>CAXIVR010000008.1:56928975-57528975 GCA_964035755.1 Teleogryllus oceanicus
ACAAGGGGCCATCTCAGCATTTGCTCAATGGATCAGGGAAACTGGACGAAAAACCTGATCGAGATGGGGGTCATTGGCCCAGAAGCTGCAATACAATACTTGTTACATATTTTTTAGAATGATACAGTCCAATGGTAAATAATACATTAAATATCACTGTTAAAATTAATGTTACTTTCTTGTGATGCTCTAATTGTATAGAAACAGTTATGCAGCAGAAATGATTTTGCTTTTGATTTAAACTTTTCTATCGAATTTATTCGTTTAATGTCATCTGGCAAAAGTGTTGTAAAATAAATGTACATGTATTGTGTGTGATTTTTTTAAATGAGCTAGTTGATACTGTCACCTGATGAATATGATTTCTACTACGAGTGTTATAGCAATAGACATTGCATTTTATATATATTCCGCCCTTAAGCAAGTCATTTTTTATCAAACTACTGATTCGTAAATAAACAGACAAGGTAATGGTAAAATCTCATATTAATGAAAAGAGGCTTACAAGAATCACGGGTGGATTTTGTTATTATTCATACAATTTATTTTGTAATCTAAAAGTGTGGGAGCGCCATAAGATGTATTTCAGAATATTATGCCATATCTCAGGCGGGAATGAACATTCGCAAAATATACACAGCGAGCAGTATGGCTGACTGAATTTGAAAGAATTCTGAATGCATAGCATAATGAACTTAATTTGTGGTTCAATTCATTTAAATGGACGCTCCATTTATGGTTTGGCTGAATTGAGAGACCTAAAATTTGGTTGCCTTAACATCAGTCAATGTACATCGTTCATGTTCAATGGAGCACAAATGGTTTATTTGAAATGGAAAACTGCATTAAACCTTTTTCTTTCATTTACTATTAATTTGTTATTTGGAACCAATTGGAAACAGACCTGATATTGTACTATTTACGGTTTATTTATTGCAAAGGATGTTCATATCATCCGCAAGGGAACTGTTCTTCCATTTCAAATCATCGAGGGCATATCGTTTAAGTAAAGTAGGAACAGAATAGGGCCTGAAATCGATCCTCTTCTGAGGAACTAAACGTGCAATTGGCAGAGTCGGAAAGGTGCGTACATACGTTCCATCATTCCTGTAAGGTATTTCACTCTCTGAGATTGTTGTTTAAGGTAACCAGTCTAGAGCAATACCATGGATTCCATATGAAGGTAATTTGAGCAAATGTCATGATCAATGACAATGCTTTTGAGAGATCTAAAAATAATCCAATAGGTGCTTCTGTTTTGATTCAATGATGAGGCAAACATCTTTAAGAAAAAGAAGATATATTGTTTCCTGTTGATTTTGGATTTTATAAAATCCATGTTGGCAATCTGAAAGGTTTCCACTACCAGGTAATTGGTAAATCGGACGGGTTCCATTTCCAGGTACTGAGAAAGGTTTCCATTTCCAGGTAAAAGTCTCTAATATTTTTGAAAACTGATAGAAGAGAAATAGCATGTCATTTTGAATTTCATTTTGCTGCCTTTTTGAAGAGCGACTTAATGGTATGATTATTTATCAATTAATTTATTTTGTCGAAGAGCAGTAAATCTATATATTATGTACTGAACAAAATACAATCTGCACACATTTTCTTGATAAATATTAATAATTTGATTACTTGATAATTCATCATTATGAAACTGATCACAAATTAGACTTAACATGCGTGTTTCTATTGTTTTATTACAGCCTCTTGGTAGATACATAGTTTTCCAAGTGTTTCTGCGGTTGTCATCTCTTTAGTGGCCTGCCTATATTTCTGATCCCTCTTCGTTTGTATTTCCAGGTTAATTTTGCAATATGTTGATGTTTATTCTCTGTAAATGATTTTTTCATCTCCTTTTGAGACTGTTCTATCTTCTACCAAACCTTTGGTTTCAATTTCTTCTGACGTTCCTTATTTTTCAGTCTGCCTCTTTCTGTGATTCCATGAGGCACATTTCTCCTTATTATCCTATGTGATCATAGTTTCTCCAACCTTGCAGTTTTGGTTTGGTGATCATTTACATTAATAATTAATATACTACATTTTTTTAACGTTAATCAAAAGATTTTTTTGTTAAATACCTTAGTGATATGTACTTTTTATGAATGAATGATTGAATTTATTTTACAACTTTGTAAATACAACAGCTGATTCGCTTAACTACTGGCAGCTGACGAGAATCAGTCACACTCTTGAACGGACGTGATTCCCAGGCACTACGACTTGTTTTTTCAAATATTACTGTATTGATTTGTATTCGAGTGAACATTGAAAATTCTGATAAATGATGAATTAAAGAAATATTAAACGTTATATATCTGTTAATAAGTTATCTAATGACAGAATATCATGAGATTAGAAATGGCCAAATAAAGTTATCACACCTGTAATTTACGAATTTATCTTTATAATAAAAATAGATTAATATTAAAAATGTATTAAAGGAAACTACTCTAATTCTTTGAACTGAAAAGCAAGGACAAAAATGATACTTTACCAATAAACCCTAAAATTTGACTCCAGCTTTTTTAGTCATCTTCTTCTGCGCAATTCCTGCAGACTTGCTCTTTCATAATAGTACTATTTTGCGTTCTGAGTTATTTCATTTGAGTTCTTCATTCTAAAGAAATTCTATGTATTATCGTCTTCTTCCTAGATTCTAAACAAGATTGTCCATATGATGAGTCAGAGTCAAGCATTGAATTTGAAAATCCGATTATCCATCTCGTGGCGCAGAGCAAAGTGGCTCGCCTTCACCATGGATCGGGGTTCGATTCCTGTCGAATCTCATGTGAAATTTGCTCCAAGAAAAACGAGTTTGGCGTTTACAAGGGGCTAGTCCAACCCTACCCCTATCCTTATTCCTTCCTGATTCTGGCCAAGCCTGCAGTGACGCAGGAGCGCGTGGTAGGAGGCGCGTACGCGGAGATGCTACCTGGCGGTCCTCTTGATAATACCGCGACGAGACGTGACTGGACAGAAATATCTGCTGGTAACGGGAGGATTACCCAGATTTAATGTAGAAAGTAACGGAGGATTACTCCAATAGCGCCTAACACCCAAGAAGGGGTTAGAGACGCGTTGCGTCGTAGGTTGACGCAATCCAAACTTGAAGATACCACAATTCTGTACATTTACATTGGAGTTGCTCCACTTTGCGCAGTATTTTCTTCTCACAATTACAGTCATTAATGTTCCCACACTCACTTAACAGACTATAATTGTGTTTTTGCACATTGCACTTCTTCAGAAACGCCACAGAGCAAAACTCTATTAATTAGCAAAGTGCGACACGCACTCAGTGAAAGGTACACCTGCTACTGGACGTGGAATCCTAGGTCTCCTGTGCGCTACCAAAAGCTGATAATTTTCCCTGAAAAGCATTCCACAGCAGTAAGTTCTCTCTTCTATCATTCCTTGGTCTCCTCTGAATTCATCTATCTGTTATCTCGGGGTGCTGATGACACAAGACCGAATTGGCACAGTCACATCTTCGTCCAAAGTAATCCAAGTCAATGGAAGTTTAGCTATTCTAATGTTCCATTCTCAACCGTAACCCTTCTTTAAAAATTCATTCCGCTTTAACCATTTACAAATCCATTCGCCCAATATTAACTTACGCATGCCCTGTTTGGATTTCAGCTGCTCCATCCATTAAGGAAATTACAAATCTTCCAAATCAAATGCTAAGAACAGTAAACGCCCCTGGTTTGTCAGCAACAAGACTCTCACAACGATCTTGCAATAGAACCAATTACTTCCTTTGACATGAAGCTGGCACATAATTTCTTCAATAATCTAAGTCATGTGCAAGGTGCAGTCGTCTACGAAATAGGTAGAAACCGATCAACCCTAACTCTGGCTTAAGAAACAGACTTCCATTCCACATTTTCCGTCAATATCTCTCTGACATTAGGTAAGGTGGAACATTTCTTACATTTACCTGTCCGTCCCATAGTATCTCCTTTCCAAACCTTATCATTACTCTCTAAATGTAATTTCTCGTAATAACTTTTGTCTAAGTTATAATCATTACCAGGAGGTAAATAATGAAATTACCCCTTCACGCTGTGCTGATACAAAGTTGTTTTTCCAATCAATCAAGAGCCTCACGGCTGAACGTTGTAATGTCTAAGCAATGTAAAATAAATAAATAATAAAAACAGCTGCTCGCGAAATATTACTAAAACTGTAGAAGAAAAAGGTACAAGAAGAATCCAGGTTATAAAAACTACATGCATGTGTATAATGGCATACGCACAAGTCTTTAACAAAGAATCCAAATTCATCTAAACCGACGAATATTTCGATTATTTTGAGAATTTCAGGAAGAAGTTTCGAAACGAACATTGTGTGTCTACAACTTTGGGTGAACTGTCTGTTTTTGAATTTTGTGCCTGAAGACCTAGTGAGATCGGCAGTACCTCGAAAAAGTATTACAAAGAGATTAATACTGCTGCTTGGATCGTTCCAGCATTTTATATCGTTATATTTTAAAACACTCTACGGGTTTTCAGTTGATTTGGTAGTATTTTTTATTATATTCTACATTGCTTTTGTTTTATTATTTGAGTTCAAAATATCCTTGATCGTTTTTCATGGTTTTAGCCTGCCTTATGACTTTCTCAAAAATAATTTTTGTATTTTAAGTAGATAAGGAAATCTTGAGATACGTCAAAGACGTTTATAAATAGAAAGTAATGTTTATTTTTACACGATGTTCCACCTTTGTGATCCAAGTATTACTTTTCCAGAAATGTTTAATTTTCTTTAATAGGAAAGCATGCGTTAAAGAGAAACGAAAGTTTGAAAATAAAATCATGTAAATATAAATAATATAAATCATAAAATAAAAATATAACTAAACTAAAATGTTAGCTTCATTACACATTTTCTCATAATACCTTACTTGAAAATATGTGAAATTATTGTAACAATGTATCATTAGTAAAATGTGCTAAAGATGTGGAAAATAAATTAACCTTTTATTCAAATATCTTTATTTAGTAATACAATCAACAGAATGTATGGATGTCCACGTCAGATTGGGCTGCATTGCAATCCATTTCCATTATACATCGCAACACAATGACCTTTTTTCTCGTTGCTTTTTTCATCTTTAACCACTTTGACGTAGTATTTCAATAAGGATTAACATTAAAAAGTACATAAAATAAAGATATAAAAATGAACTAAATAAAACAACATATTTTCAATGCGTTTTCAAGCGATCACCTACTTACCCCAAAGAAACCATTACAAAATATATCAGTATTGACATAATTGATATTGAGTACAAACATTCATCATTTTTATTAAATAATACTAAACAGACTTTAGAAAAACTGTATTAACATAGTTTTACGCCTATCATTAAGTCGAATTCGTACTTCATTCACAGGTTTCAGGATGATTTTCCAACCCACAATATTGTAAATCCTGGTTCCATAAAGACCTCGAAATTCCAGATTACCTTGAAAGCACGCCTTCATCTCCAGCATGGCAAAATCGCTGACTCAGTAAATAATGATGGCAATCAATCACCAGTCGATTGAACTCCATCTCCTAATATTTTATAACTATGACATTATAACACACACATTTCGCTGCCTCAGTGTTACAAGGTTGCAGCTGTAGAACTGTGCTGCTTTCAAGAAATAGGCCTTGAAGTTTTCAGTATCCTCATATCATTTCTGTACCAAGTTCATCCATTTTGGTTTCAAAGATTAAACTCAGGTGAAAATTATAAATCAAATGCACAAGTGGTTTGCAAATAATATCATTTTTCAGCAAATTATTAAAAATGTTTACATTGGACATTGTAATACTTAAAATCTGGATTATTTGTTAACAGTTGTATGTAGACTTTACCTTTAGAAAACAGGAGACACTTTGAAAAACAGGAGATATGGGAAAAATAGAGTTATAGGTACTTGGCCGTAGAAAATATAATTGGATTATTTTCATTAAATACATTGTAAAGTAAATTCAAAACTAGTATGCTGTGACATTATTTCTCATATTATTGCTGATTTGTTTAATGTAATATAAAAATCCACCTTCTGTCCTACTAACTACATCCTATCACTCAAAAATGCAAGCGTCATAACCCAAAAATATGGAGAGACTATTAATATTTTGATAACAGTTTTCAGGCAATTATTTCCAAATCTAATATTGGAAAATATATAGCATGAAGAAATGAACAAACTTCAATGTTGAAGAGATGAACAGGTTTTGAAACAAATTGAACATTGTAACTCAAATTGAAAAATTGCGCAAAACTACTAACACGTTCGAAAAGTATTCATAAAATAATTAAAAGATCTGATATTGAAGAATAGATTGGTATAAAATCTTTAGCTCGAATACTGGAAGTTGAAATGTGTATTCGTAAAAACTATAGTTAATGACTTTTTGAATTTATTGACAGTCACGAAATATTAACAATGGAAAAATTAAAATTTAGAGGATCAGTTCAAGATTTAGAGGAAAATTCCAAAATGTCATTAGGACTCTACGTAAAGAACACCTAAAAATCAAAATATTCGTTTAAAATTTAGGAGTATAACATTGACAGATCAACTGAAAATACACTGTGACATAAAGATTCTGTAAGTGGTTTACACATTAGTAATGTTCCATGACGTCAGATCAGGAACATTACTAAGCGTCAGACAGAAGTTTTGAAAGAAATAACCTTTGAAAGCAGGATCCCCAACCGTATTTCTTTTTCCGACGAAATCTTGTGGGTTCTAAGTAATCCATAACTTTGTAACTCAAGAGAAAGCGAAGTTGTGCACAGAATTTTAAAGCAATAGTTGTATTGCCCAAAAACGTGACCTCTACGTCTTTTTGATCATATTATAAATTACATCTTACTTCAAAGAACTCTGCAACATTAATAACTCATTTTTGCAATTTTCTGACACAATGAGCTTGTTACATTGCGACAGTGATTTGGTCAAAAATACCGAAAATTCGACCGGAGTGGTGGCTTAGTGCATCAACTGATGTCACTGCAGTGCCTCTGCCAGCGAGGTCCTAGGTTCGAGTCCTGATTTGCGGGAAGGATTCGACACTAGTTTTTTCAGCTAGGTCAAATTCAGTCGCTGGGTCTGGAGTGAGAATTTAGCGGCCGGTTGCTCGAATCGGTAGTTTTCCGTGGTTTCTCCCATTAACACCAGGCGAATGCCAGAACAGTACCTCACTAAACGGTGCCACGGACTACTCGCGATCTTTCCTACCTCTTCCTTGTCCTATCCTGTCCTCTTTATGCCAAACTTACACTCAACATGCACTACCCTACCACATACTGGGAAACCTGTCGGGAGCTGCAGAGCTTGTCTCGATGGGGGCGCGGGTGTCCTGCCGGTGGGAGAGTCCTGGTTAGGGGTAAACCCCACCAGCCGACGGTAGGTCGCCATCCAGCGGGGGAAGATCGCCGCCATCTCCCGACATAAAAAACCTGTCTGTCTGTCTGTCTGTCTGTCCGTCTGTATGTCCGTCTGTCTGTCTCCCGTCTGTGTCTGTTCGTTCGTCTGTCCGTTCCCGTCTGTGTCTGTCTGTCTGTCTCGTCCGTTCCCGTCCGTGTCCGTCTGTCTGTCCGTCCGTGTCTGTTCGTCTGTCCGTCCGTGTCCGTCCGTGTCTGTCTGTTCGTCCGTCCGTCTCCGTTCGTCTTCCGTCCGTCTCTGTCTGTCTGTCTCTGTCTGTCCGTTCCCGTCTGTCTCTCTGTCTGTCCGTCTGTCGAAATGGGCGAAATGGGGCCGAAGCGTGATGCAGGCAAATAAAAGGCCCGACCGCTGGAAGTAAAATAGCGGAAGTCATCCACACGAATATCAAACATATCACACACACGAATCCTTGTGGACTCCCACACCAACTGCTGCAGTGGCCAGTTGTTGCTGTGAGTCATCTCAGAGAGTACGAACATAAGTAGTGCTAGCTGATTTATTAATCGATGCCGGATGGCGCCATCCAGCGAGGGAAGATCACCACACGCCCGAGAAAACATTACGCACTACACTTGCAGGACTAATGGCGGTTGTTGACGCGCCCGGAAACCAAATCCAACCAGCCAATAGGTACGAATGTTGCATGTAACCACGAATCCCAGCACCACCTTTGAAGAGCGCCGTTATTCTTTGGCCCAACGTTTCTTTCTTCCTGGCGGCCTACTGATGCAGTTGCGGGCCGGCGCTGAAGGGCAGGAAGGCGAAGGGCGGCGCGCGCCCTCGCCCGCGCTGGAAGCGCCTGATCGAACTTCCGGCTCCGAAACACTTCCGGGTTGCGGTGCGCCGCCCAGGGGCTGATGATCATCACGGCGCCGCCCGGGATCACGTGACCCGCTGCAAGGGCAACGAACACATTCTTAAACTCATCTCGCCCTCGAATCAATCAGGCATCCAACCCAATCAAAATAGCTGATACGTGTCAATTTTAATAACATTCATTGGAACTGAAATGAGGCTAGCGACATTCGTGTAAGGGAATCTGTAAATAGGAACTGCAGGGAAATATATCAACACAGCACTTTAGAATTTAATGTTTCTGAGTAATGCGATGGAACAAAATGAATTGTAATAGAATTGAAACTGCAGAGTTTCCCTACCGGAATAAATATTTCGTATACTTTAACGAGAAATTGCAACTACATTTCGTATTCTCCATTGTGCTCTGGCTGACACCACTACTCGAGGGGAAGTTTTTCATCATCCGTAATGTCACGGAGAATACAGCCACAGGCGGATACAGTCGAAGTACCTCCTGGGACCACCATTTCCAAGTAATTTCAGTTCTCCGTTGCTGAATTGTCGGCTGTAGAGGTTGCAACCAGTCGAACTTGCTTTCAGCTCTTCCAACACTTTTGTCCTGAATATCGAGGTGAGCAATGATTGAAAAGAAGATTCATCAATTTCTGAATTAGGTATTCTGGGATACAATTGAGTTTTCAAATACTGAAATTTACATTGCACGATATACATACTTGAACTTCTGGATGGCACGCTAGCAGATAGATGGCGAAGGAGATAGCGGCCTCTGTCGTGTCGTGACCCTAAAAAACGATATCAGAGATTTTAATCCCATCGTCTCCTATATTATTTCAGTAGTATGTATAACTTTTTCGGCTCTCACACACCACCAGTCTTTATAAATGCCTCTAAAGAAAGAGAAATTCATAGAGATGTCACGAATTGCACTTTTACGTTAAAAATGTGAAGGATTTGTAAAAAACGCATCTAAATATTCACAGCTTTTTAATTTATCGTTTATATAACTCCTAAACGAAGTGTTCAAGCACCTTAAAAACTTAACCTTTGGGGCATAATGCCTCAAAGAAACGTTCATCACAACGTATTAATACAGAATGAGATCTTCTTGAACATTCTTTTACATTTTTACTGGTTCCATGCCTCTCGAGTTTACCCCTCCTGTTGAGAGCCTGTAGAATCCAGAATGTATAAGTGAAATTGAACAAATTTACTTGATATTTAAGCAATATAATTACAAGGGGTGTACTTCTGCTTTAATAACGTTATACAAAAGTTATTTTGTATTGACAAGGGTGTGTTATATTGTTATCACCATAAGGAGCTATATAGTACAAGAGGATATATTCAAGAAAAGATATATAGGATTAATATGAAATGTAAAATAAGAAAGAGGGTGGGGTTTAATGGCAGAGTTCTCGCACGGGTAAGCTAGTTACAATATATTAGAGTAATTAGCAAAATACCTCGGCGTTGCCCTGACTTTCTTTCTTCATATCTAAACCTTGTGGAAGAGCAAAAACATTCAGTATTAAATAAAACGCGGTGGTGTGTGTTGAAGATAAATATTTAATATAGTTGGTGCAAATTTAATATAATTCTACAATTTTCTGTTGGAATTTATTGGGTATCGTTCTGCCATGAATAAGTCTCATAGTACAGGATCTCCGCCCGGTTTTTTGGCTCGTTACGGATGCGCTAGTGGTGTGTAACTCCATTTTAAAATTTTTGATTTTGGGTTAAAATTAGTTTAATATTAGTACAAAATGATGGTATTTTTAGTTTTTCGATATCATTGATTTTCATGGGTGGTGTTGCTAACTTTACGTAGGTGAACCCCGCAAACGTATACATTTTTATTTTGATGTTGTGCATCAGTTCAAAATTTTTGTTTGGGTTAAAATTAGTACAAAATTAGTTAAAAGTTGTGCAAAATTTTTGAATTTGGGTTAAAATTAGTACAAAATTATGGAATACTCTTTTTTAATTTTCTGATAAGTGGGTGTGCTAACTATACGGACATGTACGAGTAGCTAGTACAGCGGAGATAGCGATAGCTTCAAGTTTAAAGATTGTCTTTAAATGCAAAGATTAGTGAGATTATATAAACGCAATGTCAATCAATCGTTTGAAATTTACAAATAAATTCAGTCCTTTACACTGGAGAGGTAGCTCAGTGCATAAACTGATGTCACTGCAGTGCGTCTGACCGGGAGGTTCTATATTAGAGTCCCATCAGAGGCAAAATATTCGACACTAGTTTGTCAGCTAGGTCGAATTCAGTCGCTGTCTGGAGGAGAATTCTAGCGGCCGGCTGCATTGATCGGTAGCTTTCCGTGGTTTCTCCGGTCAACACCAGGCGAATGCCGGAGTACTACCTTCACAAGCGGGCCACGGACCGCACCCGCGATCTTTCCTTCCTCTTCCTTTGTCCTATCCTCATCCCTCACGTACACACGCACACACTAACATGCAATACACCACCATATATGTCGGGAAACCGGTCGGGAGCTTAGAGCGTATCCCGGCTGGGTTAGTGCCCTGCTGGTGGGAGATATTCGTTGGGGCCCCGCTAGTCGACGGTAGGTCAGCGCCGGATCTCGCCATCCATCTGGGGAAGATCCCCGCCGCCTCCCGATGAAAAAAAAGCACTGCGCGGGACTAATGACCTCGGTAGTTTGTTGCACCCGAATCACTAGCAATCACTCAATCAGATTCATTTAGAAACAAATGCAGGTATTATATTCCTATGTAATGCATTACGATTTTATATTAAGGTGGATAATAGGATTTACTGCTGTAGCTCACTACAGCATCGAGTCCAGAGCTTGGCAAAACAAGCATTTCAATTATATTTTCAGGAACGTTATTAAATCTGTTTTCACATTGAATAGTGATTGTATTGCTCTAAAATGTGTAAACGCTCTCATTTCATTAGTCTCAGAGAAGTCTTACTGAACGACATGAAACAATATTTTGTGGATATTCGATAATAAGTATAGCGCATGCACAGTTGTTTTTTCTGCTCTGCCTTTAGTTACGTTTGTCTTGTTACTTTTCTGCTCTTCCTTTTTTGCGATTTAATCGCTCAGACGGTTGATTAATTAAATCTCACCGTATTTCGAAATGTCCAGGGAGAAAAAAGATAAACCGTTATTTATTAGATGTCAGAATGATTTATTTAGAACATAAAATATAATTATACCAAAGGCAATACAATATATTTACTTAAACGAACCATGATCGGCGAATAAGAGTAGAGAGTATTAAGCAATATAAGAGATTATAATGACTTTAGTTAATAAAACGGAAGATTGACTTGTAGTGACGAACCAAAGACAACATTACCCAAGTTCATAGGGTGGTCTGGCGCGCCGGGATGCTTTTATGGCAATGGCTGAGGACGTTGAGAGCTGGTGAAGCCAAGGGTATAGTTTCGGCAATGGACGGGAGGAAGTCGTGGAGAGGGTTTGAGATGGCGGACACTTCGCACAGAGGAGTGGGGGCGTGCGATGCCTAGACGGAGAAAGAGTACGGACACGATGGCTGTCACGTGCACTTATAATTCATCATTTTTGTATAACACTAATACGGACGAGTAGCATGGAAATAATAATCGTCCTTTGAAGGATGAAGTTCATAGCCCACATGGTAATGGTGTCATCTCGATAGACTAATGCTTAATAATACAATATATTAAGACGATAACTTAAAAATTCTATATAAGAAGAACAAGTAATATGATGTAAAGGAATGTTCGTATTACCCTTAAACTTGGCCAATTTAAAAATCTTAAGTACGTCGTACATCATGCATGACCAGTATGATATGCCATGCATGACCAGTATAAACATAATTGGCATTACGTTTGTGTAATGAAACATCAATGGTTGAATATCAGATTCTTCTTTTTATTACTAATGTATTGTAATTCATGTTTTTTAACTGTGCAAGCGACCTGCAAGATGATCTCTAGACGATTTTTTTTCTTGAATAAATATTAGTTTCATGATACAAACGAAATGACTGTGTTGTTATTATTATAAATATTTCATGTTGTATATTATTCATTTTGTCCAATCCTATTAGATAAGATAGTTATCCGGATGAGCGAAATACTAAAATAATAAAAGTAAATAAAAAGTAAGGTTCGCCATACATATTAATCATGTATGTGGTAACTTTGGAATACATTTTATATTTTTAAATGTCTATCGTAACCCACATTATTCGTTTCACGATAAAGTCAGAGTTACTCTCGCAATAACCTTTCCCTTGATTATTCTCTTCGAAATTTTCTATGTAGACAATTAATTTTGCGATTTACTTAAAAACCTGAATCTTCAAGCAACCTACCCCTCGGATAGCCCTGCCGGCGTTTGCTAGTTGCAATTGCGGCCACGAATTACCCTGTTCAAAGAAGAAACCATTACCGTATGTAACTCCATACAACGCACTACAAGCCTGTGCTCTCGGGTATCGTTGCTCGCAACAGTTGCAAACAAAACGCAAATGAGCAATTTCCACGCACTGACTCGTGAGTCATGTCCAATTTGCCAGTGATAATTGAATCTTGCAACAAGCTTGGGAGTAGATTACGACTACCGTATATTGAACATTATCGCAAATAAAGGAAGCGTCAGAACATGCCGGACAAACGGTTACAATCCCCACTTGCCTTTCCCTCCACCTCTAGGTGGAGGGAAAATAATATTGATTACCAGCCAGTGGCATTGATATGTTGAGTCACACATATACTATTATTTGTACCTCTCTAACTTTGACTTTCTCACCATACCACATACTTACCTAGCAAAGATAAAGTATCATAATTAAACTGCGGATTTTCGCATATTTGCTATTTTTTTCCTTTAATGAAAAATACCATTTTTAGGTTACTTATTCGTTTCGAGTCATTAGGAGTATTTTACACAAATTTTATAGTGCTTATAAATGCCTATTTCCTAATAAATTCTTTTTTTAAACCAAATAACGATATTCTCGTATTTATGACCAAAATTCATATTTCCTTAATCAAAAATTTCTAAACATTTTACGTTTTCTTAGTTCTTATCCGGCAGAGTACAGAGAAATCGAACAACTATCAATGCATATTCCGTTTTACTGCCACCACTGTGAACGTACTCAATATTATGAAACACCGGCAAAATCATTCATGTTAGTAGAGTTAGTTTTAACTCGAATTTTTAAACAATTTTATTCTCAAAACAGCTCCGAATTTTCTTAAACTGCTGTCCTCGCATGTATCAAAGGACGTATAAAATGGATGTATAAAAGAATGTGTGAAGTAAGTACAAAAAATGGTGCGGGTCCCACTTTTCGCGAACTTTCTGTGTTTGTTATAGTTGCAAAAGTTAACATTTCAAAAGAATATAAGTTGAATACAGAGACATTTGTCGCAAATGAAATCTGTTATAAAATCACATATTTAAAAACGGTCATGTATTTTTTTTTAAACGAATGGGATTCTGCGGAATTTCTGCTTGAAATTATTGCAAATTATTAAAAAATCTAATGAATGCTTACAAAATTTTCTACGGAGAGAACAAGTGACGCTTAAGTGAATAACGAAGGTTTCATTTTTGTAAAAATCTCTGGATTTTGGAAAATTGAAAATTTTGAAATTTTTAGTTATAATGGGAAAAATCACGTGCTCTTGGAAAACCACTAATTACATTTGTCTTAGGCAAGGTGATTAAAACTAAATGTAATTATGTAATAAACTAAAATAAAATGAATTCAATTGTGCTTAAATTAAATGTGAGGAAAAGATCGTTATCTTTCGTGTACAGAATTATGGTATCAGCTTGCATGATGAAAAGCAAAAAGGAAGCTACTGCCATTCAGCATTTTTGTCCGTAATGCCCAACAATGTTAGAAAGGATTTATACGAATATTTGTCAGAACAATGATGAAAGCAAATATTGCATGAAGCTAACTATATTGTTTACTTCATAAAAGTTCTACACAAATATATAAATACAGATGAGAAAAATGTATAGTGCCTTTTTAAATGTTTTGTTTATTGTCAACCTATTTCTACAGTTCTTCGCGCCTATAATTCCGCAGCTTAATTATAATGTTGCAGTTAAAGGGGGCGATTTTTCTTCTGAAAAAGTCTGATTGTGGGACCCTGATATCGAAAACATGGATATCTGGTCTACTACAGTAAATGACTTTCCCTAAGACGCGTCAGTTTGTGTCCCTGATCAAGAAAAATTGGTTGAGGGCAATACGTTCATTGGCTCGTCTGTCCTTCAGCCCGATATTGCTAGCGCCTAACCCTTTCAGAGATTTTCTCCAAAATTGATATTTCCATCGATGTGACCGAAATCGTTGGCTTGTGAATTGGGAAGTGATTTTGTGGAAGTTTTGCGAGAAGCCTTAACTACATTTTGAAAAATTTCTCAAAAAATTACCATTGTATTTCGTCTGGCAGAGTAAACGGATTAAACCTTGGCGCAGGTTTCATTTTCGTTCAACTATCTGAATTTCCGCAAATTGCAAAGAAACAAATAATGCGAGAAAGTATGTATTGTTTAGGCACCACTAATTTTTAATTAATGGAAGATTTTTGAAGCTTATAACATATGACTGGAAAATGAAAGATTAAAAATGTTTGAGTCTCTGGATTTTATTAAAATTTAGAACGATGAATCGATTAGGGCTATCGTATATTTCATAATTCCTGCCTGTAAACTCGTCATAATGCTTTTAAAACCTTCCCCCAACACGTTATTTGGAGAATTCTCTGAGAATGTTCTGGAAGGTTTTGGAAGAAAATGGCCATTCCTTCCAGTAAACCGAACCGTTACCTGACACCTCGCTGTCCCGAATAGCGGTCTTGAATAAGTGTAACCGTGAGTGACGGGCAAGCACTTTTATTACAACAGACGTATTTTCTTCATAGAGCTACGGAAAACAATATTTGCTTATAACTGTCTTTGTGCTGTTGTAGACTAGCCCAAAGACATCACCTTTAATCATAAAATAGTACTGTTAATTTTAAATATCTAATGTCCTTATCCCTTACTAAACTTTTACACACTCCAACAACAGTGTTTTCATTAAATATTCTGGGATTTTCAATTTTATTTCCTTCGAATTACTCACCGCAAAGCACCAATTATTTTCTCTTCTACTGAATGATTTATGTTTATTGATTCCTGGAATGGAATATTCTGCATTTTGTATTGTCATGGCGATAAATAATTAACACTCGGAGGGAGGGGCTCTGGATAAATTGAGAGTATTTAATTTTAGCATGAATGATTTTAATTTCGTTGGAAGTGATTGCGAACGGAACTATAAAGGCTCTGAAGTTGGTTTAATTTCTTGCGTGTGATTTGCCTTAGGAAGGTAATCAGAGAGGGAAATTTTCCAAAGAATGGGTATTTTGTTGCGTCAATTGGCTTCGATGAAGCGAATATGCTTCTGCCCAGTAATTTTCTACTCTGAAACGAACATGCAACGAGGAATTGTTATTGATAGATTTCACTTGTTTAAGAAGACAAAAATGTATTTGTGCGTATCATTTATTGAAAAGAAAAGAAAATTAATACATCTGGTTCTGCGTAATACATTTGCTTAAAATGCTTCCAACTTGAAGAAACAAACTAAACTTTTCAACATCTGCATCCCTCAGTCAGGGAGAAATTAGATAAATCCAGTTGCTAGATTTAGAAACAAATTCTTTAACACGAGGTGTAGCCGAAATCCATGTTTCGTGGGTCCTTGATGCCGAAAAATCGAATGACGGCAAAACGTCCTTCCGTCCGTCTGTGAGCAACGCCAGCGGCTAAATCGATCAGCCGATTTTTTCCAAAATTGATATTCCCCAATCGATGTAGCTGATGACGCGAACTGTGAATTTAAAACCGACATTTCGATTTTGGGGGCACTTTACATGAATCCCCAGGGAAATTTGTAAAATTTTGAAAAAAATGGCTCCATCGTTTTTGATTAAATTATGTTGTGAAAGACGTTTAAGAGAATGATGTTTGTCTCATGTTCGTTAAAAACTCTGATTTTTCAGAAATTGCAAAAGTTCAAAATTTTTTGCCGTCTTCCTACAACTAAAATATTAAAGATTGAGTTTTTTCTCTCAATGAAATTGGTTCATTAAATATAGATTTTGAAATAAGATCAAGTTCAATTGTTTGAAAATTTGAGTACTTTCCCCGTAATTCTGTATGAATTTACGGGCGAGAAAGTATGTGCTGTTGTAACACTATATATATACTATATATATATATATATATATATATATATATATATATATAATGTAAAATTGTTTAGACATATTCCATAATATGAGGTCTTTTGTAACGAAATCTTGTTTACCATAATATTTTTTACTGTAAGACGACATATCTATATTTGTGCTTTGTTTAAAATATAATGTAAAATTATTTGTTTCGTAGAAAATAAAATGCAAATCATTGCACCTACACAACTCTCTGGCTGGGGTTTCTTTAGAGTCCAATATAATATTGCGGCTTATTACAGAATCGCAAGGGATCAAATTCTAAATGTTTTTGAACAGATGTGAGAGTTCCAAAATATATAATAAATCGTATTTATTAGATTTTTGGAAGTAATGTACACATATTCGACGGTTTCCTATATTTACAGATACACCGATGAATTCATCCCCCCTCCCGCACTTCACTTGTCATTCGGTTCATTAGCTGATCACCGTTACTCTCATCCGCAAAACACAATGAAAAATTTAAACGCATGCATGAGCCGCTTTGAATGACAAATTTACCACTATTTTCTCTCTGACAAAGCGTTGGTCAAATATTTACGAAAGAAATATGTTTTACAATTTATCGCGCGCTGTAACAAACTGCCCGAGCCAATCGCAAAACAGCGTATCGGTTCTTCTTGTGACATAAGACGATTCATTCGTCAGATTGGGAGACAAATCTGCTCATATGTTATCGGCTTAACCCTTATCGGCTCTTCCCGTTCCAAGGCTGCCAACCTCACCACGACTGGTCGCGACCATCCCTCATTCATGTGGAGTGGAAGAGGACTCAACGCAGGCGCGAGTATTCTCCTCTTCGCGCTTGCGGAGCGCGCGTTTCATTTGTTTTTATGGGTTCAATGCAGAGCAAGTTCCATCTCTAGTGTCCACTTACGTGAACGTCAATGATACAAGTTTAAATTCAGGGGACGCAAGGCTTTTGATAATTTCAAAGTTCGACTACCACGTGTACGAGTCAAAGATTAAAAGAGAGATCCGCTTCTATGGAGGATAGAACATGAAAGAGTGAAGTTAACTTCATCTATGAATACCATACAAAGGAATAATTTAACACGTAGTGATCATGGTGTCTACTGATGATGATTATGATGATGCCACGTCAAGTGCCCAGTGCCACATCAATGCTCAGTGCCACGTCAAGTTCTTAACGTAGGTACGCAAGGGTGGATGCTTACACCTTAGCATGCTCTCCTTTTCTCAGCAGGTTGACACAGTTGTGGTTTGCGAGTGTCTTCTACTTCATGAGGGGTGAATGCTCAAGAACAAGTGAGATGCGTAAGAAATGATAATTTAAAGGAAATATTTGGTAAAATGAGTAGACAACTACGTCAGGATAAAATGGTAAAATACCATGCTCTGCACGGTTATTACTAGAAGCCGAAAACTTGACTCTGCAGCTTCGTTTCCACGCTTTCTTATCTCCACTCGAAATTGTTATATTTTTTATTAACTGTTTTAGTATAAAACAAGGAACGCTTAAAAGAATGGTGTAAGACTCATGTTCGGTGATCTCTCTGAATTTTTAAAAATGTATGTTGGAAACACTGAGTTGAAACAATTACGTATTTAACCGCCGACTTGAATTCATAACTTGCAGCTTTTTCGTATCAGAGGTATGGCTGATGGCGAGTTAACCCGAGGTTAGGTTAGGTTGAACCCATGGCTCATGGCAAAGTACCCGAGTTTGAGTGTCGGTGCATAAAAATGTTTACTGGTTGAAAAAGTCTTTTTCAGGTTTATGTAGTATAATGTAGTAAGGAAATATGCGCCGTTTTAGCACTGCTAGTCTGGTTCACGCCACACATTTCCGGCTCAGATCAGTCCACCAGGCAGAACTTGCAGTCGGCTATAGAGGCAACCAAACTGTCTACAGCGGAAATTCCACCCCTCGAGATCGGAGTCGATTTTGAACTAGGTTACATGCAGTTTTTATGTTCTTTGGCAAAAGTAAATAAAAATCAATACAAATAGATTCCACACTTTGAGACCCATCGTGTTAAAGTGAAAATTGTCATGATGGCGTGTGTGTCGACGGGGGTGCAGCTCCGTCTCCAACTTCCATTTCTTAAAATGCTGCGTTACTTCTTCATAATAATGAGTTGCAAAAAGTTGTCTGTATTGCATATGAGAAAATTTTCCTCCTTTTGAAGTCCCACCAAAATCAAGCTGTTCCCAAGTTTAACGAAGTCAAAGACGCACCCGCAAATTGTCAAAACCATTCTGTTTCTATTTTCGTGCAAACAAACACTTGTATGAAAAGTCAGTGAAATTAAAATCACAGACACTTCAATTTTATTACTTTCAATTTATAAAGATAATACTAAAATGCTCTTGCTGTTTTGAAAGCTCTTACACCTGAATCTTCTATTAAATATTACAGCTGGTAAATCTCCCTTTAAATTTAAATTGCGAAAATGTAGTAACTTTCATTTGTCTCTAATTAAGGTATATAATATGATTACTATTTTACATGATTATTCCAGGTGAATGTGCCCAATCGCCGGCGGCTGCTTCTCGAGGGCGGCGCCGCCGGCGGGTGCGGTTCATTTTTCGGCGCAGTGGGCGCTTCACTTCGTTAGCGCTCGGCCGCCCCACCCAGCCACTCCTTCCTCTGTCCCCGACCCCTCCCCACCCGAAAACGCCCTTGGCCTTCCCACTGTCACCAGTGTTCTTCCCCTTCCCTCCCGGCCGCAAGCCCACACTCGCCCTATCCCTTCCCGGGCCACCCTGCCTTGGCCCTGGGCCAACGCCTCCACCCCAATCCCACACGCGCTAGCCTCTCTCACAGCTCCTCCTCGAGCTCCCCTCTCAACCCCAGCCTCCCTCTCATTTTGACACCCTGTCACAGGACACGTTCCCATCGCTGACCCCTGCGCAGGCGGCGACTCACACGCAACGTGCCCTCCCGTGGCCCGAGCACGCCTCGCCTGTTAAATTTCAAAACTAACTTTTCCAAAATGCATCCTCTCATCGACATCTGAGAAGTCATCTGTGCATCCGAGAAGAATCTCTTATTGTATTGTAGTTAGTTTTGTAATTTAAGTTAACTGTTATACTGGTACATGTCATATTTTTATGATAAAATGGGAAAAAACCCATCTCAAAGTGTACATTTTTATAGTCTATGGCCATAGACAGACTCAGGGTGATGTACTTTTTGATATTGTTTACATTTAAGAGGAGTTATTTGGTCTAAAGGTAAATTAAAAAATTATGATGCAAAAATTTCATATTATAAAACAGGTTTTTATTTATTGTAAACAACACAGCTGTTCTAGCCATCCAGGCTAATAAAATATGAAATTTACATAAAATTTGTGATATTTTAGACACCTTGTTTGGCCTCATAGCCTTAGAATTAAAATTATTAACAAAATAAAAATTTATTTGTATGCAGGTATATAGTTCGCCTGTTGCCTGCTAGATAGGCTAGTACCTATCGATTTCTAAGAATGTTTATTATGAGTGCCTAACAAGCTGTTTGCTCTTTGTACCACGATCGATTTGTGACTCGTCACATCTCGGTGCATGTTGTTCCCTCTCCCCTCAGGGAGAAACTATTTAAGCGCCTGCGAGCGCTGTCTCTACCGGTCTTTCATAAATTTTGCTGCGGCTTTTGTGATTCTGCCCGACCGCGCGTCGGTTTTATCGGCTTCGGCCGACAGGTAACATGGTAACGGGTGTCATTACTCGCGAATTCTATCTTATGTTGTTGTAAAGAATTTTTGTAGCGGCATTTATGCCGTATTTGTGATGGAATTGGATTGGTGTACAATGTTTAGAATTATGCATATTCTGTAAGTGTAGTGTTTGGTGTTGCGCATGTGCTGATTTTTCCTTTGTATTTGTCAGAACTGTTTCGCGTCGAGTCTATTGTTAAAGGCGGCGACTCAGTTCATATTAATAGTTGTGTATCTGTACTTGCCATATTTGGCAGTCAGAAATTGTGTACGTGTGCCGTGTCGAGCCTATTGTGAAAGGCGGCGGTATTGCGTGTGATTGCGTGTCTAGGCACAATGCGGCGCAATCATTTGTTGGTGATATAGTGTGTGCACATCATCTAATTTATTTGTCTTGATATGTTGCAGCATCACTAATAGCTTCACGTCCTTAGTAAGACGCTGGCCGCTTGGGACCTCTGGAGCACTTGTTGTCGGCGGAGCTAGAGCCCGTGCGGTTTTTTCCGTGGCTCACTTGTACGCTCCGCCCTTGGCCCCGTGAGCTTGCTTGTTGTACGCAGCTCGGGCAACAAGCTGCTGTCGGCATTTGGCCGGCCATTGGTTCAGCAGCTTTGTGTGGTAAAATCAGCACAACACATGTGTGAGGTATTGAGTATAAGCGCAACAAAATCCAATCCAATTCCATCAAAGTGTTAAGTGCGACACCTGAAAGTTACCATGTATGTTTTGTTCCCTGTTTTTGTATGTTTCATTGGGTATTTATTACATTAGGTTTTTCATTGTTGTTTCCAGCTCAAACGAGCTTTTGAAGTCTGTATTTCAGTTTAATGCCTTCCTGTTTGTGTTCTGAAGGTATATTTCCATTTTTCTGTGTATCATTTGAATTGTTTAAAATTTTGTAATTGAAAGGTTCTTGTGAAGGCCTTTGTCATTTTGATAAAGTACGTAAGACGTCGGCACTCCTAAAGTGGACATTTTTGTTCGACGCCGTTTGTAATTCTGTGTTATTCCTCAATTATAGATGTATTTTCCTGCTTGAGGAATATTATAAGATTGTTATTTATTGTAATAAAAGTGTTGGTTAATGTACTTTGATTGTTTCCTCTTAGTAATCATTAACCTTTCTTTTCCCTGGCAATTGAATGTTTATCCAATAGCTCGAATTTGTATAGCGTACTCCCTATTGGAATTTACGCACTTCATTTTGCGAAGTCATTGCCCCAGGAGATTTCTGTGTTAGCTCCGCTGAACCTTAGGCTCAATTAAACGTGGTCAGCCGGCATATTTGTTGTCAAATTGCTTTAAAAGTAAGGTAATTTGTTTGTTCCTGATTATATCAGGTGGCGACCGTGAATTCATTTGTGTTCGCAGACTTTGCGACTTGTTTGTATCCGCAATTTCTGTTGTGTTTGATATGCCGGACCTGATAATGTGAGTAATATGTACTTACCTTATCAACAAAGTAACATCGCCCTCGCCTCCGAACCCCACCGCGACCCACTGCAGCGGCCCGCTCCCCAACCATTGCTTATACACACACACACACCACTTAAGGGAGGTCCAGACGGGAGCTTAGAGCTCGTCCTGGGTGGGGCGGTGACCCGCTAATACGAGATACCTGGTTGAGGAAAAACCGAAAGCCGACGTGCAGGCCGCCGCAAGATCTCACCATCCAGCAGGGGAAGATCACCACCGCCGGATTAATGACTTTAGCTTCCAGCCAAACTCTTACATCCAATTGCCGGTCCTGGTGTGAAGCGTTGCCATATGATTAACTGTATATTCTGCTACCGACCTTCACTAATACTGCTAGTTTCAGTCAGATTCTTGGTACCAATATCAATTGATTTAAATTCTTTAATTGTTCATATTATAATTATTAGCTATGTGCTAATGCACACCGGATGTTCGTTAAACTTAATTCTATATGGATTCATTTTTATCCAAATGAAAGAAAGCTACTAAAACTACTATACTAAATGGAAGAAATGGAACGATCTACCCTTTTTTACCATAGCATGTGTTAGAAGAAGACCATTCTTTGTCAGCCTAATCAGTTTACAGCAGTGTTTTTACCAATATTATAGTCATTTGTAATATTGGTGTTCGATTTAACTGAATAAAAAATATTAAACGAATTTTAAAACGTACATCATGAATTACCGTAGACTTTAAATCCTGGTATTTAAACGTGCATGGTACCTTGATTAATATCATGGTAACAATACCAGGATCCTGGTACGCGTGGCAACGCTGCTCGTGATTCCATCCCCTCCTCGCCCCCCCCCCCGCCCCGCCGCCGCCACACATCGTGGTGCGCCGCCCGGCCACGTCCCGTCTGTCGAGCGCCCTCGCCCACAAACCTCGTTGCGCTGTTTGCTCTCCCGGCGACACCTGCGGCCGCCCCCGCGGGCGAGTTCGTCTGCGCCAACGCAAGCGGAGCGCCGCTCCGCGCACCGCACCGCGCCCCGCCCCACCCGCGCCCGCCCTGCGCCCGTCCGCCCGCGCCCTCCCGCGCCCCGCCCGCGCCCTCCCGCTCCCGCCCCGCGCCCCCCCCCCGCCCCGTGCCCCGCCCCTCCCGCCACCGCCCTGCGTCCCGCCTCCCGCTCCCGCCCTGCGTCCTGCCCCCGCCCTGCGTCCCGCCCTGCCCCGCCCCCGGCCCGCCCCGCGCCCCGCCCGCCCGCGCCCCGCCCAGCCCGCCCCGCGCCCCGCGCCCGCGCCCGCGCCCCGCGCCGCGCCCCGCGCCCGCGCCCCGCGCCGGCTGTTTGATCTGGCAGCCTTCAGCCCCCGCGCCGGAACACGGAGGAAAAGACTCACTTCGATATCTCGTGACTGCCAGGAGAAGAGAGGGAATTTTCGCTCTGCGGTTCGACGAGATCAGACTTGTTACGTTCGCCCTAACCTTTGCTCTTCACCTGTAAACTTTATAAAATGATTACAGCGCGTACTCTGCGTGTGTACGTGATACAAGACTTGCTTCTTCGTGTGCTGATGACTGTCGTAGAAATCTTCAAAGTCAAAGCACTGTCACAAAGAAATTAAAGATTAAATATTTTTCAAATTCAAAATTTCAATAATTTTTCTATATTTTGCAACATAGTACACCTCCAGTGCCCAGACAAAATGTGTTATTCACCACTACTGAACATCACTAAAAATACATCTGTAGTGGATGAATTATATTATGCACTATTCATAAAGTGGCCTCAAAAAGGGTACACCGGAGGAGGTGGCTCAGGGCATCAACTTCTGTCACTAGTGCCTCGGAGTGGCAGGTCTGAATCCGACGGTGTCAGGACTTTCGACACTAGTTCATCAGCTAGGTAGAGCTATGTCACTGTCTGGAGGAAACGTCTAGCAGGCGGCTGCTCTGACCGGTTGTTTTCCGTGGTTTCTCCGATGAACACCATGCAAATGCCGGAGAACTAGCGTAATGAGCGGCCAACTGACACCGCTCGTTCTTTCGTTCCTCTTCCTTGTCCTAATCCCTTACACACACTTACACTAACATGCACTACACTACCCTACATGCCGAGAGACCGATCGGGATCCCTGCAAGGGCGGTGCCCCGCTGGTGGGAGATACCTGGTTGGGGAAAAATCCCGCTAGCGACGGAAGGTTCGCGCTGAATCTCGCCATTCAGCGGTGGATCGCCGCCACTATACTTACACGCACTACACTTACGGGACTAATAACGTTAGCAGTTGTTGTGCCCGTAATCACTAGTAATCAATCATCAGACTGACTACAACAACACGATGGTTAAATGGCCGCGTCCCTTGACGGCGCAACTGCGGAAGCTTTGCGGACCGAAGTGCATTCTCGCTGGCGAATGGGGCCTTCCCGCAGTATTTTGCAGAAGGGACTTGTACAGATTCTGTCATTTTGTAAGCCGCTATGACGCAATAGCACCCTTGGTTTGCAGGCAATTTACGAGCGCCTTATTACTTGCTCAGACATTGAAGCTTTTCGATTCGAGACTCGTCGGTGGCTGAGGTTCGACACCAGTGAAGCAGCTACGTCCAATGACGCCATTACCTCCAGGCAAGGAGGACTCCTAAAACCGGCTGCTGTGTTCTCTGGTCTTTTTATCAATGCCAGGCGAATGCAATACGCAACGGGCCACAAACTAAATTACTTCCATTCTAAATCTTGCCCCTTCATTAAGATTGGCAACGGACTGACAAATATAATTCTCTCTCATCATTTAGGAGAACTGGACTATATTTTGTTATTTTTGTAATGTATTACAACTAAATAGGTTTGTGAACAAAGTTTATAAAGATAAAAACGTTTTTCTATCCCATTGTACAATGCTGTCATTTTTGGCTGCAAGCAGTTGCATAATGATAGTCATTAGATACAGATTTCATTATGATCAGATTCTTGATCAATCACAGGAAGTTTGCTAACAAATATTGAGAATTAACATTGAGAAAGTTCTAGTAAATGTTTCATTCGATTGTGTACATAAAATTGCATTTGATATTATATTATCTTGTCAGTTTTAATTTTTTTATTAGTAGTATTATTTCGCAGAATATTATTTAAAATATATTTGATCATAATTCCACTTTGATCCTATTTGACTAGCGCAGTACTCCCTCGCAGGCGGACTGGTAACCACAGCCACCTGCGGCAGCATGCGAGGGCAGGGTTACGTGACCTTGGCTGTAAAGGTTTAAATTATTAAAGTGGTAGAAAAAGTACCGTATGAAAATCGATGTAATGAGTGTTAATACATTAATGTGAAGCTCCTCGCTCGTATCGTAATATCACACGCGTGTATTAATACCCATCAATACATCACCGTTTCATAATGTACTATTTTTTAATGGCAACCAAACGGAAACGCACAGGTTTTGGCTGATATTTCTAGAAACAATTAAGCTAGAACGAATTCCGCTCGCTTTACGTAGACATTACAAAAGGAAAAAATCGACCAACATTCATACACAATATTCAAAGTCATTTGTTCAAACAACAAAATGGGTGTACTGTAAAACTAGTGTCAATATGGAATGTCAATTAAAAATAAAAGATTCCACATGTCAAGATATACTGCTTTCTGAATAAATAAAGTAGTTGAAGCGATTGCAGTTAATTATAATCTCGTTTCAAAATGAAATGAGAATAAATTACTAAGAAATGCAACGCGCTCCAATAGAAATTCATAATATGTATTCGTTCAATGGGGACAATTCTGGGCATAGAAATCTTCATTTTCGGCTTATCTTTTCATTAGTAGAAATCCTGATATTATAAAGGGAATTAAGCGACCTGCTCACCCTTGAATCGTAATATTTGATGAGCCAGCTCTAAGTAAATTGTGAATTATACGAATCCAATGGAACTCTTATCTCCGATACCCTCTAGTTTTCACAATTCCCATACGAGTATATTCAGGTGATTTCCAAATTATGTTTTCATTAAAAGAACAGCAATTTTGGAATTATCTTTACCTCATCTGAAATGTGCCATATTTTTCAATTTTAAATTGCGGTAGGAAATGTGAATCTCTTCTATTCTTGTCCACATTTTCGAAAGATATGTAATGCCAGGAAAACCAAACTGATTAGTTATCGGTATATACTTGCGTACTTTTAACATAAATGACATCTCATGAACAGTGCTACGATTTGTACATATTTGCATATTAGTTTGTTCACTGTCTACAATCAAACTTCGGTAGTTGTTCACTAATTGGTCTTTTTGAAGTATTTGACACCTATTTAATTATTATCCATATTTGTTCTATTTTCGGGTACAGTACGTATGTTTACATGTTTAAGAAAAATCTATATCGTAAAGTATTTCAATATTTTATTTGCAAAAGATTCCTTAAATTATGGTATTTTAAAATCACTCCTGAAAGATTATTTTTAAATTTAGAGCAATTTAAAGTGGTGAATCGGGTTTTGAAAGTGATATGGATTTACTTCAATGAATATATCGCAAGGTCAAAGATGTATTCCGTTACTGCATCTGATGTTGCGTATCATTTCTGCCTGTACGAACCTTCACTAAGAGATAACTAGTGGATATACAACGGCATATACATTTTCGCTTTACTTGTAACGGCCACGCAATTTTCTACTACAACTATTTGAATATGAAAAGTGTTTCCCACCAGCAATTTTTTCCCCGCGCCGATGTACAAACTCAAGTTCCCAGAGTTAACAGACTCAGCACTTCACAACTGGATGACGCTATCGCTCTGGGGCGATAGTTTTCCCAACTTTTAGAAACTACAGTCATTTCATTGTTTCTGACACGCAATTAATTATATTTAAAGATTTAATGAGACTGACTTTATAATTAATTAAGATAGTCTCAAACAACGCTAATAGCAATCCTAAGCATTATCGAATGTCGCGGCGGCTAATTTTTAATGACGAATTGAGGCGTTTCCATGCCATTTCCGTGGCAATGCTATTCATTTTTTTTTAATTTATTTTTGGCCGTTAAATGTCCTGGCCTCCTATCACAGGGTAAAGCTTTCTTTGTAGTTGGGTTTACAATCATTATTGTACATGTGTTTACAATGGAAATCTCACAATAGAATTTTAGAATATTATGTTCTAGTTAAATACTGTAAGCTAATTTACAGATATTATGAGTCCTAATAAAATTTGTCTGGTAAACATAATTACAATTTTTTGTTGTTTCTATTTTTTGTACGACTTTCATTTCGTCTTACCTTGACCACTGGGGTCCTGCTGTCTCTTTAAAGCTAAAGACGGCAGATCTTTCCTTCTGTCTACCTTCTCTCCAACCTGATCTTGGGTACCACAACGTTATTGCATGTTCCCATCGGCAACCTTTTGCAAGTCTTTAGTATAAAGTACATTGTTTTTCTTTCAATTTTTATTTGACGTCTTGTTAAGTTCATTTTTTGTGAAGACGTTAAGGACCAAGTCTGGCATCCGTAGTTTAAAGTAGGTAGAATGCACGAGTCCATAATTCTTTTCTTTAAATTCATCCCTATTTTTGTTTCGTAATATCAATGCAAGACTCCAGAACGTTTTCCATGCGAGGGTTGTTCTTCGATTTATTTTTGTCAGACTTATTTTCGAAAGATGTTATTTGTCCTAAACATATTTATCATCCATTGATATTGGAAATCTGTTACGATTCGTCATAATTTTTATTTTGTTATAATTAGCTGAAGTCCTGCCTTCTTACTTTCTCTCGGATGTCTTGGAGCATTTGTTGTAGTTTATTGCGTGATGTTGCAAAATGGCCATATTATCTGCAAATCTTGGATTAGTTAATTTCTTTCCTCTTATTGAAATTTCAACATTTGTATTCCTATTTAATCGTCTGAAGGCTTCTTCTAGAAGGCTTGTAAAGAGTAGGGCGAAGTAGGGTCTCCTTGTTGGACTCCTCTTCTGGTTGTGAATATTTCCCCTTCAATGTCTGTGCGTACTTCTGAAAAGCTGTTTGTAAATATTGGGTTGTGCTCTATGCTGTCAAATGCTTAACAGTAGTCTATAAGGGCGAGGTATACTTTCATATTGTATTCATTGGATTTTTCTATTAGTTGATTCATTGTCTGTACCTGTCCCAGTGTTCTTTCTATTCTTCTGGCGATGATTTTGATGAAAATCTTGTCGAAATCGAACATTAAACTTATGGGTCTGAAATTTTTAAGATCTCTTGTCCCTTTCTTGTGTAGTAGAATCCAAGTGCTATTCAATTGAAGCAGTTGTAAAGACGCCATGATTTTCATTTTAAACTGATCTGCATTGAGTAAATTTTAATATTATCTATTGTTTGATTTACTGAATTAAAAAGATTCGAAAATAAAATTGAGTAGATCATAATTGACAGAAGCTGAAAAGTAAGAAGAATTGGACGTGTCCTAACAGTCATTTAGAGACGCTGGTCATTTGTAACAAAAGTAGAGACGATCCCTATAGAATCGGGGCAGGTGGGAACTCTATATGTATCCCTTTGCAGGCTACGCTTGTGACAACGTCGATAATTTTGTTTTGTGAAGGGTATGGGCGCTATTAATTGAGTGCACTCCGTCCTATTTGACAAATAATTGAGTTTAATGATTCAATGGAGTACACATGATCTGAATATTTGCAAAGATTGGACATAATTGTCTCGTTTCGAGATTGTTCGCTTACTAACTTATTGCGAAAAAGGTCCACTTTGTTAATTTGCCGTCACTATAGAATGTCAAAACTTTTAAAATTAGACTAAGTAAATATGGTTAATAGGTTAATTTTGCAAAATTGTATTTGGTAACATGTTAATATTTTAATGTTGTTTGACGATTGTTTTGTGTATTTTTAGTAATTACTTAGAAAACGCTACCACCGGAAGTATTCTATGTATTGCTAAGTATCAAAATAAATATTTTCTATTCTATTCTATTCTATAGTGACACTATACAATCAGTTTTGTGCGTTCACCCAAAACGGTATTAAAATGCACATTATGTAGAAATTTCATCTTTTGTATAGGATACCAGGCAATTAATATCAGACCAAGCCGTTGAAAGTGGCAGTGCAAGAACGACCGAAGTACTGACAAGTTATGGAAGTGCAGCTTCGGAAAAAAGTTATGCATTAGATGTTTTTTCTTCTTGTTACTTGTTTTTTATGTTCTTTTTTCTCACGATCTCCGAATGAATCCCTCAAGCATTCATTGTGTTACGACGAAAACGTTCTTAAAGATTTTTTCCCTTTTATTGACATATTTATCGGTGCGAGAGAGCCAGTGTCGAAAGTAGCATAACTTTAATCAATAGTGCAACATTGTAAGCTTACTCACTATAGAATTTTGTCATCAGGATATTTCATTTCCAAAATAGCTCGCCTGCATACCTAATTGATATTCATTGTAAAATTTGCTACAATTGCAAATATGTTTACGTGCCGACCTGGATGGCTGCGGTGGCGAGAGCGCCTCGGTCCGAAGGGTCGCGGGTTCGAGTGGGCATGGGTGTTTGTGCCTAGTCCTTCATGTATGTGTGTTGTCGCGGAAGGCCTTGTGAGTCTGTGACCGAGAGGCCCGAGTGCGTGTCACTGTTTAGTAAAAAGATTAATATGTGTCCCCATGAGGGACATGGCGTGTATCCGGCGCGTTTTTATTCTAATGCAGTAGAAGAGTAGCTTGCGTCTGTCCGTTTGCATGGTGAGTGCACTTCCGGTCGAGGAACCCTTTACCGACTCGAGAATAGTGATGTGTCATTCGACGGCTTGACCTCCTGAAAGGCAACTGATGATTTTGCGGATTCGCCCAGAAAATTCTTCTTTTGCCTTCACGGGTTTGGCTTACGCCTGTTCCGTCTCCGCTGTTCTTTCCTTCCTTTCTCGCGTCTTCCCACATCTCTTTCCCTGTCGGCATACGTCTTCTTTCTAAGGCTGCAGTCGCTTTCCCTATTTCCATTGTATTGCTTACGCTATTCACATTCAATTCTCGCTTGATTTCATTTCGTATCTGGTCTTCTAAGATGCGGCCTTTTGTTCTTCTAAGGAACCTCATGTCTGAGCTCTGAATTCTTCTTTCTCTTTTCTGCGTTAGAGTCTAGCACTCACTTCTATGAAGAAATATCGGAAGAGTTAATGTTTTATAACATTTTATTCTGGTATCTTTTGTGTGTGTGGTCCCATTGCGTTAAACTGCGCCTGTCTATAAATACGGGCGAAAACCAAAAGCGTACGGGGTCTATTCAATCCAGAACTTGTGTGTTAGTTTTGAGCGCGAGTAGAACAGACGGCTGCTTGGGAAGTTGGTAATGACACGTCGTGCAGGCGATATCGCGCGCCCACGTCGCGTATTTCAAAGGTCTCCTGAGACCTTGATAACGTTCGCCACGTTATGAAAGGACATCTCCGTTCATGCTACGTGGGGCGCACAGACCTTCCACGTTCATTGAAGCGCCAAACAACCCCGACATTAGAGTGCGAATACATGGAGCTTACCTGCATAATGCGAAATTAAGAACAGCAGTTACGAAGATATAGGTTTATTACCGGTTGTTGCGAAACATCAAATCCCTGGTGTTTACCTTTTTCATTAATTATAACACTGTTTTTACAGATTTTGCACCAAATTTTGCGTCCACTTAGTGTATGGTCCAATGCAATTGATGAAGTCCGTGTCTCATTTTTTTTTAAAATGTGGCGTTTAGCCGGTTGATGCATGACACCATCCAAATATCCTACAAATTGCCTCAATGAAACAAACGTATGAATTTGAAAAAAAAAAATAATAGAACGAGATAAAAGCGAACCCATTACAATGACACCTCTTTTATCGCTCTCTCTCTCTCTGGCTCTCTCTCTCTCTGGCTCTCTCTCTCTCTGGCTCTCTCTCTCTCTGGCTCTCTCTCTCTGGCTCTCTCTCTCTGGCTCTCTCTCTCTGGCTCTCTCTCTCTTGCTCTCTCTCTGGCTCTCTCTCTGGCTCTCTCTCTCTCTGGCTCTCTCTCTCTCTCTCTCTCTCTCTGGCTCTCTTTCTCTCTCTGTCTCTCTCTCTGTCTGTGTGTGTGTGTGTGTGTGTGTTGCCTCTTTCTGTGTTTCTGTCTCTATCTCTCTGTCTTCTCAACTGCAACAATTAACCAGTGGTTGCTGTTTTCTAACACATGTAATATTTAAGAACTTATAAAAAGATATTGTTTGTAATAAATAAGATATTTGTTTGATAAATGTAACAAACAGATAAAAAAACAAATGTTGATTAAAGGAATTTGATCAAAGGGAGATGCAGTGCATTTCTCATTTTAAGTATCTGCGCGTCAGTAATATGTCAAGTGGAAGCTAATGAGACTAAAGTATTAAGTTCTGGGGTTTTGCAATTCGGATTTTGACAATTCTGCTCGGTGTTCAGTACATATACTGGTCTTAAAAGGACACTAGAATATAAAGCACGCAAACTTATTTATAAAACACTAATAAACATTACTATTTTATTTTACATTACTACTAAACATTTAGTTAGCATTACTAAACAGTTTACTTAATTATTAGACTGGGAAGTACAATTAACTTGTATCAGATTTGTCAACATAGTCTTCTCTCAGCGTTTAGTGCCCAAGTCCTCCAGCATGGAAAATGACTGAGACAACTCTTTCACCTTCATCAGAGCTGTCTTCTTTACAGGAGTTAAAGTACCTAATGAACCTGACGTTTGCGTTTCATGATGCAATACATTCAAAATCTGCGCTAACTTTATTCCTCTAACAAAAAATGTGTCTAATAACATTCCAGCAGTTTTCAAAGGTACGAAAAATATTTAATTTTGTTTCTGATTGCATTGGAATAAATTCGTATTCTAGACGATGCTTGAGCAGAGATCATTTGTAGTTCTTTATCCCTGACCTCCGCCTGCAATTCGACACTGCTAGTTTGGTGCCACAGGCGAGGCCTTAAGAGCAAGCTTCTAGAAGGCCGAGCGCCGGCGTCCATCGTTCCCATGGCAACGTGCAGTGCTGGCACCCGCACAATGCACGATGGCCATTACGACGAGTTATCCCGGGCGGTCCCGATAAGCCAGGGGATAATGATAAATATCCAGCGGAGGAACAAGGCCTCCGTAGGAGCTGCTATGGCTGCATTGTGCCCTTTGCCTTACATGCCTCTGAGAATGACTTGTTTCCTCCCAAAAGCCTGTTCTAATATGCACCTGGGAAGCAATATGAACTAAAATATTTACTTCGCCCAATACGCCCCACGTCCTCTAATACTGGGCGCTTTCGCAAAGTATTGCTAGACTCCTCGCTCCTCCGAGAGCCGAACCTCTGAAATTATATATTTTGCTTAGGAAATATGCCATAAAATGCCCACATTTAAGGATACAAGTAAATGATAATTAAATTTTGTTGAATTTATTATATACCTAGCTACACAGCTTCTTGAAAATGAAGCTACCACAATTTCATTCTGTACGCATGTGCCTCTTGAAATATCGTTTAAACTTTCTTTAACACTACAGATTGGTATACGTTGCACTTTTGGTACGTTATCTGGAGTAATGCGAACAGTGAAAATGAAAAACGCGGGAAATTACGCGACCTCCGCTACTGCAATTAGTATTTAGTGTAAAGCGGATTTTAAAAATATATAGTATTCCTCTTTTTACCACAGGGTTTTCCTCTTTAAAATTTGCCCACCTCCTCGCCAAATGGTATCGCAGATGGGGTATTAAAGAGTGGAAATGCTACGAACTGATGTTTTAGACACGATGTCGACAGACTGTAGGTTTTTTTGAAGATCCTTCCCCTCTTTGTATATAACCAAACTTCTAAAGTACATTCGTGAAATAAGAACAGTTACAAATTATCTCATGCTTTCTCAAAGTCTTTGTAACATTACGAAAAATTATAATTAATTTACTGAAATATATGTAAACCTACTATTACTACGTTAACACAGCTACCGAGCGAATGCTGGTTAAAAAAAGTAATTCGTTGAGTCATCTATTTAACCATTAAACGACAAGGCTGTGTCATATGACACCCACCGCTCTTCTTTGCACGCATGCGCGTCATTTTGCGTCGGTTGTAGCTCTACCCCTTAATTACCTTCATAACCATTATTCAACTACACTTTGAAGAAATTGTGTCGCTCTCCGTTCACTCAAAGATCAGAAGTGTTAAGACTAATTTAGTGTGGGGCGTATGTGATACAGCCTTGTTGTTTATGTTTCAAATTTTGCAGACTATGTAAAAATGAATTCGCATTTTCTAACGGAAGAAGACATTCGAAATGAACTTCTGACTAATTGAACCAATTATTGCTTTCAATAGAAATGTGACGCCAGATAATTGGTACAGCTCTCGCGAATTAGTCGAAGAACTGACCAAAAAGTAAACTGACCCTTATGGGGAGAATGAGAAAGAATAAATTGAAATTCCTCCCCGTGAATGCAAAGCGTCCTATTGGATCGCCATTTGTGTATGAACCTGACAATATTAGTTTTATACTGTATCCGCCACGTACCTACCTCCTTCTTGGTAGTACGCCGAATTACTAAAGTAAATCTATCATTTACTTATTTCGTGACGTGTGGTTACACCGTCACGCAAACCTGGGAATACCTCATTGAATGGATAAAATTCCCTATCGGTGGTGGGTTCGTCTTTGCTAAACTAATGATCAAATAACAAGAAAACACAATTTCGTAGTTTTAAATAACGGATAACATGTATTCTATCGAATGAAATTCTCTGTTCACTGGAGTTCACATATCCTCCTATGTTCTCACTTTTTTGTTAAACTATGGTAGCTAGTTCCCTACCTAAACTGCAGTTTTCACTAAAGCGATAATAACTTTGATCTACGTTTACAAGAAACAAGCAACAAATACATATGTACACTTCACAAAAAATATCACTTATGAGACACTCAAATCACAATTCAAATAATCATCCTGCAAAAAAATACGTACAAACAATATTCAAAATTCACTAATACCTTTTAAATCATGAATAATGTTACATTTAATATTCACATTTGACCTTCGGCGTTTACGTAGCCTTTCAGTACGAAATTTTGCTTTACAACCTCTTTTGACTGTCCATGAAGTAATACTTTAAAAGAAAAAATTGAATGGCTTCCACTCCTGTTCAAAATTTTTATATAGGCAATTTCTCTTAAATGGTTTGAAACAGCATTAAATCAATTACATATGAATCTAGATAAATGATTATGTACAAGAACAACTTTTATCATTAAACACAAGGATTACTCTGATCTGATTCCTCTTACGACTGTAGAAAAGAAATGAATTTACTGGCTAGCAAGACCAATGTTCAATGAAACTTGCCCGATCAACGTCTGTTATTGAGGGAAAGCTCACATTGCAACGTTTTAGCTAGTACAATTATAATTCTATCTTGAAAGTTTTCCAGACTGAAATTTAATGAATGTTCTCTCTGTTTTTATGTGACTCACGACCGGCGAATTCCCCAAGCTGGTCCCGCGCTGTGTAGTCGGCTGTCGAGCGATGCTCACGCCTCAAGGTCGTCGTTGTTCTGCGACGGTCTGTGCGCTGCCTGTCGCGTAGGTATCGGAGTATATCCGATCGCCGTCTACTCGTTGTTCAGCGAAGTTTTACCACAACTTTCACAGAAGCGATGATCGCATCAGAATGCGAGTCCAAAACTCCAAATTATAACTTCGTAATAGCAAAAGTCGAGATAGTTGTTGGATAAACCATACTTCTCAGAATTCTCAAAATTCTATAATAGAATTTCCAAAACGAAATCCCAAAAATAAAGTAAAATAAAAGTCAAATAAAATAAAAGCTGTAACAAAGAAAAAGAAACATGTCCTATGTTACAAAAATTCTCCATTTTCTAGCAACGAGAATGCCGCAACGTGGTTTTACAAATTCATTTCGATCTATTACCACTGTCGTTCTTTCATTCGTTGCATTCTTGTTTAATATTCATTTTAAATTTCATGAAATCTCGTGACAATCACAGTAAGTAATTCATGAAAAATATTCAGACATTTACCTTTTATTAAAGCTTTTACACTCCGGTATCTTCCACGTGTCCCTCGTCGACTGTATGGTGTACCTGTAGCCTTCCGTTCACCTCGGCGACTCGAACAGGAAAGAAAAACGAGCTCTTCCGACACAAATTTCATGCCGCGTCCGTATTTCCACAAAAGTTTCTGATTGGCTATAGTCTGAGTGCGTTCAAACATTTTTTTCTGGCTGACGCCATCTCTTCGCTACTATAGAAACTACTTGTAGGGCATGATGTCGGGTATTATCGCTTCTATTTTTTGTCATAAATGTAACCGACGACAAGCGGTTACAATACACTCAAAAAAATACATTGCGCGCATGAAGAACATGATTTTATCATCATACATGCACTCTAAAATTTATAGTGATCCCGAGACGGATAATTCTCTTTTACAAAACCACACTTAGATAAGAGAATTATTAACAAATTCCCTCCAAGTCCTTTCAAGCGAAATTACAACCATGTTGAGGAAAAAGGACGTTCATCAATGCAGAGAACCTTGCCCATCAGAAAGGCCTTGGAAATGTGCTTTCTCATTTACAAGAAAATCGACGAGGTACACGATACTTTTTCTGCAAATACGTTTCATGTATGCAAACATTTTTGTGGATTTTTTAAACTTATTTGCATAATATATAGTCTTCTAAATGTGTAGGTACATGTATCCGATGATTAGAAACAATTAATGCATTGAAATACCCAAGATATACAATAGGTATATACCATATGACACAGCCTGGCAAAAACTGCCACTCAGAGGAGCCTTGTTGTTTGAAGGTTAATCAATATGTTAGCACCAATATGTTATCGAACACATGTTAGCATATGCATGCTAATTTCGCATTCATAAATTTGGCGCCAAGTTCCAGGTCTTGTTACGGGCCCTCCCTGCGACTAAACAAATCTACGCATGTTCGTTTTTTTATTTCCCCACCTTTGAGATTATTTTATTTGCGACCGAATTAACGAGAAATTTCTGAAGCTACCGAGCTTTAAAAGCAAACGCACGTTGAGTCATTTCGCTCCTAGACAGCAGCATCAAGTAGGTCAGCCACAGATATATAGTACTAGGTCAGCCATTGACATATAGTATATGTGAGGCAGCTGAGATATCTTCAAATAAATAAAAGTCGCTGACGTTTTCTAGAGACGACAGCATTTCCTGCAAAATATAATTGTAATGAAAACCACGGGATCTGTTGGAGTTAGTTGCTGTAAAATGTAAGTTTCTCTCACTCGCAAACTACTTTCATATCCAACTCATGAGAGTTATTGAAGGTTAGAAGGTCAGATGATTCACTCTCTTTTCTAGGGACGGAACAATCGACGGGCGAAGTCTGTAAAAACAACTTGAATCGTAAATGAGCAGCAGTCACGTGAAGGCAAAGCTTGTTCTTAACGCTTTTAGCGCTCGTGACAACACCTTAAAGCTTTGAAGCGCTGACATTCTCATGGCATTTTAGGAGCCGAATTCTGCGTGTTCCACTATTCAAATTCGGATCTCTCAAGAATTACATATTTTGTTATTCTCCGTATATTCAACTCTCAGAAATGGCATCTTGAATCATGACCATTCAAACATATATTCAAATTTTCGTAAAATAGTTTTATCTCATTTGTACCATATTATGTATTATTCTTATATTCTACGTATTTTGCTAAACTGTTTATTATTCCACCAATTTTCTTTAAATTTAATTAGCAAAACATTTTTAATAATTTTTTTTAAACTCAAAAATCGGCCTAGTATTTTCTTCCACAAAATCCCAATCGCCTGTCGACGACGAGAGAGGCTCCTCCGTGAAGACGCGGTTCCATGAGCACCTTCTGTGCTGGTGTCTGCGCTACAGGCAGAATGTGGCAAGTGCTTGTGGGCGCTGGGAATATTGCCTTCAAGTGTAAACATTTCGGTGTCGTCGTTCTTTAGATTTATTTCAATTTTCTGAAAAATATTTACTGGAGCAGACGTGTGAAGATACCGTTACTGCGATTGTTTTGCATATAATTGTGCTTTCACTTTTGTATGTTGTCTATCATTTCTCTGAACAATGGAAAATGTACTCTGTCATGAAATGTAATCCAGTACCCAAGCAATTTTTTAAATTGGTTTAAAAAAATTATTTACTAATTTAATTTCAAATGTAAATTTGAAAATTATATATTCTTATCGTTTTAATTACATACTTATATAAATTTTTGCTGTTTAATATTCATATTTTTCCGGTCTCTTTCCATTATCAGAGGAGGTTAGCATCTCTATATCTGCATAATTGTTTTCGTTACTGCTCGCCCAAAACTTTTAGTCAAGCTATTATTCGAAGCCTTGTCATCTACTATGTAAACATAATGACAGTTCTGCAGTGTGCCACTATAACCATGAAAGTCCGAATTGTGCCAGTTCAAGGAAGTGTAGTTGACTTCATTACATTCCAAGTTATCCATGATAAAACAAAGATTTCTGAATATTTTGTTTTTAATCTTGTGTCTACTTCAAATGTTCATGTGTTTCTTTTCGTAATATTGTTGCCATATTTTATAGAACTTTTTGGAATTCACTTAAGGTAGGATTAAAAAATCCAGACATATACCTCACCAAACTGCTGTTTATATCACAAATATAAATTTAAACATTAATAACATCTTCGTCCAAAATGTTTGGTTTTTTAACTGCTACTTCTGTGATCCAGAACTATATGGACTCTAAACGGATGCAATAGAGATTCCAGGGAATATTGCCCCTTTACGTTTATTTATAAGATTAATATTGATTACAGATATAATATGAGAATGCAGTTATGGCGGAATGATATACGAGCAAATGAAATGATACGCAGGTTCGTGAATGAACCTCAAGGGAATAATACAAACGTACTTCACTGAGAGATCCCCTCGGGCTATTTCGTTCATTATGGCGACAATTCTTGCTGTCCGGTCGAAATGGCGCGTTTCAGCACTATTTCTTCCCCCACATTAACAGTCGCACACGAGTGGGGGAGGAAGTCAACTACGGAACCCAGCATAGATTTTCCCGTATCTTTGTTTAGGTAAGGAGTTCCTGTTTAATCGTTTGGGACGTTTATCATTAGAGCCTTTTAAGTGCTGGTTTTCGTCGTTCAGCGCTTGTCGAATGTTTCCCAAAACAGATGAAAGTCGTCACCCTGCGCACTCGCTTCGTGGGAACGCCGTCGCTCCCTCACGGCGAGGTTGCAAACCTTATTTCAGTCTGTCAGAGAAGATAACAGTTATGGAATCGGAGAAACACAGAGAGCATTTAGATTCTTTCTTTAAAAAAAGAATTTGTCATCAGTATCCTCATAGAAAGGACCGCAAATGCAGGAAATGTCCACAATACACAAGACCTTAACACACATAAGAGGCTGAATGCTTTTAAGATAAACTTCCAGAATATGACTGTCTTATTTATATATAACGCATAATTAGTTTTTAAATTTCTTATGTTATGACTGTCATATTAATATTGAAATTAGATTAGTTTCAATATGGTCCAATATATTTTTATAGCCAGTCAAATTTGGTAAATAATTAATGCAGATAATTACTAAAATATTAATTTAATATTTAATATATACTGCAATATGCTGCGTAAAAGAATGTTCGGAAAACCTGTTTTGTTCCATCATCAGGTACCACCGAACAATACAGTCATTTTACAATTCAGATAGTTTCATTTATTATGACGTAATGGCGGAATGAGGTGCTCACCTCAGGTTGTAGAGAGTGAGTACTCTGATTATAGATATCGTTACATATTGATAGTAATGCGAAATTTAATATACTCGACCGTAAAGATCGAATTAGTTTTTTAGTATAATAAATTGTCCTTCAATTGTATTGCAATTTACTCTGAGCTCCGCTATTGACCTCCCGCTTTTGGTCTACGGTTCAAACATGGCATTGGTAAGCGTCTGTTAATAACTCTGAGTTTCTATTTCATATTTTGAATGAATAATAAGTGAAATGTACAAACGCAATAAAGAAATATCTTGAAACGAGACCCTTAAAGTTACTTAGTGGAATTTGTTTCCAAGTTTGCATTTTTGTTCTTGAGGATCTGTATGACTTATTGGTTATTTAATGCATAAGAAAATTGCCAAATTCGTTAAATTATAACTTATTTCTTATGCTACAAGGGTCATTTAGTTTACTCTGCAGAAATTTATGAATCGTAACTCTCTAATTCTTCATGAGGATCTTCGTGTCTTCTTTATTACTTATCTTTCAGATGGTTGACCTGGAATTGAAGTGGTGTGGAGACGAGATTGATATGGAATTAATGCAGTGCGCTGAAGTGAGTATTAGACAGGGTTAATGGGATAACAAAGAGAGACAGAGGCGAGAGAAAGGTTTAGGCTGTGTGGGGGTCGAGTTTAGAAGGGACTGAAGAGACCTTGATGAGAGAAACACACGGCAGCGGTGGGGATGAGATGGGGTAATGAAATTAGATGCGCCTAGAGGGTAGCAGAGGCTGGGGTTCTGCTGAGAAGAAGGGTCGCGGGGAGACTTGGGTGGGCGAGGCTGGTGCGTCTGCGAATGAGCTAAAGGGGCGGGGGCGGTGGTGGCGAATATACGGCGTGGCATCCGGTCGTGCGTCTGCGTCTGCGGCGGCGGCGCTTTATTCGTCGCGATGACGCATTGCTCCGCGCTGCTCCGCGCTGCTCTGCGCTGGCGCCCACGCCCAGGCCGTCTGCCCCGCCCCGCCCCGCCCCGCCCCGCCCCGCCCGCCCCGCCCCGCCTCCCCTCTCCGTCCTGCATCCCTCGCCACTGACCCTCCTCCAGCCGCGCCTCGCCCCTCCTGTGCACCCTGACCCCCCCCCTAGGCCGGACCACACCCAATCACCGCCCCAACCTACCCTCAGACCACCACAATCACCGCCCCAACCTACCCTCAGACCACCACAATCACCGCCCCAACCTACCCTCAGAACACCGCTATCTCCGCTCTACCTACCCTCTGGCAACACCGCAATCCCCACTCTACCTACCTTCAGACAACACCGCTGCCTCCGCGCAGCCGCTGGGCGTCGCCTGCCCCGCTTCTGCGACCTCCTCTGCCTCCGCTCCGCTCCGCCCCCCGGACTCGCGGCCCGCGCATCCCCTGCCCGGTGCCCTTCCCCCACGCGCTCCCGCCCCACCTCCTTCTGGTCGAATTCAGTTGCGGTTCGGTCGGACGCTCTGGTCGGTAGTTTGCATTGCTTTCTCCGTTCAACAGCAGGCGATGCCGAACAGAACCCTCACAAACGGGCGACGGACAGAGCGCGATATTTCCTTAATGACGCACCCTCACACTTACGTGCATTACCCCACCAGCCACGTCAGGGTAACGCTATCGGGCTTTTCCTCTCTACTGCATCATTACAAAACTTGTAACGCGCTTGCAAAACTCTTCACGAATACAACACTAATATATTACACTACTGTTACACTGCAGTGCACACCGAGAATATTAAAAATGAATGTATGTTTATAAATTGCAAGTATTGAATTGTGGTCCGCCTGCTCCGTAGAACCTTGCTGTCCCGTGACGTCAACTATGACGCAATAAATTTCGAAATTCAGTTGGGGTATGCCATACGGAAAAAAGAGGAATAACGCAATCAAATGTTTAGATTTTTATTCAAAATCAACACTTCGATTTTTATTTTCCAGAGTTCCTGGTTATCCAACAAAACCAAAGACACCTTTCACATGTCCTGGGGCTGCATAGTTGCCTTACAATTTCTGTCCACATTCGATAGTAATATAGACATTTAATTGGATTCAGGTTTCTCACACACGGAAAAACTCTTACGAAAAGTGGCTAGTATCATGGTAAGTGGCTAAAATTAACAGTACATGAAATATACAATATACAGCAATTACTACCAAGGAATCTGACCAACTGATACTTTCATGAAAATTCTTCAAAGCTTTTAATTTACATAATTTCTGTTGAAATGCATAGCTGGCGTAATCTCATAAATATTAACAACAAACGTACAATAAATATTAACATAACAAAAAGTATTCATCACTTGCTTCCTTGAACTGGCAGACTTTCCTTCACTACTGCGATTCGTTCACAGCATATTCAACAGACTTCATCAACGTGCGTACTGAGCAGAGCGTGTAATTAATTACCCTGATCAAACATTTCTTCGGAATCGATGGTTCATCTGAACAAGTTGATGTAACACAGAAGTAAATGGAGTGACAATAAATAGTAACTGAATTAGGACCGGAAACACAGAAGTAATGTAACTTCATTTTCTGTGCATGTCTTCTAGAATTCAGTGGGAAACAATTCTTCAAATTATGTTTCCATGTTGTGGGCAGGAAGTAAAAGAGCCAAAATTTATTGCTTATTTATCCTTGAAAATAGATTTTATTACATGGGAGTTTTTTTGTTTTTTTTCTCCCTTTAAAATTCAAAATTTTATTGCTTATTTATCCTAAAAAGATTTATACATGGGAGTTTTTTTTTCTCCCTTTTAAAAATTCAAAATTTATTTTATTTATCCTTCAAAATAGATTTTACTACATGGGAGTTTTTTTCTCCCTTTCAAAATTCAAAATTTAAGTAGTATATGACTTAGTGTAGGGATCACAGAATTTTGAAAATGTGCACACAATTCACTTTTCCCCATAGCACGTCATACTCAGTTTTTAACTGTTTTTTTGACGTAAAATAAATAAATAAATAAATAAATGAAGTGAGACAGCCACTAGAATTCTTCTCTAGGCAGCAGCTGAACTCGACCAGCCATCTAGCTAGTGTCGAACATCCGGCAACGTTGGGGCTCAAAGAATGTGGCCTCTCAGTGAGAAGTACTACAGATGCAACAGTTACCCTGAGTCAATTCGTTGAATAGGAACCGGCTGAAGTAATATAGTGTAGTTTGCGAGGGAATATACGAAATATTTATCACACGTAACTCCACGAGTGCTTTGAGATTTATCGATTAATCCCCCACTCGCGAAGCGAAGAGGAGTTTTATCTCAGAACTTCCAAAGTACGACTGTTATTCAATAAGACTATGCCACGAATGAAATGATGTACAATAGAGTTCCAAAATGTGTCAAATATTGAAAATACATGAAAGCTATGTTAAAATGAAAGAGGTTATGTCATAGTACATACGCGGTTTATTGGACATCGACATACCGTCCTTACGTTTTTTATGTATAGTTAAACACTACCGATTTTTATTTCACTAGTGGAATAGTCACAATAATCTGTTTATCATGAAAAGGTATGAATTATGTGTATCATATTGAATGCAAGTCCATTTATTTGCACGTAGTCGCTTCGCCCTGTTCTGCTCCTTTCCTCTCCACTGCACTGCACTCCGTGCCGCCCCTTTCGTCCAGCTCCGCTCAGCCCTGTCACGCCGCAACGCTACGTCTACCTCGCCAAGCTGCACACCACAGCCACTCTCCACCTCCCCTTTTCCCCCTTTCCTCCCCCCCCCCCTCGCCTCGCTTCCCCTCATCACATCTCGTCCCACACACACTCGCTTCCTGAGCATGCCCTACCCGACTGCCCTGGCCCGTGCAACTCATTTTATGGGTATTCGTGTCTAGTTGCAGGGCGGATTGCATTGAAGCGAATTTTGTTTAAAAGAATTACAAGACTGAAAGAAAATTGTAGTTTAAACTATTACGTTGAACAATTCCAAGTGAAGATGTATTTATTAAACATATTTTACTCATTTTTGCACATTATTTCATAATTATTTCATGTACATTAATGTTTTTCAGTTAAAAATACGAAAAAATACTTCCACAGAATTCCGATACGTTCATTAGAACTTCAACTGTTATAGAAAATAAATTTCCAACTTTATCCACTCATTTTCCTGATTGCGCAATAGCAAAAAACGAAGTGGAGGTCTACATTTTTCCTGAATGTATGAGAAAAAATTTCGTATTATTAATTGTTTGTATTAATTAATTAAATGAACTCTGATACACAGATTTTAATTAAATATAAATAACAATGAATTTTTTCCACAAGCATTGCCACATTAGTACGTAATGAATAAATACAAAAAATACATACATTGAATCAATTTAAAACTTTGTAATTTTGAGCGATAGTCAAACTGTCATGGACTTTATCAGATAATAATAACTCCTAATAAGATGATAACGTCGGCACCCCAGCCTTCGACGCGGCGTCACCCGGACAGCCCAGATCATCCTAATAAGATGTAACTGTTCATTGTACAAACAGAGAAATAACAAAGAAACCTGGTTAATACACATGCTTATAATTAAGCCACAGCATTTTATTAAAATAGTTGACATTTTCATTTATTTTCTGGAGATTTTAAATATTATCACATGAAAGTTGGAAATTTCCTCTCCTTAGTCAAACGCCAAAGATAAACAAATGACAGAACTCCTGCGAAGTAACAAAAACAACAAACCGCAGGGGGCTCTTTTTTCCCTCCTGACTCCAAAGCGCTTCCCTCTTTCTGGAACATTTAGTTATTGAGTGAAGTAGTGAAAGATTTCCTCTCCCATTTCGTAATTGCAATCACAAATGTGTGAACAATTGTGAAACAATTTTAAGAATAGTCAATGAGATTATCCTCCATTTTCGTATTAACCTTCCCTGATGATTTCAAAAGGCTGGCAGAAGGGCGAGTTCATGTTTTGCCGACCAACGCAGGTTGTAGAACTATAGGTGGAAGACAGTTCTACGTAGAGTGACGAAACGACGTGTTCGTCGCCTTGGATGCATCCTCCGTAGGAACAAGCGAAACGAAGTCAATGGAGCACGTATGCTTCGTCAGCGCTCCTGGCGGCTGCCATACACCTTCCCTCCAGGGATGTACTGGCTCCTATTTTACAGCGCTAACAAAAACTGGTTTTTAAAATGATCGACCTCATTTAATTTTAATGGTAAAGAGAAAAAAAATAAATTCACAAAAATAGTAGTTTATATCTTTATTTTGATGTTCATTTTTTAAGATAAAAATTAATCGATCTTCTCCAGTCATTGAATTTTGCATGTTAAAAATAATATGAACACTGAATATTTTGAAATTCATGAATAAGAACTTTCAGTTTTGATTGTTCAGCTCTCCGCCACCTAAACAGGTAGTGAAGAGCTTATTTAAAGCTTCGGTAACAGGTGAACGTGATATTTAATGAGTGATTTGGGTGGAAGATAGCTTAATATATTGAATCGTAACATAACATAATCATTGAAGAACTATTGACACATTGGGGAGAGATCGGGGCGACTCTGATGAGAAACAGCGTGTCCAAACATATGAGTATTACTGTACCTCACGCGACCTAGACGATCGTAATGGATATAATTTTTATTTGACATGATTGTTTGTAGAAGAATATTTGGCGTTCTTAACCAGCATAACCTCGCAATAATGCATACTAGAAGAGTTTGTATTATTTCATCACTGTTCTGTCCACGATGCAATGACAGCGTGTTAATCGCGCATACTACTCCACAATGGGGAGGAGGCGAGTTCTGTTTACGTCACGGCAGTGCAGAGCTGTCAACGTCATCGTCAGAAATCTCAGCGTAATAACGCGTCTTAGACGAGACAGCAATGCGATACAACGCACGATTTTTTAAAAATTAATTGATATTTATACAAATAATTGAGTAACAAGAAAGAACATAATACGCACAGAACGATAGAAAGAGTGATCGAAAACTAGGAAGTCCGTATTGGACAGGAAGAAGGTGTGCTGCAGTGCACACGGAGCCGTGACGTGATGTGCCGGACTGAGCGAGGAGCTGGAGGATCAAGAAAGCGTGCGCGCATTGTACATGTTCATGCTGCCCGGCCATCAATGGGTATGAGACCGCGGCGGAAATAATCCCATAAACCCAACACGTTGCATAAGGAACAATAGTGTAGGAACACACTTGTGTGAACATTATATGGTTTCTACAAAAACGAAAGATTAATTACACGAGCGGAATTTGGACCTTTCATTGGATTATCTTGATAATTGTGGTACGAGTAATTCGAATTATGAAATCGGTAGTGATAACGAAAAAGTATTAATACAATTACGGAATACCAAGAGGCAAAAATAATCGGTGTTCGTGTGAAGAAAATTCGTGTTATCTTATTATTTTATAAATGCGTATTAATTATTTCCTTGTCAGGGCCCAAATTTTGATCTCATTACGAAATTAGTTTTAAGGGAGTACGTGATAACGAGGGTTTAGAGAAATATTTTTTTAATAAAAATTGCCGACACAATGAGGACTGTTCGGCGTCATTACACAACAGATTGGTAAAGATGATTTAGTATCAATTGCTAAATGAGAACTGAGAAATTATATCGAACGTTATTTATGTAATGAAGGGAATTTTTGTCAGCACTCTGAAGACTTGCTGAGATGAAAAATTTTAGAAGCAATCGTTAATACCATCTTGAATTGACTTTACTGATCAAAGTTTTATGCGGTTTCATTATTTTAAATCGAATTCTCTTCTGAATTTGATATCTCATCAAAAATTCACATTTTTTGTCATTCTGTTTCTCCCTCGCCTGCTCTACTACACGCTGAATCACTAGTCTTTCTATTTCCTACGTAATCTCCGAAGCCCAAGCTTGACGCTGATGGAGGAAAATCAGTTTGAACAACAAACTTGGTGGGCTTCTCCAAAGTTTTGCCATCTCCGTAATTTGGCCGATCTTCTTTGCCGTGCAAGCAGAGTATATATCTGGGATTGATAACGTGTTCATTTTATCCACGCAACGATGAAACTTTTGCAATTTGGTTCTTTTGTGCCACCTTCCCTTTTGGCGTTCAGAGACGCTTTTACCTCACCTCATTTCAGTAAAGTGTCTTCCTAAAAGTTCCTGGTAACGTTTAAGGCGTTTTCAAGTGTATTTTACGTACTCATAAAGTATAGTTACATGCTCATGTAACATATTGATTTGCTTTATTCACATAATAAATATAAGGTAATAATTATGTTTAAAGATGATGTCGATGCACAAAAACGTGACTCAACACCAACTGCCATTTTGCAGAATAGTTTTAATCTGAGTAAACAGTTCAATTTGCTGATTATGACGAAAACGTTACTCCTTATTTCGACTTTGTAGTGAACTATCTTTTAGATGTATTTACTGGTAAAAATACACTGTATTCTAAACATATTTCTTCAATTAAAACAAAATGCCGATTTTGGAGATGGATAACTCTTCTTGTACATCAATGATTTGTCTCCAACGGAAAGTCAACATGTGATAAACAGATTAGTTTCTATTATACACTTTAAAACTAGTAAATACACTTGTTTGCGTCGTCCATATGGAAGATCAGCAATCTGTTTCCATCGAGGGAGCAATCACTCTGAATAGGGATCGCAAAGCAAATGACTGACGGAAAATCAGCGAAGCGCGTGGCGCGACTTCATTGTCGTCTTCCGCTCACCTTCTGTGTTGAGCATCAACCGGACGTCGGAATCATTGATTATTTAATGTTTCCGAGCGCGTCAGCTGCTAAGGTCATTAGTTTTGTGAGGGGAGAGGATTTTTTCACGGTACGTGAAGGTGATCTTCCCACGCTCGATGCTGTGATTCGGCATCGAACTACTCGCCGGCTTGCGTGGTTTCCCCAAACAGGTATCTCCCTCCAGTGGTTCTCCTCCCCAGCCGGAACTCGCTCTAAGCGATAGTATAGTGCATGTAAGTGTGTATGTGCGTAAGAGGTGAAGAAAGGACAAGGAATAGCAACCGCGCGCGGCCCGTGTCAGGGTACTCGACTGCTCCGGCATTCGCCTGGTATTGATCGGAGAAGCCCTGGAAAACAACAGATCGGAGCAGACAGCCGCTACAATTCACCTCCAGACTTCTACCTAGCTAGTGTGTGTGTGTGTGTGTGTGTGTAGATCTATCTAGCTACTGTCGTACTACTAAACGTCGTACTACGTATGATGAAATGAAGTATTCTGCATGGATAGCTACATTTTTCTGTTACAATACCTGAGAACTTTTCGTGCTACGAAAGTATTAAAAAACCTTCAAATCATAAATAAAATCAGAGAACAATTTATACTACTCTCAATATATCTAAGCATTTATGCTACTCTCAATATATCTTAGACTGTTGTTATGAACCTATATAACATACCTATATGACGTATAATAACTGTTGTTGTGAACCTATAAACTCAGCTGACAGTATCAACAGCTCATTACAAAAAATTCACATATAATACATGTACATTATTTTACAACACTTTGCCAGATGACATTAAACGATTAAATTCGACAAAAAGTTTATATCCCAATTAAAATCGTTTCTGCTGCATAACTGTTTCTATAAAATTAGAGACTACACTGAGCATCACAAGGAAAGTAACACTAATTTTAACAGTGATATTTAATGTATTATTTACAATTTGGACTGAATAATTCTAAACATCCTGTAGCAAGTATTGTGCCGCAGTTTCTGGGTCAATGACCCCCCTCTCGATCAGGTTTTTCGCCCAGTTTCCCTGATCCTTTGAGCAAATGCTGAGATGTCTCTTGTTTTCCTTCTGGACATAAATGCAACTTCATTATCTGCGCACATCTTTAGAATTCAGTGGGAAATATACTTATTCAAATTATCGTTCTCCGTGTTATCACGGCAGGAAGTATTATTCCTTGACTAAGGACATAATGGGAGATAAGAGCACAAATTTATTGCTGATTTACCCTTGAAAATATATTTTATTAATCGGAGCGAATAGTTGTTAACAATCTTGGCAAAATACGCTCATTTTCTTTCTGTATTCAAACTTCAAGTAGTATACGGTTTAAAGTACGGATCAAAGAATTTTGAAATGTGCACAAAATTTACTTCTCCTATAGCACGTCACACTCAGTTTTAACTGTTTTTGACGTAAATAAATACATAAATATTTTTTTTCGTTTCCACTTCCCCTCTTCCTGTTCTTCTGCCAGGAAACTACAATTAGTAATACTCGCATTCTCTATCCAGGAGTGTACAAGATTTCCATTGACAAAAAATGTGTACTTACTATCAACCGGAATCTCGCACAGGCATGCAAATGTCACCCTTTGATTCTAACGGAAAAGGTGAAGACAAACCGCTGCACTACGACCATTTAGAGGGAATGTATATCAGAAAATGTCGTCTTCCACGTAGCGGCTGTGACGTAGGCGCTAGATATGCATTGAACACCATCATTCATCGTTTGATTTTTCCCCAACAAAGCCATGGATCCTGAGTATTAGGTCTGATTTTAGACGCAAACACCACAGCAGGAATTTAGCACTAGAATAACGAATAAAACCGGTCACTATTTGAGCCTTTGGCCACACGGTTGGCGCGTGGCTCAACTAGCAACGCCGTGTGGCCTGCGCCGTCATTGGCGCCCTCCGCCGCTGTCGCCAGGCGCCGCCACCGTCCAACTCCCCCCCCCCGTCGACCGCAGCCCGCCGCCGCGGTGCCCTATTCGTTACACCTCCCACCGCAGAGGCGGCGGCGCCCGCGCCACATTAACCCCGCGACCCGCCACACACCATCGCCCCGCCCCGTTACCTCTGCCTCCGCAGCGACCCGCACTGGGAAGTCGTAGGGTTCGAGCCCCAGTGGTGGCGGTATTTCGATACTCGCGAGATAGGATATCTAATTCAGTAGCTGCCTGGAAGAGAACTCTAGCGAGCGGCTGCTGCAATTGGTAGTTTTCCGTGTTTCCCTGATCGACACCACGTGAATGGCAGAGCAGTAGCCTAACAAACTGGCTGTGGGACGCGTACGATCATTTCTTCCTCTTCATTATTCTATCCTCGCCCCTTACACCCACACACACACAAACACGCGCGCGCGCGCGCGCGCGCTAATATGCCCTACACTGCCACACATGCCGGGAGTCCGATCGGGAGCTTGGAGCTACTCTGGTCGGGGGCGGTACCTTTCTGGGAGTGATACCTGGGAGGCGCCCCAAGGTCCCGCATCACACAATCCACAGAGCGAGGTTCACTGCCACCATCCGGAGTAAATTATTCACTCCACCAATGGGACTAATGACTAGTGACCGAAAAAATATGTAGTATGAATCGTCAAAATATAAACATAAATATGTAACATGAAGACAGTATAAAACACATTGACATAATACGAAATTATATTTATAAAATATTTCGTAAACAAATTTTTAAAAGGTTACAAACGTCTTAAAAATAATTTTGAAAGTACAAGTTGATGGACTATAAAACTTTCCCGTCAACAGTATTAGATTTATCTATTGTTATCCAGGACCGTAGTTTAGCAGCCAGGCTAGGCGCAACAAACAATGTAAACACAATGTTTAAGACCAGCAAACTATCACTGCAGCTTTCTCACCAAAAACGTACACGTCGGCAATCGTCAAGGTTTCTCGTAAATGAAGGTTAAAGGTCACGAAATACGGCGTCAGTGACACTTTCACATCTAAAGGCGAAAACATGCACGGTGTGAGACCCTGGCGCGCATTGCTCGCCACTAAGAGAACTGAAACAGGCGCGCGGCACTGGGAACCTCGACCGCGCCTCCCTGTAACCGCACCTCGAGTAGACGCCAGTAATGATGAAGGCGAAAGTGCTCTTTTTTGCAATCACTTGTTTTCATAAAAAATATGTAACAATTTTGAAGGAAACTGATAGAAATAAAATATTTTGTGAAAATAGGAAAATAGGTAATATGGTACAAAATATGTAAAAAAAATATGTATCCAAGAAATTGGATGTGTTACGACGGCGACTATTTGCCAAGATTACAATTTTGAGACTGGAATTGGAAAGACAATAAACATGTAATTACATAAAAATGCGTTCTCTCCTAATGACCCTAGCAGCTGACGTGCCCGGAAGTATCAATGAACCAACCGTTGCACCTCGAGCCGAGCCGTGCCGTGTCGCTCTGGACCTCTGCGCGTCGTGCGGGTTGTGCTGGCAGGGAGGTAGACCCTCTCCCGCCCCGCGTTTCAGGATTCACAGGTGCGCTAACGACGCGGAGCCGCCTGAAGCGTCCGCAGGAATTCCTTTCGCGGCTCAGGCAGGAGGCGCTGTAATGCAGTCGCTCACGCGTCGCCCACTGCGTGCAGTGCATTTGTGGGACCATTTATTTTCACTCTCCAGCAAGAAAATTTTAAGCACTAAAACGCCCACGGACTGCTTGCGCTCTTCCTTCCCACGTCGATCATTCTCCACCTCACTCTTTGCCCCGTCACGTGAGACAAGTTGTTTCACGTGACACGTGGTTGTTTTATGACTTGTTAACAGGGTTATATAATATCAACCGAGAACGAGTGCGTGTTAAATTGCAATAGTTCAATACCCTTGATGTTGATAACAAAAAAGGAAACAGCAAGCGTACTGAATATTTCACACCTTTTCTAGTATCTTCGCTGGCTCAATGCGCACACGCCCCCGCCCGGGCGCCGCTGGGGCGCGATGACAGCGGCCGCGCTTTTCAGCACACGCTCAAAGGATCGCTTTTATTAGTGGTCGTCTGGAATGGGTATTTTTCCGTATATAGAGATTAATTGAGCCGTGGTTTTTAATTTAAATGACAGTGTGTATATTACATATATTACACAGTGCGACAATGGAATTTGCCACAGAACAAAGGTATGTGACTGTCATGTAGTTCAGAGCCTTGAAGACCATTCTTCGCTTCAGTAAACTTTCTTCTGAAACACAATTTTATCTGCGCTCGGCTGCGTTATTTCTGTTGTCACGTTCTTTTGTTTTAGGAATGTTATTGCTTGGTGATGGCAGTAGAGAGAGAGGAGGTAGCACTTGCATCAGTCAATCGGTAGTGAGACCACATAGTATACATTCGGAAAGTGTGTAAATCCACTAACATGAAGAAAATTCTTTGTGCTTATTCTTCACTTTAAAATACTCAACAAATGACGATGACAATGACGTCTGCTAATTCACCAAACCTTTCCTGTTGTGTGTACCTAGTTTACGACTGAATACACACATAACAGTTTACGAGGGTCTCAAAGACATCCCATTTCTCCGATCGCCAAAATGGCGTACGTGTTGTATTTCGTTTAAAATGTAGATGAGAGTAAGTGTTGTTCCCTCCAAAACTCTTGCTCATGTTTCTCCCGCTATTCAAGAGGCTGGTTGCATAAGACCCACCCATCTACGCCGTTCGGCATTCCTAAGGAACCTAGAGATCACATTACAGATTGCTGCTTTTGTTTAACGAAAGTGACAGGAATTGTAAGTAAACCAAAATTCTTATCCAAATTTGGAATCTGCCATGTGCCCAGTTCCGCATTCTGATTCTCTCACAGTTACAAAACCATCAACGGAATGAACAATGAAAGATATGAGACGATGGTAGAGGCAAACCAACGGATCACGAAGATCATCAAGATCTTCATTACACGCCATTTGCAGCACGCCTACAACCAGAGCTATTGTGGCAGGCCGAACTGAACGATCTTGTAAGAGATTTACATCTTTCAAAGAGGCAAGCAGAATTACTTCGCTCTCGTCTTAAAGAAAGAACCTGTTACAACCAAACACTAGTATTGCATAATGAAAATCATCGCTTGATCTTCCTTCATTTTTCTCAATGATAGGTAGTTTGGTATATTGTAACGATATAAATGAGCTAAATACAAAATTTGGGATTATTCACAATCGGAAAGAATGGAGCCTATTTATATATTCTTCAATGACTAGTTTCAAACACATTCTCTTACATAACGGAAACTAGAATCCTTCGATACCAGTGGCCCTTTCCTTTCAGTTAAAGAAAACCTACGAGAACATGATTTACGGCTGAAGTACACTGGCGATTTGAATCACAAATAGAAAATCTGTGGTGATCTCAAAGTTCTGGGACTTCTAGGAAACGAGACTGGTTACACAAAATATTGCTGTTTCCTGTGTCACTTGGATAGTAGGGCAAGGAAAGCACATTAAGTAGTCGAAGAATGATTTTTGAGAGTTGAGTGAAATTTTCAATCCTGATGAAACAAACTGTGGTGCCCTTGTTGAGTGGTGGTTGAACTGAAATTGAGCTTGTTGAAGAATTTTGTGAAACCAATTGACGAAGATGGCTAGGGTTTTTAATTTTTACTATCTAAATTTCCTGCGATTAGTACTCCAGAAATTAAAGAAGGAATTTTCCATAGGCCTCAGATCCGTGACGTGATGAAAAATATTTCCTTTGCACAGTTGCCCACAGACACTGAGATGGGAGCTTGGCCTGCATTGAAAGATGTATGCGGCATTGTCTTGGGAAACGTAATGTCTGACAGGCAACTGACGGAACACATGCTGGACACTTAAAAGCTGTGGGGTGCAGCATGTCTCTGAAATTACATTTCCTTCATTCTCATTTGGATATCTTCCTCCTAATCTTGGAGATGTGAGAGACGAGGATGGTGAGCGATTTCACCAAGATTTCACTGCCTTGGGAAGGCGATATAAGGGGAAAAGGTCACCCAATCTTGTAGAGTATTACTTCTGGACAAGAGGTACCATCATCCACTCACAAAAGGAAGTTTTACAGAAGAAGTTTCTAACTTGAAAGTACATTACTAGCTTTATTCAACTTTCTCGCCCTATTTTCATTTAACGTTTTGTAACACAAACAATTAATTATACACATTTAATAAAACAATTGTTGCAATACAATTAATTTTTGTTACATGATCTGTAGATTAGTATACTACAGATTCCTTCTGTGTTGTTATTGAGTCGTTTCCAAGTTTCTTGAAAGTGAGGTATATGTAGCGTGTCTTTTCCAGAAAAATTGGAAGGAGATGAACATTTCTGATTTAATTTTTGCAATCAGCGTATGTGATTTAGTAAGGAACACTTACTTTCATCCCACGTCTAGACACGTAGTTGAAATTTGTTGCACTGTGTTATTAGTTACATCAGTTTACAAATTGATTAAAATTATCACGAACATCACTGAAATCAAAATTGAAGCGATAGAACTAAGAGACCCCGCCTCTTAGTCACCCAAAGGACCTTTCATACCTTGGCATTGCTAGGAATAATAGTCTGAGTGTCTGTGAGGTACAGCATTGTGCAGGATTACTCCTTGTATATCGTAGGCCACAATAAACACTATTTTCACTTTGGTGTGCAAGGCCAATATTTTCTTGATGGTGAGGAGAGTTTGGGTGTTTCCAAATAGTATCGCTTCATCGGGGCTTCAGATGACAGAGCTCCTAGCGAGCCCACGGTGACTGTGCGTTCAAGGGAATCTTCGCCCTCCCTCCCCTCGTCGGGATTCTGCTGTTCCATGCTCCGACCCGCCTCAGTGCGTTGACGTGGTATCCGACGCGCTGCGATTGTAGGAAAGCCAAGAAGGTCGTGCAGGATGTTTTGCAGTATTGCGTGTCACGTCTTCCGGAATTGTTAAACAAACTGTGGGGTAAACTTTCTGCACGTTCGCTTCACGGCGCACGTGCGTTGGAGCAGCTCTCTCGCCAGGCGCGAAGCCCGAAGAGCGTCACAGCAGCGTTGCCACTTCTGTCTCCAACCATAGCGAATATGTGCTACGAGCTCCGAGACAGGGGAAAGAGGTTGAAGTCTCATGAACTACGTACTTGCGTTCGCCGCAGCATAATATTAATTACAGAATCATCAGTCACATTATCTCAAATCAATACTCAGGGCATCTTAATCCTGAAAATGCATTGGCAACCAAATCGGGCTGTATAAAGGAAAGCATGATTGATGAAACAAGAGCAATGACGGAAAGAGTCAAAGAAAACGGGAACACCCGGAGTGCACATGCCGGGTCCCCCTTTTGTCCACCACCAATTCGTCAAAGATCGACCGCAAATTGAATTCCTGTTCCAGAGGGGGAATGTGAGCTGCCCACGTGTCCTCGAACGCCACCTGCGGGGGTGGGGGGAGAAGGGGCGGTGGGGTCACCGTCTGCCCCCAAAATGGTTTAATAGTCAGACGAGTCAGAATACTACACATTGAGGCAAAAATAACATCAACAAATTTATTAGGGGTATGGCAGTTGTTAAAGAAAACAAAATGCCGTAATATTTATCAAAGCCGTTAAGTTTTGAAATGCTGAAAAATGCATGTAATGATTAAGTATATAATCTTATATATATTACATAATTCCCCAGAATATGGGTTGTCGTTGATTGACCAATGTTACAAGTTTCCGGAAAGTGGCCTTTAGACGACAGCAACTGAAATGAAGAGACCCTAGGACCCACTCTTCACTCCTTAAGATTTTCTTGAGGAATCTAACAGGCTCTTTTAAATATCAGCGTTTAGTCATATGCACGAAACCATTTGAAGTTTGAAGTTAATAGAAAACATTTACGTGAAAAAAATCAGTAATTATCCAGCAGCTCTGAAAATAACGATCGGATGCCCACACATTTCAAAAATTAAAGCATGCACGCGAAATATTCATAGATATTTTCTCCAAAAAAGATAAAGGGCTAAGTGACGAGATATTAGCTACTCAGATTACGATTGATTGTCAGTGATTCCGAGTGAGTCTACCACTAAGGTCGATTATCCCGTAAGTGTAGTTCGTGTTTTTGCTCGAGCGGTGGCGGTGTACTATCCTCGCTGGATGGCGAGATCCGGCTCCGATCTACCGTCAGCTAACGGATTTTCCTCAACCAGGTTTCTCCCACCTGCGGGGCACCGCCCCAGCCGGGACAAGCTCTAAGCTCCCAACTGGTCTCCCGGAATATGTGGTAGTGTAGTGCACGTTAGTGTTAGTATGTGTGTTAGGGGACAGGATAGGACAGGAAGGAAAGATCACGCGGGGTCCGTGGCCTGTTTGGTAGGATACTGCTCCGGCATTCGCCTGCTGTTGATCAGAAAAAACACGGAAAACTACCGATCAGAGCAGCTGGCCACTAGAATTCTCCTCCAGGCAGGGACTGCATTCGACCTAGCTGACAAACTAGTGTCGAAAATCCTGCCATCGCACTTAGACTACAAAGCCTAGTTTCTTGGTAAACTGTTTCGCTTGCCATGCTCCGTTTCATTCAAAAAAGTTATGATAATGTCGATAAATAGCTAAATCTCGATTCTAAGAATGTGATTTTTTTTTCAAAATATATGTAATGCAAACTATTTTGGCTTGGCACAAATATTTTTCGAACTTTATTATGTTCGTACAAACAAATCATATACAGATAAGATTTCATAGTTATCACATTAAAAGTAATATTTACAGGCATTTATAATTGAATTTCATTTCAAGGTAATTACAATTATTCACCATATTAAGTGGAATTAATTTACTTTTGTCCATCTCCCCTATTTGTGTGACCTCTAATGAATTTTCACAATATCGAGAAAGAACTCGCAATGCTCCAGTTGTCTCTGACTCCCATGGCGATATCTAGCAGCAAAGCCTGGAATCATCGCAACATGGAGTCATACGATCGAGGAAGACCTTGCAATGCTCGATTTGGCATTGCCTCCCCTCTGGTGGCAGAATGTAGCATTTCGTGGGAGTTGGGCGATATCTAGCGGCATATACAGGAATCATCACAGCATGGAAACAGAACGTCGATGTCCGAGTTTTGTTTTACATCAAAACGTTCTAGAATACAATATTTATTCTTCTTCTTAGAGTGCACTTACGACTCTTGCCGGTGGTAGCGTTTCCCAAACGCAGTTCCTAAAAGTACAGAAAACAATCAAACATATCTACTTAATACAATTTTAGAGAATTAGCCCAGGCGTGCCCGCAATAGGTTCTGTTTTGCTAGGTTCTAATTGTTTCATTTCCGTACAGACGTCTCCTGCATATCTGCTTTCTCTTTGCTAAGAAATTGTGACAGTCGATTGTAGATGATGCGAATTATTACATTTTCTGAATAGGCACTTGTCGTTGACACAGCTGAAAATAATGCGTTCTGCTCAGTCCAGGAGCTCACAATTCCACAAATGACCACATATTCTGAAAGCCCAGGATCTGAGGAACACGCCCGTAGCTTCAGAATGCAAAAATTCGCATTTTTGTAGGAGATATAATCGTTTAAAGTCGATCTTGATTTCCTTGGCCAAATCGGAAAAGTTCAACGTACCCCCACCTGTTGAATTTTTCAAATTTCGACCGGACACGGATTTTTTTGAAAGTCAGCACCCTGACTCGAAATTTAACGGCGATTCAGTGGTGCAGGTCATTTTCTGTTAATGGCTTCGTTTTCGTGCAATTCGCGAAAACTCATTAAATACGACATTTTTTAACTAAAAGCCTCTGAAAACCGTAGTTTGCGTCCGAATTCCACAAATGAACACATATTCTGAAAGCCCAGAATCTGGGGAACACGCCCGTGTCTTCAGAATGCAAAATTCGCAATTTTGGGAGATATGATCGTTTAAAGTCGATCCTGATTTCCTTGGCCAAATCGGAAAAGTTCAACGTACCCCCACCTGTTGAATTTTTCAAATTTCGACCGGACACGGATTTTTCTGAAAGTCAGCACCCTGACTCGAAATTTAACGGCGATTTCAGTGGTGCAGGTCATTTTTTCGTAATGGCTACGTTTTCGTGCAATTCGCGAAAACTCATTAAATACGACACTTTTTAACTAAAAGCCTCTGGAAACCGTAGTTTGCGTCCGAATTCCCCAAATGACCACATATTCTGAAAGCCAGAATCTGAGGAACACGCCTGTAGCTGGGAAAGCAAAATTCGCATATTTGAAGGAGATATGATTGTTTAAAGTCGATCTTGATTTCCTTGGCCAAATCGGAAAAGTTCAACGTAAACCCCACCTGTTGAATTTTTCAAATTTCGACCGGACACGGATTTTTCTAAAAGTCAGCACCCTGACTCGAAATTTAACGGCGATTTTAGTGGTGCAGGTCATTTTTCTGTTAATGGCTTCGTTTTCCTGCAATTCGCGAAAACTCATTAAATACGACATTTTTAACTAAAAGCCTCTGGAAACCGTAGTTTGCGTCCGAATTCCAAATGACCACATATTCTGAAAGCCCAGAATCTGGGGAAAACGCCCGTAGCTTCAGAATGCAAAAATTCGCATTTTTGTAGGAGATATGATCGTTTAAAGTCGATCCTGATTTCCTTGGCCAAATCGGAAAAGTTCAACGTACCCCCACCTGTTGAATTTTTCAAATTTCGACCGGACACGGATTTTTCTGAAAGTCAGCACCCTGACTCAAAATTTAACGGCGATTTCAGTGGTGCAGGTCATTTTTCTGTTAATGGCTTCGTTTTCGTGCAATTCGCGAAAACTCATTAAATACGACATTTTTTAACTAAAAGCCTCTGGAATCCGTAGTTTGCGTCCGAATTCCACAAATGATCACATATTCTTAAACCCAGAATCTGGGGAACACGCCCGTAGCTTCAGAATGAAAAAATTCGCATTTTTGTAGGAGATATGATCGTTTAAAGTCGATCCTGATTTCCTTGGCCAAATCGGAAAAAATCAACGTACCCCCACCTGTTGAATTTATCAAATTTCGACCGGACACGGATTTTTCTGTAAGTCAGCACCCTGACTCGAAATTTAACGGCGATTTCAGTGGTGCAGGTCATTTTTTAAAAGCCTCTGGAACCGTAGTTTGCGTCCAATTCCACAATACCATATTCTGAAAGCCCAGAATCTGGGGAACACGCCCGTAGCTTCAGAATGCAAAAATTCGCATTTTTGTAGGAGATATGATCGTTTAAAGTCGATCTTGATTTCCTTGGCCAAATCGGAAAAGTTCAACGTACCCCCACCTGTTGAATTTATCAAATTTCGACCGGACACGGATTTTTCTGAAAGTCAGCACCCTGACTCGAAATTTAACGGCGATTTCAGTGGTGCAGGTCATTTTTCTGGTAATGGCTACATTTTCGTGCAATTCGCGAAAACTCATTAAATACGACACTTTTTAACTTAAAGCCTCTGGAAACCGTAGTTTGCGTCCGAATTCCACAAATGACCACATATTCTGAAAGCCCGAATCAGGAACACGCCTGTAGTTTCAGAATGCAAAAATTCGCATATTTGTAGGAGATATGATTGTTTAAAGTCAATCTTGATTTCCTTGGCCAAATCGGAAAAGTTCAACGTACCCCCACCTGTTGAATTTTTCAAATTTCGACCGGACACGGATTTTTCTGAAAATCAGCACCCTGACTCGAAATTTAACGGCGATTTCAGTAATGCAGGTCATTTTTCTGTTAATGGCTTCGTTTTCGTGCAATTCGCGAAATCTCATTAAATACGACATTTTTTAACTAAAAGCCTCTGGAATCCGTAGTTTTCGTCCCAATTCCACAAATGACCATATTCTGAAAGCCCAGAATCTGGGGAACCGCCTGTAGTTTCAGAATGCAAAAATTCGCATATTTGTAGGAGATATGATTGTTTAAAGTTGATCTTGATTTCCTTGGCCAAATCGGAAAAGTTCAACGTACCCCCACCTGTTGAATTTTTCAAATTTCGACCAAACGGATTTTTCTGAAAGTCAGCACCCTGACTCGAAATTTAACGGCGATTTCAGTGGTGCAGGTCATTTTTCTGTTAATGGCTTCGTTTTCGTGCAATTCGCGAAAACTCATTAAATACGACACTTTTTAACTAAAAGCCTCTGGAAACCGTAGTTTGCGTCCGAATTCCACAAATGACCACATATTCTGAAAGCCGAGAATCTGGGGAACACGCCTGTAGCTTCAGAATGCAAAAATTCGCATATTTGTAGGAGATATGATTGTTTAAAGTCGATCTTGATTTCCTTGGCCAAATCGGAAAAGTTCAACGTACCCCCACCTGTTGAATTTATCAAATTTCGACCGGACACGGATTTTCTGAAGTCAGCACCTGACTCGAAATTTAATGGCGATTTCAGTGGTGAGGGCATTTTTTTGTTAATGGCTTCGTTTTCGTGCAATTCGCGAAAACTCATTAAACACGACATTTTTTAACTAAAAACCTCTAGAATCCGTAGTTTGCGTCCGAATTCACAAATGACCACATATTCTGAAAGCCCAGAATCTGAGGAACACGCCTGTAGCTTCAGAATGCAAAAATTCGCATATTTGAAGGAGATATGATTGTTTAAAGTCGATCTTGATTTCCTTGGCCAAATCGGAAAAGTTCAACGTAAACCCCACCTGTTGAATTTTCAAATTTCGACTGACACGGATTTTCTAAAAGTCAGCATCCTGACTCGAAATTTAACAGCGATTTTAGGTGGTGCAGTCATTTTTCTGTTAATGGCTTCGTTTTCCTGCAATTCGAAAACTCATTAAATACGACATTTTTTAACTAAAAGCCTCTGAAAACCGTAGTTTGCGTCCGAACTTCACAAATGACCACATATTCTGAAGCCCAGAATCTGGGAAAACGCCCGTAGCTTCAGAATGCAAAATTCGCATTTTGTAGGAGATATGATCGTTTAAAAGTCGATCCTGATTTCTGGCCAAATCGGAAAAGTTCAACGTACCCCACCTGTTGAATTTTCAAATTTCGACCAGACACGGATTTTCTGAAAGTCAGCACCTGACTCAAAAATTTTAAAAGCGATTTTAGTGGTGCAGGTCATTTTCTGTTAATGGCTTCGTTTTCGTGCAATTCGGAAAACTCATTAAATCGACATTTTTAACTAAAGCCTCTGAGAAACCGTAGTTTGCGTCCGAATTCCAAAATGATCATATTCTTAAACAAATCTGGGGAACACGCCCGTAGCTTCAGAATGCAAAAATTCGCATTTTTGTAGGAGATATGATCGTTTAAAGTCGATCTTGATTTCCTTGGCCAAATCGGAAAAGTTCAACGTAAACCCCACCTGTTAATTTATCAAATTTCGACCGGACACGGATTTTCTGAAGTCAGCACCTGACTCGAAATTTAACAGCGATTTCAGTGGTGCAGGTCATTTTTCTGGTAATGGCTACATTTTCGTGCAATTCACGAAAACTCATTAAATACGACACTTTTTAACTTAAAGCCTCTGGAAACCATGTTTGCGTCCAATTCCACAAATGACCACATATTCTGAAAGCCCAGAATCTAGGGAACACGCCTGTAGTTTCAGAATGCAAAAATTCGCATATTTGTAGGAGATATGATTGTTTAAAGTCAATCTTGATTTCCTTGGCCAAATCGGAAAAGTTCAACGTAAACCCCACCTGTTGAATTTTTCAAATTTCGACCGGAAACGGATTTTTCTGAAAGTCAGCACCCTGACTCGAAATTTAACGGCGATTTCAGTGGTGCAGGTCATTTTTCTGTTAATGGCTTCGTTTTCGTGCAATTCGCGAAACTCATTAAATACGACACTTTTTAACTAAAGCCTCTGGAAACCGTAGTTTGCGTCCGAATTCCACAAATGACCACATATTCTGAAGCCGAGAATCTGGGAACACGTCTGTAGCTTCAGAAAGCAAAATTCGCATATTTGTAGGAGATATGATTGTTTAAAGTCGATCTTGATTTCCCTTGGCCAAATCGGAAAAGTTCAACGTAACCCACCTGTTGAATTTTCAATTCGACCGGAAACGGATTTTCTGAAAGTCAGCACTGACTCGAAATTTAACGGCGATTTCAGTGGTGCAGGTCATTTTTCTGGTAATGGCTACGTTTTCGTGCAATTGAAAACTCATTAAATACGACACTTTTTAACTAAAAGCCTCTGGAAACCGTAGTTTGCGTCCGAATTCCACAAATGACCACATATTCTGAAAGCCCAGAATCTGGGGAACACACTTGTAGCTTCAGAATGCAAAAATTCGCATATTTGTAGGAGATATGATTGTTTAAAGTCGATCTTGATTTCCTTGGCCAAATCGGAAAAGTTCAACGTACCCCCACCTGTTGAATTTTTCAAATTTCGACCGGACACGGATTTTTCTGAAAGTCAGCACCCTGACTCGAAATTTAACGGCGATTTAAGTGGTGCAGGTCATTTTTCTGTTAATGGCTTCGTTTTCGTGCAATTCGCGAAAACTCATTAAATACGACATTTTTTAACTAAAAGCCTCTGGAAACCGTAGTTTGCGTCCGAATTCCACAAATGACCACATATTCTGAAAGCCCAGAATCTGGGGAACACGCCCGTAGCTTCAGAATGCAAAAATTCGCATTTTTGTAGGAGATATGATCGTTTAAAGTCGATCCTGATTTCCTTGGCCAAATCGGAAAAGTTCAACGTACCCCCACCTGTTGAATTTATCAAATTTCGACCGGACACGGATTTTTCTGAAAGTCAGCACCCTGACTCGAAATTTAACGGCGATTTCAGTAATGCAGGTCATTTTCTGTTAATGGCTTCGTTTTCGTGCAATTCGCGAAAACTCATTAAATACGACATTTTTTAACTAAAAGCCTCTGGAATCCGTAGTTTGCGTCCGAATTCCACAAATGACCACATATTCTGAAAGCCCAGAATCTGGGGAACACGCCCGTAGCTTCAGAATGCAAAAATTCGCATATTTGTAGGAGATATGATTGTTTAAAGTCGATCTTGATTTCCTTGGCCAAATCGGAAAAGTTCAACGTACCACCACCTGTTGAATTTCGCCCGGACACGGATTTTTCTGAAAGTAAGCACCCTGACTCGAAATTTAACGGCGATTTCAGTGGTGCAGGTCATTTTTCTGTTAATGGCTTCGTTTTCGTGCAATTCGCGAAAACTCATTAAATACGACATTTTTTAACTAAAAGCCTCTAGAATCCGTAGTTTGCGTCCGAATTCCACAAATGACCACATATTCGAAAGCCCAGAATCTGGGAAAAAGCCTGTACTTCAGAATCAAGAATTCGCATTTTTGTAGGAGATATGATCGTTTAAACTCGATCCTGATTTCCTTGGCCAAATCGGAAAAAATCAACGTACCCCACCTGTTGAATTTTCAAATTTCGACACGACAGGATTTTCTGAAAGTCAGCACCTGACTCGAAATTTAACAGCGATTTCAGTGGTGCAGGTCATTTTCTGTTAATGGCTCGTTTTCGTGCAATTCGCGAAAACTCATTAAATACGACATTTTTAACTAAAAGCCTCTGGAAACCGTAGTTTGCGTTCGAATTCCACAAATGACCACATATTCTGAAAGCCCAGAATCTAAGGAAAACGCCCGTAGCTTCAGAATGCAAAATTTCTCATTTTTGTAGGAGATATGATCGTTTAAAGTCGATCTTGATTTCCTTGGCCAAATCGGAAAAGAGGCTTCCGAATTCCCACCTGTTGAATTTTTCAAATTTCGACCGGACACGGATTTTTCTGAAAGTCAGCACCCTGACTCGAAATTTAACGGCGATTTCAGTGGTGCCGTTCATTTTTCTGTTAATGGCTTCGTTTTCGTGCAATTCGCGAAAACTCATTAAACACGACATTTTTTAACTAAAAGCCTCTAGAATCCGTAGTTTGCGTCCGAATTCCACAAATGACCACATATTCTGAAGCTTAGAATCTGGGAACGCCGTAAGCTTAGAATGCAAAATTCGCATTTTTGTAGGAGATATGACCGTTTAAATTCGATCCTGATATCCCTTGACCAAATCGGAAAAGCTCAACGTACTACCTGCTGAATTTTTCAAATTTCGACCGGACACGGATTTTTCTCAAAGTCAGCACCCTGACTCGAAATTTAATGGCGATTTTAGTGGTGCAGGTCATTTTCTGTTAATGGCTTCGTTTTCGTGCAATTCGCGAAAACTCATTAAACACGACATTTTTAACTAAAAGCCTCTAGAAGCCGTAGTTTGCGTCCGAATTTCACAAATGACCACATATTCTGAAAGCCCAGAATCTGGGAAAACGCCCATAGCTTCAGAATGCAAAAATTCGCATTTTGTAGGAGAATATGAACGTTTAAAGTCGATCCTGATTTCCCTTTGGGCCCAAAACGGAAAAGTGCAACGTACCCCACCTGTTGAATTTTTCAAATTTCGACCGGACACGGATTTTTCTGAAAGTCAGCACCCTGACTCGAAATTTAACGGCGATTTCAGTGGTGCAGGTCATTTTTCTGTTAATGGCTTCGTTTTCGTGCAATTCGCGAAAACTCATTAAATACGACATTTTTTAACTAAAAGCCTCTGGAAACCGTAGTTTGCGTCCGAATTCCACAAATGACCACATATTCTGAAAGCCCAGAATCTGAACACGCCTGTAGCTTCAGAATGCAAAAAATTTGCATTTTGTAGGAATAGATTGTTTAAAGTCGATCTTGATTTCTTGGCCAAATCGGAAAAGTTCAAAAACCCCCCCCTGAATTTTTTAAATTTCGACCGGACACGGATTTTTCTGAAAGTCAGCACCTGACTCGAAATTTAACGGGGATTTCAGTGGTGCAGGTCATTTTTCTGTTAATGGCTTCGTTTTCGTGCAATTCGCGAAAACTCATTAAATACGACTTTTTTAACTAAAAGCCTCTTGAAACCGTAGTTTGCGTCCGAATTCCACAAATGACCAGATATTCTGAGAGCCCAGAATCTGAAAAACACGCCCGTAGCTTCAGAATGCAAAAATTCGCATTTTTGTAGGAGATATGATCGTTTAAAATCGATCCTGATTTCCTTGCCAAATCGGAAAAGTTCAACGTACCCCCACCTGTTAATTTTTAAATTTCGACCGGACACGGATTTTTCTGAAAGTCAGCACCCTGACTCGAAATTTAACGGGGATTTCAGTGGTGCAGGTCATTTTTCTGTTAATGGCTTCGTTTTCGTGCAAATCGAAAACTCATTAAATCGACGATTTTTACTAATAGCCTCTGAAACCGTAGTTGCTTCCGAATTTAACAAATGAACATATTCTGAAAGCCCAGAATCTGGGGAACACGCCCGTATTTCAGAATGCAAATTCGCATTTTGTAGAGATATGATCGTTTAAAGTCGATCCTATTTCTGAGCCAAATCGGAAAGTTCAACGTAACCCCACCTGTTGAATTTTTCAAATTTCGACCGGACACGGATTTTCTGAAAGTCAGCACCTGACTGAAATTAACAGCGATTCAGTGTGCAGGTCATTTTCTGTTAATGGCTTCGTTTTCGTGCAACTCGCGAAAACTCATTAAACGCATTTTTAATAAAAGCCTCTGGAACCGTAGTTTGCGTCCGAATTCCACAATGACCAATATTCTGAAAGCCCAGAATCTGGGAACACGCCGTAGTTCAGAATGCAAAAATTCGCATTTTGAGGAGATGATTGTTTAAGTCGATCTGATTTCCTTGGCAATCGGAAAGTTCAACGTATCCCACGTGTCGAATTTTCAAATTTCGACCGACACGGATTTTCTGAAGTCGCACCTGACTCGAAATTTAACGGCGATTTCAGTGGTGCAGGTCATTTTTCTGTTAATGGCTTGTTTTCGTGCATCATGAAAACTCATTAAACACGACATTTTTTAACTAAAGCTTCTAGAATCCGAGTTTGCGTCGAATTCACAAATGACCAATATTCGAAACCCAGAATCTGGGAAACCGAGCTTAGAATGCAAAATTAGCATTTTTGTAGGAGATAGATCGTTAAAGTCGATCCTGATTTCTTGGCCAAATCGAAAAGTTCAACGTACCCCCACCTGTTAATTTTCAAATTTCGACCGACACGGATTTTTCTGAAAGTCAGCACCTGACTCGAAATTTAACGCGATTTCAGTGGTGCAGTCATTTCTGGTAATGGCTCGTTTTGCACGCGAAACTCATTAAATCGACACTTTAACTAAAGCCTCTGGAAACCGTAGTTTGCGTCCGAATTCCAAATGACCACATATTCTGAAAGCCCAGAATCTGGGAACACGCCTGTAGTTTCAGAATGCAAAATTCGCATTTTGTAGGAGATATGATTGTTTAACGTCGATCTGATTTTTGCCAAATGGAAAAGTTCAACGTACCACCTGTTGAATTTTCAAATTTCGACTGGACACGATTTTTCAGAAAGTCAGCACCTGACCAAAATTTAACGGCGATTTCAGTGGTGCAGGCATTGTTCTGTTAATGGCTTGTTTTCGTGCACGCGAAAACTCATTAAATACGACTTTTTTAACTAAAAGCCTCTGAAACCGTAGTTGCGTCGAATTCACAAATGACCAGATATTCTGAGAGCCCAGAATCTGAAAAACACGCCCGTAGCTTCAGAATGCAAAAATTCGCATTTTTGTAGGAGATATGATCGTTTAAAGTCGATCCTGATTTCCTTGGCCAAATCGGAAAAGTTCAACGTTCCCCACCTGTTCAATTTTTCAAATTTCGACCGGACACGGATTTTTCTGAAAGTCAGCACCAGTGGGCAGGTCATTTTTCTGTTAATGGCTTCGTTTTCGTGCAATTCGCGAAAACTCATTAAATACGACTTTTTTAACTAAAAGCCTCTGGAAACCGTAGTTTGCGTCCGAATTCCACAAATGAACACATATTCTGAAAGCCCAGAATCTGGGGAACACGCCCGTAGCTTCAGAATGCAAAAATTCGCATTTTTGTAGGAGATATGATCGTTTAAACTCGATCCTCATCTCCTTGGCCAAATCGGAAAAGTTCAACGTACCCCCACCTGTTGAATTTTTCAAATTTCGACCGGACACGGATTTTTCTGAAAGTCAGCACCCTGACTCGAAATTTAACGGCGATATCAGTGGTGCAGGTCATTTTTCTGTTAATGGCTTCGTTTTCGTGCAATTCGCGAAAACTCATTAAATACGACTTTTTTAACTAAAAGCCTCTGGAAACCCTAGTTTGCGTCCGAATTCCACAAATGAACGTATATTCTGAAAGCCCAGAATCTGGGAAACACGCCCGTAGCTTCAGAATGCAAAAATTCGCATTTTTGTAGGAGATATGATCGTTTAAAGTCGATCCTCATTTCCTTGGCCAAATCGGAAAAGTTCAACGTACCCCACCTGTTGAATTTTTCAAATTTCGACCGGACACGGATTTTTCTGAAAGTCAGCACCTGACTCGAAAATTTAACGGCGATTTCAGTGGTGCAGGTCATTTCTGTTAAAGGCTTGTTTTGTGCAACTCGCGAAAACTCATTAAATCGACATTTTAACTAAAGCCTCTGGAAACCGTAGTTTGCGTCCGAATTTTCCCCAAATGACACATATTCTGAAAGCCCAGAATCTGGGAACACGCCCGTAGCTCCAGAATGCAAAATTTCGCATTTTGTAGGAGATATGATCGCTTAAAGTCGATCCTTGATTTCTTGGCCAAATCGGAAAGTTCAACGTACCCTACCTGTGAATTTTTCAAATTTCGACCGACACGGATTTTTCTGAAAGTCAGCACCTGACTGAAATTAACGGCGATTTTAGTGGTGCAGTCATTTTTCTGTTAATGGCTTGTTTTCGTGCAATTCGCGAAAACTCATTAAATACGACTTTTTTTAACTAAAGCCTCTGAAACCGTAGTTTGCGTCCGAATTCCACAAATGACACATATTCTGAAAGCCCAGAATCTGGGGAAACACGCCCGTAGCTTCAGAATGCAAAATTCGCATTTTTGTAGGAGATATGATCGTTTAAAGTCGATCCTGATTTCCTCGCCAAATCGGAAAAGTTCTACGTACCCACCTGTTGAATTTTTCAAATTTCGACCGGGCACGGATTTTTCTAAAAGTCAGCACTTGACTCGAAATTTAACAGGGGATTTCAGTGGTGCAGGTCATTTTTCTGTTTATGGCTTCGTTTTCGTGCAATTTGGAAAACTCATTAAATACGACATTTTTTAACTAAAAGCCTCTGGAAACCGTAGTTTGCGTCCGAATTTAACAAATGAACACATATTCTGAAAGCCCAGAATCTGGGGAACACGCCCGAGTTTCAGAATGCAAAAATTCGCATTTTTGTACGGGGATATGATCGTTTAAAGTCGATCCTATTTCTTGGCCAAATCGGAAAAGTTCAACGTAACCCACCTGTTGAATTTTTCAAATTTCGACCGGACACGGATTTTTCTGAAAGTCAGCACCTGACTCGAAATTTAATAGGATTTCAGTGGTGCAGGTCATTTTTCTGTTAATGGCTTGTTTTCGTGCACCATGAAAACTCATTAAATACGACTTTATTAAATAAAAGCCTCTGGACACCGTAGTTTGCGTCCGAATTCCACAAATGACAACATATTCTGAAAGCCCAGAATCTGAAAAACACGCCCGTAGCTTCAGAATGCAAAAATTCGCATTTTTGTAGGAGATATGATCGTTTAAAATCGATCCTGATTTCCTTGGCCAAATCGGAAAAGTTCAACGTACCCCCACCTGTTGAATTTTTCAAATTTCGACCGGACACGGATTTTTCTGAAAGTCAGCACCCTGACTCGAAATTTAACGGCGATTTCAGTGGTGCAGGTCATTTTTCTGTTAATGGCTTCGTTTTCGTGCAACTGAAAACTCATTAAATTCGACATTTTTAACTAAAAGCCTCTGAAACCGTAGTTTGCGTCCGAATTCCACAAATGACCACATATTCTGAAAGCCCAGAATCTGGGAAACACGCCGTAGCTTCAGAATGCAAAATTCGCTTTTTGTAGGAGATATGATCGTTTAAATTCGATCCTGATTTCCTTGGCCAAATCGGAGAAGTTCAACGTACTCTACGTGTTGAATTTTTCAAATTTCGACCGACACGGATTTTATTGAAAGTCAGCACCTGACTCGAAATTTAACGGCGATTTCAGTGGTGCAGGTCATTTTTCTGTGTAAGGCTTCGTTTTCGTGCAATTCGCGAAAACTCATTAAATACGACATTTTTTAACTAAATGCCTCTGAAAACCGTAGTTTGCGTCCGAATTTCACAAATGACCACATATTCTGAAAGCCCAGAATCTGGGAACACGCCCGTAGCTTCAGAATGCCAAAATTCGTATTTTTGTAGGAGATATGATCGTTTAAAGTCGATCCTGATTTCCTGGCCAAATCGAAAAAATTCAAAGTAACCCACCTGTGAATTTTTCAAATTTGACCGGCCAACGGATTTTTTTAAAGTCAGCACTTTACTCGAAATTAACGGCGATTTCAGTGGTGCAGTTTATTTTTCTGTTAATGGCTTCGTTTTCGTGCAAATTGAAAACTCATTAAATACGACTTTTTACAATAAGCTGAAACCGTAGTTGCTTTCCCAATTAAAAAATGAACACATATTCTGAAAGCCCAGAATCCCGGGGAACTCGCCCGTAGTTTCAGAATGCAAAAATTCGCATTTTTGTAGGGGATATGATCGTTTAAAGTCGATCCTATTTCTTCAATCGAAGTTCAACGACCCCACCTGTTGAATTTTTAAATTTCGACGACACGGATTTTTCTGAAAGTCAGCAAACCCGACTCGAAATTTAACGGGGATTTCAGTGTGCAGGTCATTTTTCTGTTAATGGCTTCGTTTTCGTGCAATCGCGAAAACTCATTAAATACGACTTTTTAATAAAAGCCTCTGGAACCGTAGTTTTCGTCCGAATTTACAAATGAAACATATTCTGAAAGCCCAGAAACCCGGGAACACGCCCGTAGTTCAGAATGCAAAATTCCATTTTGAGGGGATTGATCGTTTAAATCGATCCTATTTCCTTGGCCAAATCGGAAAAGTTCAACGTACCCCACCCTGTTAATTTTTCAAATTTCGACCGGACACGGATTTTTCTGAAAGTCAGCACTTGACTCGAAATTTAACGGCGATTTCGTGGGGCAGGTCATTTTTCTGTTAATGGCTTCGTTTTAATATGACTTTTAACTAAAAGCCTCTGGAAACCGTAGTTTGCGTCCGAATTTCCACAAATGACCACATATTCTGAAAGCCCAGAATCTGGGGAACACGCCCGTAGCTTCAGAATGCAAAATTCGCATTTTTGTATGAGATATGATCGTTTAAAGTCGATCCTTATTTTTTGGCAAAATCGGAATAGTTCAACGTACCCCCACCCTTTAATTTTTCAAATTTCGACCGGACACGGATTTTTCTGAAAGTCAGCACCCTGACTCGAAATTTAACGCCGATTTCAGTGGTGCAGTTCATTTTTCTGTTTATGGCTTCGTTTTCGTGCAATTCGCGAAAACTCATAAAAAACGTCATTTTTTAATTAAAAGCCTCAAGGAACCGAAGTTTGCGTCCGAATTCCACAAATGACCAGATATTCTGAGAGCCCAAAATCTGAAAAACACGCCCGTAGCTTCAGAATGCAAAAATTCGCATTTTTGTAGGAGATATGATCGTTTAAAATCGATCCTGATTTCCTTCGCCAAATAGGAAAAGTTTAACGTACCCCACCTGTTGAATTTTTCAAATTTCGACCGGGCACGGATTTTCTGAAAACAGCACCCCGACTCAAATTTAACCATTCAGGGGATTTTTTTTTAATGGTTGTTTTCGTGCAATTAAAAAAACATTAATCGTTTTTAATTAAAACCCAAACCTTTTTTTTTCCCCCAAAACTTTTCCCCGAAACCCAAAACCCCCAACCAAAAAAATTTTCCCTTTTTGAGGAAAAAGATTTAAGTCGATCCTATTTGGCCAAAACAAAAACCCCTACCCCCCCTGTTGAATTTTTAAAATTGACCGGAACCTTTTCGAAAAAACCCGACAAAATTAAATTTCGTGGGGCGTTTTTTTAATCTTGTTTTCGGCAATTTTTCCAAAATAAAAACGAATTTTTTTTAAAAAAATGAAAACCATTTTTCCAATTCCCAAAAAAAATTTTAAAAACCCCCAAAATTAAAAAAAGTTTAAATCAAAAATTCCCATTTTTTAAAAAAAGTTTTCACCTGTTTTTTCCCCCAATTTTAAAAAATTTTTTAAACCCCCCCGGAATTTTTCAAATTTCAGAAAATTTTTTTTAAAAAAGCCCCTTTTAAAATTTAACGGATTCATTGCGCATTTTTCTTTTAGGCTTCTTTTTGCTTAAAAACCATAAAATTTTTTTTAAAAATTGGGAAAAAGGTTCCAGTAAAAATCCAATTTTGAAAAAAGAACAAAAACCCCCCAATTTGGGAATCAAAACCTTTTTTTTTTTAAAAAATTTTTTTTCCGCCAAGGGAAAATTCTCCCCCTTTAATTTTTCAAATTTTCCGGAAGGTTTTTCTAAAAACCAAAAACTCAAATTTTTCGCATTTTTACTTTTTCGTTAAGGTTTTTTTAAAAAAATATTAAAACGGAATTTTTAAAGCCCGAAACCCAGCCTTTTTTAAATTTAAAAAAAATATTCTAAAGCCCCGCCTCCGCCCAAATTTAAATCAAAAACCATTTTTTTCAATTCGGACACCATTTCCCCAAATCGGAAAGTTAATTTCCCCCTGGTTTTTAAAATTTTTAGGCCGGTTTTTTTTGAAATCAAACCCATCAAAAATTTTTGCCGACGGGCGTTCCATTTTTGGTTCTTTTGTCAAAAATCTTCCTTTTTTTTTTAAAATTGGCCTTTTGGTAAACCCAAAAAACCCGTTTTCTAAAACCCAAATCAAAAAGGTTTCAAAAGAAAACCCCATTTTTTTAGGAAAGATTTTAAAATTTTTTTGGGCCAAAAAAATTAAGTACCCCCCCTTTGTTTTTCAAATTTCGACCAACGGATTTTTAAATAACCTTTTGAAATTTAAGGGTTTTTCACCACGAAAAATTTTTTTTTTTGGGGGAAAACCTTAAATCAATTTTTTTCCCTGTATTTCGTCCCCAAATTTCCCCAAAAAAAAAATTCAGAATTTGAATTCACCCCCGATTTGAAGAAAAATTGATTTTTAGGGATTATTTAAAAACATTTTTTTGGCCAAATCGAAAAATTTCCAAACCCCCCTTTTTAAATTTTACCAAGGTTTTTTGAAACAGAGCTCCCTTTAAGGGGATTTCGGGTGCAGGTTTTTTTTTTTTTTTTTTTGGAAAATCTTAAATTGACTTTTTTAAAAAATCGGAAAAGTTTCGTCCCCCAAAAAAAACCCCAAAATTTTTGAAAGCCCCAAAATTGGGGAAAGCCCTACTTCAGAATAAAAATTCGTTTTTTAGGGTATTGTTTAAAAATCCGTTTCCTTTTCAAATCGGGAAAAATTTAAATTTTTCCCCCCCCCCCTTTTTAATTTTTTAAAAATTTTGGGGAAAAATTTTTTAAAACCCCACCGAATTTGGGAAACCCCGGGATTTTTTGAATGGGGTTTTTTTGGGGGAAAAATCTTAAATCGACTTTTTTAAAAGTTAAACCATTTTGGGCCTTCAAATGACCCCAAATTTAAAGCCAGAACTGGGGGCCGGAGTTAAAGCAAAAATTTGTTTTTTTTTGAGTATTCCTTTTTTCCATTTTTGGAAAATCAAAATTTTAACACCCCCACCTCTTTTTTCAAATTTCCCAAGGATTTTTCTGAAACCAATTTGCCGAATTTAAGGGGAAAATTTTTTTGGGGAAATTTTTTTTGTTTAAATTTTGTTTTTTTCCCAATTCCATCAAAGAGCCTTTTTAACCCAAAGTTGAACCCCGGGTTAATTTAAAAAACCAACCCAAAACCCAAAGGGGGGGGTAGCGTCTTGCTTTTTTGAATCGAAATTTTTAAAAAACATTTTTAAAAACGAAAAAAACCCTACCCCCCCTCTTTAATTTTTCAAATTGACCAAAAGGACAAAAAAAAAAAAAAAAAAAAAAAAAAAAAAAAAAAAAAAAAAAAAAAAAAAAAAAAAAAAAAAAAAAAAAAAAAAAAAAAAAAAAAAAAAAAAAAAAAAAAAAAAAAAGACTCTTGGGAACACGGCCGTAGCTTCAGAATGCAAAAATTCGCATTTTTGTAGGAGATTTGATCGTTTAAATTCGATCCTGATTTCCTTGGCCAAATCGGAAAAGCTCAACGTACCCCCCACGTTTTTAATTTTTAAAATATCGACCGGACACGGATTTTTCTGAAAGCCAATATACTGACTCGAAATTTAACGGCGATTTCGTGGTAGGGCCTTATTTTCTGTTTATGGCTTGTTTCCGCAATTCATGAGTCATAATAGCATTTTAACCTAAAAGCCTTTGAAGCCGTAATCGCGTCTGAATTTATCAAATGACCATATATTCTAAAGCCCAGAATCTGGGAACACGCCGTATCTTCAGAATGCAAAATTTGCATTTTTGTAGAGATATGATCGTTTAAAGTCGTTCTGCCTTTTTTGGCAAAATCGGAAAACTTCAACGTACCCCCACCTCTTCAATTTTTTAATTTCCGTCCGGACACGGATTTTTCTGAAAGACAGCACCCTGACTCGAAATTTAACGGCGATATTAATGGTGCAGGTCTTTTCTCTGTGTATGGGTTCGTTTTTGTGCAATTCGCGAAAACTCAAAAAACGCCATTTTCAACCTAAAAGCCTCTGGAAACCGTCGTCTGCGTCTGAATATAACAAATGGTAATATATACTGAAAGCCCAAAATCTGGGGAACACGCCCGTAGCTTCAGAATGCAAAAATTCGTATTTTTGTAGGAGATATAATCGCTTAAATTCGATCCTGATTTCCTTGGCTAAATCGGCAAAGTTCAACGTACCCCCACCTTTTGAATTTTTCAAATTTCGACCGGACACGGATTTTTTGAAAGTCAGCACCCTGACTCGAAATTTAACGGCGATTTCAGTGTGCAGGTCATTTTTCTGTTAATGGCTTCGTTTTCGTGCAATTCGCGAAAACTCATTAAATACGACTTTTTTAACTAAAAGCCTCTGGAAACCGTAGTTTGCGTCCGAATTCCACAAATGACCACATATTCTGAAAGCCCAGAATCTGGGGAACACGCCCGTAGCTTCAGAATGCAAAAATTCGCATTTTGTATGAGATACGATCGTTTAAATTCGCTCCTTTTTTTTTGGCAAAATCGGAAAAGTTCAACGTACCCCCACCTCTTCAATTTTTTAATTTCCGTCCGGACACGGATTTTTCTGAAAGACAGCACCCTGACTCGAAATTTAACGGCGATATTAATGGTGCAGGTCTTTTCTCTGTGTATGGGTTCGTTTTTGTGCAATTCGCGAAAACTCAAAAAAGACGCCATTTTCAACCTAAAAGCCTCTGGAAACCGTCGTCTGCGTCTGAATTTAACAAATGGTAATATATACTGAAAGCCCAAAATCTGGGGAACACGCCCGTAGCTTCAGAATGCAAAAATTCGCATTTTTGTAGGAGACATAATGTTAAATTGATCCCATTTTTTGGGAAATCGGGAAAATTCAAGTACCCCCTTTAATTTTTAAATTTCGACCGGGCAGGATTTTTTAAACCCCCAACCGACTCAAAAACGCATTTTGGTGGGGGTTTTTTTTAAGGGTTGTTTTCGCAAGAAAAATAAAAAAGCTTTTTTAATAAAAAAACCCAAAGTCCTGCGTCGAATTTTAAAAAACCAATATTCTAAAAACCCAGAACGGGGAAACGCCCAGTTCAGAATGCAAAAATTATTTTTTTAGAAAGGGGTCTTTAAATTGATCCTTTTTTGGCAAATCGGAAAAATTTAACTACCCCCCTTTTTAATTTTAAAACGACCACACGGATTTTTTTAAAGCCAGCCCCCGACTAAATTTTAACCAATTTTATGGGAGGCTTTTTTTGTTAAAGGGCCGTTTTTGCAATTCGCGAAATCAAAATACATTTTTAACCCAAAATTTAAACCTTTTTGGTCGAATTCAAAAGAAATATTCTAAAACCCCGAATCGGGGAAAAGTATTTGAATGCAAAATTTGATTTTGTAGAGATAGATCTTTAAACGTCCTTTTTTTTTTTGGCAAAAAGGAAAAATTCAACGTACCCCCACCTTTAATTTTTAAAATTTGCCCACAGGATTTTTTAAAACGCACCCCCACTAAATTTAAGCGATTTGGTGAGTCTTTTTTCGTTAAGGTTCTTTTTTCAAAACCGGGAAAATCAAAAAACGCTTTTTTTTTAAAGCCCCTGAATTTGCGTCGAAATTTAAAAAATTAATTCGGCCCAAAATGGGGGAAACGGGGCTTAGAATGCAAAATTTTGATTTTGTAGAATTTTTCTTAAATTGATCCTATTTTTGGCAAATCGGAAAAACAACGACCCCATTTTAATTTTTAAATTTTGACCGGAAGGATTTTTTTAAACCAAACCTGACTGAAATTTAAAGGCGATTTGTGGTGAAAGGCTTTTTTTGTTTATGGCTTGTTTTCCTGCAAATTGGCATAAATAGCCATTTTTTTAACAAAGCCTTAAAACAGTGTCGAATTTTAAAAAACCCAAATTCTAAAAACCCAGAACTGGGGGAAAACGCCCCTACTTCAAATGCAAAATTTATTTTTTTAGAAAATTTTAATTGTCCCTTTTTTTTTGGGAAAAACGGAAAAGTTCAACGTACCCCACCCTTTAATTTTTAAAATTTGCCAAAAGGGTTTTTTTAAAGACATGACTCAAATTTAAACCCATTTATTGGGGAGGGCTTTTCCGGGGTTAAGGTTGTTTTTTTAAAAAATGAAAACTCAAAAGACGATTTTTCCAAAACTTTGAAACCGTGTTCTTTTGAATTTAACAAATGGAAATATCGAAAGCCCCGAATTGGGGGAAAGCCCTGTTGAACAAAAATTCGCATTTTTTAGGGGATAAATTTTAAATATCCCATTTCTTTGCAAATCGGAAAAATTCCCTACCCCCCTTTTTTAATTTTTTAAAATTTGACCGACAGGATTTTTCGAAACAGCACCCTGACTCAAATTTCCCCCGGGTTTAGTGGTGCAGGTCATTTTTCTGTTTAAATTTGTTTTTGTTTCGAAACTCAAACGACTTTTTTTAATAAAAGCCCCGGAAACCCATTTGGTCCGAATTAAAATGACACATATTCTGAAAACCCAGAATCGGGGAACCCATTCAAAGAAAAATTCCCTTTTTGTAGGGGATTGTGTTTAATCGATCCTATTTTAAAAAGGAAAATTCAAGACCACCTTTTTAAATTTTTAAATTTGACCGGAAGGGTTTTTTGAAACCCCAACCTGACCAAATTTAAGGCGATTTAATGGTGAGGTATTTTTTTAAAGGCTTTTTTTGAATTCCGGAAAAACATTTAAATACGCTTTTTTCTAAAAACCTTTGGAACCTAGTTTTCCGAATTACAAATGACCAATATTTAAGCCAGAATCTGGGGAAACGGTTACTTTAGAATGCAAATTGCATTTTTAGGGGATAGATCTTTAAATTTGCCTTTTTTCAAATCGAAAAGTTCCAACCCCCCACCCTTTAATTTTTAAAATTTTGCCGGGCACGGATTTTTCTGCAGCAGACTCAAATTTAACGGCAATTTTTGGGGCAGGTCTTTTCGTTAAAGGGTCGTTTTGTGAAAAGGAAAAATCAAAAAGATTTTTTAACTAAAACCTCTGGAAACCGTGTTGGTCGAATTTAAAAAAAATATTCTGAAAGCCCAAACTGGGAACACGCCCGTAGCTTCGAATGCAAAATTGATTTTTTTAGGGGATATATGTTTTAAATCGATCCTGTTTTTGGAAATCGGAAAAATTCAACTCCCCCCACCTTTTTTAATTTTTTAAAATTTTGACCGACACGGATTTTTTTTGAAATCAGCACCCCGACTCGAAATTTTAAAGGCGATTTGTGGGGAGGTCATTTTTCGTTAAAGGGTTCCGTGCAATTCGAAACTATTAAAACATTTTTTTAAAAAAGCCTTGAACGTATTTCGTCCGAAACAAAACCCCAAAATTCTGAAAGCCCAAATCTGGGAAACGCCGTAGCTTGAATGCAAATTCGCATTTTTGTAGGGGAAAATGATGTTTAACGATCCTATTTTTGGCAAAAAGAAAAGTCAAGACCCCCCCTTTTTTTTTCAAATTTGACCGAACGGGTTTTTTGAAACCCCAACCTGACTCGAAATTTCGGCGTTTAGTGGTGGGCTTTTTTTTTAAAGGCTTTTTTTTTTTGCAATTGGAAAAACATTTAATCCTTTTTAAAAAACCTTGAAACCCCTTTTTTGAATTCCCCCAAAAACCCCAAATTCTAAAACCCCGAATCTGGGGGAAACGCCACTTCAGAATGCAAAATTGCATTTTTTAGAGATAGATCTTTTAAATTGATCCTTTTTTTGCAAAAACGGAAAAATTCAACGTACCCCCATTTAATTTTCAAATTTGACCGGACACGGATTTTTCTTAAAGGCCCGACTCAAATTTAAGGACATTGCAGGTCTTTTCGTTATGGGGTTTTTTTGTGCAATTGCGAAAAATCAAAAACGCTTTTTTAAAAAACCCCGAAACCGTATTTTCTCGAATTAAAAATGAAATATTCTGGCCCCGAAACTGGGAAAACGCCCAGCTTGGGAAGAAAATTCGCTTTTTTATGATCGTTTAAATCGATCCCGATTTCCCCGCCCAAATCGGAAAATTAAATACCTGTTGAATTTTTCAAATTTTGACCGACAGGATTTTTTGAAACAGCACCCGACTCAAAAACCGATTTATGGAGGTCATTTTTCGTTAAGGCTTCGTTTTTTAATTCGAAAATCAAAACTTTTTTAATAAAAACCTCCAAACCCTGTTTTCGTCGAATTTCAAAAAAAATTCTGAAAGCCCAAACGGGGAAAGATTTTGAATGCAAAAATTGCATTTTTGTAGGGGATTATCCTTAAAATTTGATCCATTTTTTCAAATCGGAAAAATTAACTTTAAAATTTTAATTTTAAATTTTCGACGGGCACGGATTTTTTGAAAGCCAAACCCCCCTTTTGGCACAGTGGTAATTTTTTTTTTTTAGCTTGTTTTCCCCAATATCATAAAAACGCCCCAAAGCCTTTTGGAACCAAAAGGTTTTTAAAAATGACCCAAAATTCTAAAAAACCCGAATCGGGGAACACGCCGTACTTAGAATGCAAAATTGATTTTTTGGATACGTCTTTAATTCACCTTTTTGGCAAAACCGGAAAAATTCAACGTAATTTTAATTTTCAATTTTTAGCCGGATTTTTTAAAGCAGCACCCCGACTCGAAAATTTTAACGGGATTTATGGTGCAGGTCTTTTTTCCTTTAGTTGTTTTTCCAAGGAAAACTCAAAAACGCCTTTTTTCCCCAAAAGCCTTGAAACCGTGTTCTCGAATTTAACAAAGAAAAATCTGAAAGCCCAAATCTGGGGGAAACGCCCGGTTTTTAGAATGCAAAATTCCATTTGTAGGGGGATATATCCTTTTAAACGATCCCATTTTTTTGGGAAAAAGGAAAGCAACGTCCCCCCTTTTAATTTTTTAAATTTCGACCGGGCAGGATTTTTTTTAAAACCCGCACTGACCGAAATTTAACGCATTTTAGTGGTGCAGGTCATTTTTCTTTAAGGGTTGTTTCGGGAATTCCGGGAAAAATATTTAAAAAGATTTTTAATAAAAGCCTTGGAAACCCTATTTTCGTCCGAATTCCCCAAAAGAAACCCAAATTTTGAAAGCCCAGAATCTGGGAACACGCCCGAGCAAACAAAAAATTTGCATTTTTGTAGGAGATTGATGTTTTAAATTGATCCTATTTTTCCCCAACCCGGAAAATTCAACGTACCCCCCCTTTTAAAAAATTTCGACCGACACGGATTTTTTGAAACAACCTGACTCGAAACGGCGATTTAAGTGAGGCTTTTTCTTTTATGGGTTCGTTTTCCTGCAAAAACATTAAATACGCTTTTTACCTTTTAAAACCCTTGGGCCGTGGTTTTTAAAAATTAACAAATACCAATATTCAAAACCCAGAATCTGGGGGAAAAACCCCCCAACTTCAGAATGCAAAAATTCCCTTTTTGGGAGATAGATCAAATTTGCCTTTTTTTGGGAAAAACGAAAAGTTAACGTACCCCCCCCCTTTAATTTTTAATTTGCCGACACGGGTTTTTCTGAAATTACACCCCGACTCAAATTTAACGGCATTTATGTGCAGGGCTTTTTTTTGTTAAAGGTTGTTTTTGCAATGAAAACTCAAAAACGCTTTTTAACTAAAAACCTCTGGGAAAACCCTGTTTCTTTGAATTTTAAAAGAAATATTCTGAAAGCCCCAAAAACTGGGGGAAAACCCCGTACTTCGAATGCAAAAATTCTTTTTGTGGAGATATATCGTTTAAATCGATCCATTTCCCTTTGGCCAAAATCGAAGTTTCCCGTACCCACCTTTGAATTTTTTAAATTTGACCCAACGGGTTTTTTTAAACAGCACCCGACTGAAATTTAACGGCGATTTTGGGGAGGTCATTTTTTTAAGGTTTGTTTTGTGCAATTCGCGAAACCATTAAATCGACTTTTTTTTAAATAAAAACCCTGAAAAACCCTAGTTTCCCGAATTTCCTAAATATTCTGAAAGCCCCGAATCTGGGGGAAAACGCCCACTTGAATGCAAAATTCGCTTTTTGTGGAGATATGATGTTAAAATTTGATCCTATTTTTTGGCAAATCGGAAAGTTCAACGTACCCCACCTTTAATTTTTCAAATTTCAGGGCACGGTTTTTTAAAACAACCGACTCGAAATTTAAACCCATTTCAGTGGTGAGGTCTTTTTGTTAAAGGCTTGTTTCTGCAATTTGGAAAAACATTTAAATCGCTTTTAACTAAAGCTCTGGGAAAAAGTTTTCGAAATTTTCAAATAATATTCTAAAAACAAATTGGGGAAACGCCTGTATTTTGAATGCAAAATTGATTTTTGGATAATCGTTAAATTGATCTATTTTTTGGCAAATCGGAAAAATTCAACTCCCACCTTTAAATTTTTTTAAAATTTGACCGAACGGATTTTTTTTGGCAGCACGACTAAATTTAACGGGGATTTATGGTGCAGGTCTTTTTTCGTTAAAGGGGTTTGTTTTTTTGCAATTCGGAAAACTAAAAACGATTTTAACTAAAAGTTGAAACCGTAGTTTCTCCGAATTAAAAAGGAAAATTCGAAAGCCCAGAATCTGGGAACACGCCCGTAGTTTAGAATAAAATTTTGATTTTGTAGGAGATATGATGTTTTAAACGATCTATTTCCTCAAACGGGAAAAATTCGCCCCCCCTTTTTTAATTTTTTCAAATTTCGACGACAGGATTTTTTGAAACAGCACCCGACTAAAATTAAAAGGGGTTTATGGTGCAGGTATTTTTTTTTAAGGGTTGTTTTGTGCAATTCGCGAAAACTCAAAATGACTTTTTTTTTTAAAAACCCCTTTAAACGTGTTTGCGTCGAATTTACAAAAGACCACATATTCGAAAGCCCAGAATTGGAACCGGCTTCAGAATGCAAAATTGCATTTTGTAGGATTGATCTTTAAAATCCTATTTTTCCAAAAACGGAAAATTCAACGTACCCCCCCTTTAATTTTTAAATTTCGACCGGGCACGGATTTTCTGAAATCAACCTGACTCGAAAATTTTAAAGGGCCCATTTCAGTGGGGGGTTATTTTTTTTTAATTTCTGTTTTCTCAAATGGAAAAACAAAAAACGCTTTTTTTTAAAAGCCTTTAAACCGTGTTGGTTTGAATTTAAAAAATGACCCCAAAATTCTAAAGCCCGAATTGGGAAACGCCGACTTCAGAATGCAAAATTGCATTTTTTTAGAGATATGATTTTAAATCATCCCTTTTTTTGGCCCAAAAACGGAAAAGTTTAACGTACCCCCCTTTTTTTTAAAATTTCGCCGGGCACGGATTTTCCAAAAACAGCACCCCGACCAAAATTTTAAAGCCCATTTATGGTGCATCTTTTCTGTTTGGGGTTTTTCAATTTGCGAAAACTCAAAAATTTTAATTTAAAAACCCAAAACCGTGGGGTCCATTTAAAAAACCATATTCTGAAACCCAAAACGGGGAACAACTTAGAAGCAAAACGATTTTTTTAGGGATATATTTTAAATCGATCCATTTTCAAACCCAAAAAATTCAAGACCCCCTTTGAATTTTTAAATTTCGACCGGACACGGATTTTTTAAATCAGCACTTTACTCAAATTTAACGGGGATTTCATTGCAGGCTTTTTTTGTAATGGCTTCTTTTTGCAAACCGAAAACTTTAAATACATTTTTTAATAAAAGCCCTGAAACCTATTTGGTTTCCCAATTAAAAAACACAATTTAAAACCCAGAACTGGGGGAATACGAAATTCAGAATGCAAAATTCGCATTTTTTTTAGGGGATATGATGTTTAATCGATCCTTATTTCCTTGGCCAAATCAAAGTTCAACGTACCACCGTTGAATTTTTCAAATTTATTTGACAGGGTTTTTTTGAAAATCGCACCGACTCGAAATTTTAAAGCGACGGGGTGCAGTTTATTTTCTGGGGCTTTTTTTCGTGCAATTGGAAAAATCAAAAACCTTTTTAATTAAAAGCCTTGGAAAAAGGGTTTTCGTCCAATTACAAATGACCAATTTCTAAAGCCCAAATCGGGGGAAACGCCGAGCTTCAGAATGCAAAATTCGCTTTTTTTTGGGGATATGACTTTAAATTGATCCTATTTCGGGAAATCGAAAAGTTTAACGTAACCCCCCCCCCTTGAATTTTTCAAATTTGACCGACACGGATTTTTTTAAAGTCAGCACCTGACCAAATTTTAAGGGGTTTTAGTGGTGCAGGTCATTTTTCTGTTAATGGCTTTTTGTTTTCCCCAATTTGAAAACTCATTAAATACGACTTTTTTTAATAAAACCTCTGAAACCGTGTTTGGTCGAATTCCAAATGAAATTCGAAAGCCCAGAACGGGAACACGCCCGTAGTTCGAATGCAAAAATTTGCATTTTGAGGGTATCGTTTTAAGTCCTATTTTTTGGAAAAGGAAAAAATTTAACGTACTTTTACCTTTGAATTTTTTAAATTTCGACCGGGCACGGATTTTTTGGTCAGCACCCCGACTCGAAAATTTTAAAGGGGATTTCAGTGGGGGGTCATTTTTCGTTAATGGGTTTTTTCTGCAATTCCGGGAAAAATATTAAAAAACGACTTTTTAACTAAAAACCTTGGAAAAACCCTAGTTTGCGTCCGAATTCCAAAAACCCCAAATTCTGAAAGCCCAGAATCTGGGAACACGCCTAGCGAATGCAAAAATTCGCATTTTTAGGGGAAAATGATGTTTTAATTGATCCTTTTTAAAAAAGGAAACAACGAACCCCCCCTTTAATTTTCAATACGGGCACGGATTTTTTGAAAGTCAACCCTATTTAAAAAGGGGATTTAGTGGTGAGGCCTTTTTTTTTAATTTGTTTTTTGCAACCCCAAAAACTAAACATTTTTCCTAAAAACCTTGGAACCCTATTTGGTCCGAATTCAAAAATGACCATATTCTAAAGCCCGGAAACTGGGGCCCCCAGCTTCAGAAACAAAAATTTGCATTTTTAGGAGGACTTTTAAATTGATCCTTTTTTGGCAAATCGGAAAAGTTCAACGTACCCCCCCTTTAATTTTTCAAATTTTCACGGATTTTTCAAAGTCGCACCCCGACTCGAAATTTTAAAGGCATATATGGGCAGGGCTTTTTTTTTTTTTAAAGGTTTTTTTGTGCAATTGCAAAACCAAAAACGCTTTTTTTTTAAAAAACCTCTGAAACCTGTTTCTCGAATTCCAAAAATGAAATACTAAAGCCCCAAAACGGGAACACGCCCGAGTTTTAGAATCAAAAAATTCGCATTTTTGTAGGAGATAGATCGTTTAAACGATCCTATTTCGGGAAAAACGGAAAAGTTCAACGTAAACCGTTGAATTTTTCAAATTTTACCGGACAGGATTTTTTTTGAAAACACACCCCGACCAAATTAAGATTTAGTTGGGGAGGTCATTTTTCTGTTTAAGGCTTGTTTTTTTAATTTGCGAAAACTCATTTAAAAAGACATTTTTTAATTTTAAAACTCGGGAAAATATTTTCTCAACCAAAAAATACTCATTCTGAAACCCAGAACTGGGAAAGCCCGATTTTTAGAAACAAAATTCCCCTTTTTGTAGGAGATTGATCTTTAAATCGATCCTATTTCCTTCAAATGAAAATTAACGTACCCCCCCCTTTAATTTTTTAAATTTGACCACCGGGTTTTTCTAAAGACCCTTTACTAAATTTTCGGGGATTTCAGTGGTGAGGCTTTTTTTTTTTTAAACTTCTTTTCCCAATGGAAAAACATTTAAATACGCATTTTACTTTAAAACCCTTGGGCCGTATGTTCCGAAAATTTAAAAATGACCCCAAAATTCTAAAACCCCGAATCGGGGGAAACGCCGTATTTCCAGAATGCAAAAAATTGCATTTTTTTAGGGGGATAGATCTTTAAATCGTCCTTTTTGGCAAATCGAAAAATTTTTGCCCCCCCTTTAATTTTTAAATTTGCCGGGCACGGATTTTTCTGAAAGCGCCCCTGACTCAAAATTTAACCCATTTATGGTGATTTTTTCTGTTAGGGTTGTTTTGGCAATTTGCGAAAAACCCAAAAACCTCCAAATAAAAGCCCCGGGGAAACCCTGTTGCGTCCGAATTAAAATGAAATACGAAAGCCCCAAAACGGGGGAAAACGCCGTAGTTTAGAAAGCATTGCTTTTTTGGAGATATACGTTTTTAAATCGATCCTGATTTCTTCCCAAAAAGGAAAAATTCAACGTACCCCACCTTTGAATTTTTCAAATTTTACCGAAGATTTTTTTGAAAACAGCACCTGACTCGAAATTTAACGGGGATTTCAGTTGGGGAGGTCATTTTTCGTTAATGGGTTGTTTTTGTGCAACCGAAACTATTAAAAACGACTTTTTAAAATAAAAACCTTGGAAACCGGTTTTTTGTCGAATTCCCAAATGGAAATATTCTGAAAGCCCAAACCGGGGAAAACGCCCTTTTCAGAATGCAAAATTCCCCTTTTTTAGGAGATTATTTAAATTGATCCTATTTCCCTTTGGGAAACGGAAAAATTCAACGTACCCCCACCTTTGAATTTTCAAATTTGACGGGAAAGGGTTTTTCTAAAGTCACACCGACTGGGAAAATTTAACGGGGATTTCAGTGGTGCAGGTCATTTTTCTGAAGGTTTGTTTTGTGCAAATGCGAAAACTATTAAATACGATTTTTAAATAAAAGCCCTTTAAACCGTAGTTTTCTCGAATTTTTAAAATGAACATATTCCGGGGCCCCGAATTGGGGGAAACGCCCGAGCTTGAATGCAAAATTCGATTTTTTTAGGGGATATGATGTTTAAATCGATCCTATTTCCTTTTTGGGGCCAACCGAAACCGAGGGCACGGAAGAAAGTCAGCACCCTGATCAAATTTAAGGGAAATGGTGCACATTTTTTTAAAGGCTTGGGTTTTTCACCCGAAAAATCATTAAAACGACTTTTTAACTAAAGCCTTGAAACCCTAGTTTGCGTCCGAACTAAAATGACAAATTCTGAAAGCCCCATCGGGGGAAGCCCGAAATTTTTGAATGCAAAATTCGCATTTTTTGTAGGGGATATGATCTTTTAAATCGATCCTATTCCGGCCAAATCAAAAATTCAAAGTAACCTGTTGAAATTTTTTAAAATTTGACCGACACGGATTTTTTCTGAAAATCAGCACCCCACCAAAAAAAAGGGGATTCAGGGGAGGCATTTTTCTGTTAATGGCTTGTTTTTAAAAATTTGAAAACTCAAAATAAATTTTAATAAAAATCTGAAACCCTAGTTTGGTCCGAATTACAAAAATAAAATTCTGCCCAGAATCTAAACCCCTGTTAGAACAAAAAATTTGCATTTTGTAGGAATATGATCGTTTAAAGTCGATCCTATTTCCTTTGGCCCCAACGGAAAAGTTTAACGTACCGTTGAAATTTTTTAAAATTTGACCGGGCACGGATTTTTCGAAAAATCAGCACCTGACTCAAAATTTAAGGGGTTTGTGGTGAGTTCATTTTTTTTTTGGTTTCGTTTTCTGCAAATCCCGGGAAAAATCATTAAATACGAATTTTTACTAAAGCCTCGGAAACCGTAGTTTTCTTCGAAATTTAAAAAAAACACATTTCTGAAACCCAGAATCTGGGGAAACGCCCGTAGTTTTAGAAACAAAATTCGCATTTTTGTAGGGGATAGATGTTTAAAGTCGATCCTATTTCCTTTGGGCCAAACGGGAAAAGTTCAACGTACCCCACCGTTTAATTTTTAAATTTTACCGGACACGGGTTTTTTTGAAATCAGCACCCCGACTCAAAATTTTAAACCCATTTCAGTGGTGCAGTCATTTTTCTGTTTATGGCTGTAAACGAAAACTCATTAAAATTTTTTTTTAAAAAGCCTGAAACCGAGTTTTCTTTCCAATTTAAAAAGACAATATTTTGAAACCCCAAAACTAAAAAAGCCCGTAGTTCAGAATGCAAAAAATTGCATTTTTTTAGGGGAAAATGATCGTTTGCGATCCCATTTCCGCCAAACGGAAAAATTAACGTACCCCCCCCTGTTTAATTTTTCAAAATTTTGACCGACACGGATTTTTTTGAAACACCCTGACTCGAAATTTAACGCCCATTTCAGTGGTGCAGTTTATTTTTCTGTTTTTGGGTTGTTTTCCAAAAAATTTGCGAAAACTCATTAAATCATTTTTAATTTAAAAACCTCGGAACCTTTTGCGTCCCAATTCAAAAACCAAATTCTGAAAAGAATCTAACACGCCCGTAGTTGAATGCAAAATTTGCATTTTTTAGGAGATATGATCGTTTAAGTCGATCTTATTTCCTTCCCAAAACGGAAAAATTCAACGTACCCCCCGTTGAAATTTTTTAAATTTCGACCGACACGAAATTTTTTTAAAGTCAGCACCCCGACTCGAAATTTAACGCGATTTTAGTGGTGCTATTTTTTTTTTTAGGTTCGTTTTTTGCAACCAAAAAATCATTTTTTTATTAAAAAAACCTCGGAAACTGGTTTTCGTCCGAATTCCTAAAAAAAATATTCTGAAAGCCCAGAACCCGGGAAACGCCGTAGTTAGAATGAAAAAGCTTTTTAGGGATTGATCGTTTAAATCGATCCATTTTTGGGGCCCAAAACGGAAAAATTCAACGTACCCCCCGTTGAATTTTTCAAATTTGACCGGACACGGATTTTTGAAAATAGCACTTACCGAAATTTAACGGCGACGGGTGCAGGTCATTTTTTCGAGGCTTGTTTCGTGCAAATTTGAAAACTCATTAAATAGACTTTTTCAAAAACCTCTGAAACCGTGTTTGCGTCCGAATTCCAAATGAAATATTCTGAAAGCCCAAAACTGGGAAACGCCCGATTCGGGAAAGCAAAAATTTGCATTTTTTTTAGGGAGATATATCGTTTTAAATCGATCCGGGTTTCCTTTGGCAAATGGAAAAATTCAACTTTCCCCACCTTGAATTTTTTAAAATTTTGGACACATTTTTTTAAAGTCAGCACCCGATTTGAAATTTAACGGCGATTCAGTGGGCAGGTCATTTTTTTTAATGGGTTGTTTTTTTCAATTGCGAAAACTATTAAAAAACATTTTTTTTTCTAAAGCCTTGGAAACCCTAGTTTGCGTCCGAATTCTACAAATGACCCCATATTCTGAAAGCGGATCTGGGAACACGCCCAGCTTTAGAATGCAAAATTTGCATTTTGTAGGAGATATGATGTTTAATCGATCCCCATTCCTTTAAAAAACGGAAAAGTTCAACGTACCCCCCCCTGTGAATTTTCTTTTGACCGACAGGGTTTTCGAAAGTCAGCCCCTGACTCAAAATTTAAACCGATTTAAAGGGGCAGGTCATTTTCTTTAATGGCTTGTTTTTTGCAATTCGCGAAAACTCAAAATACGACTTTTTAAATAAAAGCCCAAAAATATTTGGTCCCAATTCCAAAAAACCTATATTTTTAAAGCCCAGAATCGGGGAAAACGCCGAAACCAGAATGCAAAAATTCGCATTTTGTAAGGGGTATGATCTTTAAATGATCCTATTTCCCTTGGCAAAAACGGAAACAACGTACCCCACCGTTGAATTTTTCAAATTTGACGACACGGGTTTTTCTGAAAGCAGCACCCCCACTCAAAAATTAACGGGGATTTCAGTGGTGCAGGCCCTTTTTTTTGTTAATGGCTTCGTTTTTTGGGAATTCCGAAAACCAAAAAAAAAGCTTTTTTTTAATAAAAGCCTCTGAAAACCCTAGTTTGCGTCCGAATTCCAAAATGACTTAATTCTGAAAGCCCAAACTGGGGAAAGCCCGTATTTGGGGAAACAAAATTGCATTTTGTAGGAATATGATCGTTTAAAGTCGATCCTATTTCCCTTACCAATCGGAAAAGTTAACGTACCCCCCCGTTTAATTTTTCAAATTTCGACCGACACGGATTTTCTGGTCAGCAACGACCGGGGGGTTAACGGCGATTTCAGTGGTAGTCATTTTTTTGTTTATGGCTTGTTTTCTGCAACGCAAAACTCATTAAATACGACTTTTACTTTTAAAACTTTGGAAACCGTAGGTCCCCAAAAAAAACCCATACGAAAAACCCAGAACGGGGAAAAACCTAGTTCAGAATGCAAAATTCCATTTTTTTAGGAGATATGATCGTTTAAATCGATCCTATTTCCTTGGGAAATCGGAAAAATTCAACGTACCCCCCCCTGTTGAATTTTTAAATTTTGACCGGGCACGGATTTTTCTGAAACAGCACCCTGACCAAATTTAACGCGATTTCAGTGGTGCAGGTCATTTTTCTGTTTTTGGCTTCGTTTTCGGGAATTTGCGAAAACTCATTAAACGAATTTTTAATAAAGCCTCGGGAAACCCTAGTTTTCTCCCAATTACAAATGACAATATTCTGGCGAATCTAAACGCCGTATTGAATGCAAAAATTCCATTTTTGTAGGAGATATGATCGTTTAAAGTCGATCCTATTTCCTTAAAAAAAAAGTTCCGTACCCCACCTGTTGAATTTTTCAAATTTGACCGACACGGATTTTCTGAAATAGCACCTGACCGAAATTTAACGCATTTCAGTGGTGCAGGTCATTTTCGTTATGGTTTTTTCGGGAACTGAAAACTCATTAAAACGACTTTTTAAATAAAACCCCGGGGAAAACCCTAGTTTTCTCCGAAATTACAAATACCACATATTCGAAACCCAGAACTGGGGGAAACGCCCGTAGTTCAGAATGCAAAAATTCGCTTTTGGGGGGGTTGATCGTTTAAATGATCCTTATTTCCCCAAATCGGAAAAGTTCAACGTACCCCCACCGTTGAATTTTTCAAATTTCGACCGACACGGGTTTTTTAAAATCAGCACCCCCACTCGAAATTTAAGGCGATTTCAGTGGTGCAGGTCATTTTTTTAAGGGTTTTTCCGGGGCAAACCGGAAAACTCATTAAATGACTTTTTAAATAAAAGCTCTAAACGGTTCCCGAATTTCAAATGAATATTCTGAAAGCCCAGAATCTGGGGAAACGCCCGTAGTTTGGGAAAGCAAAAATTCCCTTTTGTAGGGGATATATCGTTTAAATCGATCCTATTTCCTTGGCAAATGGAAAAGTTCAACGTCCCCCACCTTTTTAATTTTTCAAATTTACCCGGGCACGGATTTTTTGAAAGTCAACCCCGACAAATTTAACGGCGATTTCAGTGGGAGGTCATTTTCTGTTATGGGTTCGTTTTTGTGCACCGCGAAAACTATTTAAAAAGACTTTTTAATAAAAAAATCGGAAAACCGTAGTTTGCGTCCGAATTTACAAATGACAATATTTGAAAGCCCCAAACTGGGAACACGCCCGTAGCTTAGAATGAAAAATTGCATTTTTTAGGGGATATGATGTTTAAATCGATCCCTTTTTCCTTGGCCAAACGGAAAAGTTAACGTACCACCTGTTGAATTTTTCTTTCGACCGGGCACGGATTTTTTGAAAGCAGCACCCTGACTCGAAATTTTAAACCAAATGGGCAGGTCATTTTTTTTTTAATTTGCCCTGCAATTCGCGAAAAATCATTAAAAAACTTTTTAAATAAAAACCTTGGAAAATAGTTTGCGTCCGAATTTACAAATGACCATATTCGGGGCCCCGAAACCGGGGAAAACGCCGGTTGAATGCAAAATTCGCATTTTGAGGGGATTGATCTTTAAATCGATCCCATTTTTGGGAAATCGGAAAAAATTCAACGTACCCCACCCGTTGAATTTTTCAAATTTGACGACACGGATTTTTTTGAAAGCAGCACCCCGATCAAATTTAACGGCGATTTCAGTGGCAGGTTTTTTTTTTGAAGGTTCGTTTTTGCAACGGAAAACTCATTAAATACGACTTTTTAATAAAAGCCTCTGGGAAAAGGTTTTCGTCCAATTCCCAAAAAAGACCACATTTCTGAAAGCCCCAATCTGGGAACACGCCGTAGTTTTAGAATGCAAAAATTTGCATTTTGTAGGAGATATGATCGTTTAAATCGATCCTATTTCCTTAAACGGGGAAATTCAACGTACCCCCCCCGTTGAATTTTTTAAAATTTCGACGACACGGATTTTTTAAAAACGAAATTTATCGAAATTTAACGCGATTTCAGTGGTGCAGGGCATTTTTCTGTTTTTTTTTTTTTTCTGCAATTGGAAAAATCATTAAATCGACATTTTTACTTTTTAAACTTTGGAAACCGTAGTTTGGTTTGATTTACAAATACCCATATTCTGAAAAAGAAACTGGGGGAAAAGCCAGAACCCGAAGCAAAATTGCATTTTTTTTAGGAGATATGATCGTTTAAAACGATCCCCATTTCCTTGGCCAAACGAAAAGTTCAACGTACCCCACCTGGAATTTTTAAAATTTTACCCGGGAAAGGGTTTTTTTATCGCATGACCAAATTTAACGGCGATTTCAGTGGTGCAGGTCATTTTTTTTTTTAAAGGTTTTGTTTTTGTGCAATTTGCAAAACTATTAAAACGATTTTTAATTTGCCTCGGGGTAGTTTGGTCCCAATTAAAATGAACAATATTCTGAAAACCCAGAATCTGGGGGGCACGCCCGAGTTAGAAGCAAAAATTCGCATTTTTTTAGAGATATGATCGTTTAAAGTCGATCCCATTTCCTTCCAAACGGGAAAAATTCAACACCCCCCCGTTTAATTTTTCAAATTTTACCGGGCACGGTTTTTTAAAATCAGCACCCTGACCAAAAATTTAAAAGCGATTTCAGTGGTGCAGGTCATTTTTCTGTTAAATTTTGTTTTTGTGCAATTGGAAAACTCATTTAAAACGATTTTTTTAAAAATTTTGGAAAAAGTAGTTTGCGTCCGAATCCCAAAAAGACCAATATTCTGAAAGCCCAGGAACTGGGGGAAAACCCCCCGTATTTTAGAATGCAAAAATTCCCTTTTTAGGAGATTGATCGTTTAAATCGATCCCATTTCCCTTTAAATCGGAAAAGTTCAACACCCCACCTGTTGAATTTTTTAAATTTTGACCGGGCACGGATTTTCTGAAATCAATTTTACTCGAAATTTAACGCGATTTCAGTGGTGCAGGTATTTTTTGTTAAAGGCTTTTGTTTTTGTAATTGCGAAATCAAAATACGACTTTAAATTTTAAAACCCTTGAACCGAGTTTTTGAAATTTTAAAAAGACCACATTTCAAACCCCAACTGGGAAACGCCCCGCTTCGAAGCAAAACCATTTTTTAAAATTGATCGTTTAAATCGATCCTTATTTCCCTTTGGCCCAAAACGGAAAAATTCAACTACCCCACCAATTTTTAAATTTCGCGACAGGGTTTTTTAGTCAGCACTTTATTTGAAATTTAACGGCGATTTGTGGTGGGGTCATTTTTTGAATGGTTGTTTTGCAAATGAAACTCATTAAAACAATTTTTTAAATAAAAGCTCGGGAAACGTGTTTTCCGAATTTAAATGACCACAATTCTGCGAAACTGGGGAACACCCTGTAACTGAATGCAAAAAATTTGATTTTTTAGGGGATATGATCGTTTTCGATCCTATTTCCTTTAAAACGGAAAAATTTAACTCCCACCGTTGAATTTTTCAAATTCGACGGGAAAGGATTTTTGAAAGTCAGCACTTTACCAAATTTAAACCCCTTTAATTGGGGAGGGCATTTTTCTTTTTTTGGGTTTGTTTTTGTGCAATTGCGAAAATCATTAAATACGACTTTTTAACTAAAAGTCTCTGGGAAAACCGTAGTTTGCGTCCGAATTCACAAATGACCAATATTCTGAAAGCCCAGAATCTGGGAACACGCCGTAGCTTCAGAATGCAAAAATTTCGCATTTTGTATGAGATACGATCGCTTAAATTCGATCCTTATTTTTTGGCACAATCGGAAAAGTTCAACGTACCCCCACCTCTTTAATTTTTCAAATTTCGACCGAACACGGATTTTTCTGAAAGCCACATCCTGACTCGAAATTTAACGGCGATTTCAGTGGTGAGGCCTTTTTTGTTATGACTTCGTTTTCCTGCAATTCGCGAAGTCATAAAGTACGCCATTTTTAACCTAAAAGCCTCTGGAAGCCGTAATCAGTGTCTGAATTTAACAAATGACCATATATTCTAAAAGCCCAGAATCTGGGGAACACGCCCGTAGCTTCAGAATGCAAAAATTCGCATTTTGTATGAGATACGATCGTTTAAATTCGATCCTGATTTCCTTGGCCAATCGGAAAAGTTCAACGTACCCCACCTGTTGAATTTTTCAAATTTCGACCGGACACGGATTTTTCTGAAAGTCAGCACCCTAACTCGAAATTTAACGGCGATTTCAGTGGTGCAGGTCATTTTTCTGTTAATGGCTTCGTTTTCGTGCAATTCGCGAAAACTCATTAAATACGACATTTTTTAACTAAAAGCCTCTGGAAACCGTAGTTTGCGTCCGAATTTAACAAATGACCACATATTCTGAAAGCCCAGAATCTGGGAACACGCCGTAGCCAGAATGCTTTTGTAGGAGATATGATCGTTTAAATTCGATCCTGATTTCCTTGGCCAAATCGGAAAAGTTCAACGTACCCCCACCTGTTGAATTTTTCAAATTTCGACTGGACACGGATTTTTCTGAAAGCCAGCACCTGACTCGAAATTTAACGGCGATTTCATGGTGCAGGTCAGTTTTCTCGTTAATGGCTTCGTTTTCGTGCAATTCGCGAAAACTCATAAATACGCATTTTTAACTAAAAGCCTCTGGAAACCGTGTTGCGTCCGAATTTAACAAATGACATATATTCTGAAAGCCCAGAATCTGGGGAACACGCCCGTAGCTTCAGAATGCAAAAATTCGCATTTTTGTAGGAGATATGATCGTTTAAATTCGATCCTGATTTCCTTGGCCAAATCGGAAAAGTTCAACGTACCCCACCTGTTGAATTTTTCAAATTTCGACCGGACACGGATTTTTCTGAAAGCCAGCACCTGACTCGAAATTTAACGGCGATTTCAGTGGTGCAGGTCATTTTTCTGTTATGGCTTCGTTTTCGTGCAATTCGCGAAAACTCATAAATACGCCATTTTAACTAAAAGCCTCTGGAAACCGTGTTGCGTCCGAATTTAACAAATGATAATATATACTGAAAGCCCAGAATCTGGGAACACGCCCGTAGCTTCAGAATGCAAAATTCGCATTTTGTAGGAATATGATCGTTTAAATCGATCCTATTTCCTTGGCCAAACGGAAAAGTTCAACGTACCCCACCTGTTGAATTTTTCAAATTTCGACCGGGCACGGATTTTTCTGAAAGCCAGCACTCCTGACTCGAAATTTAACGGCGATTTCATGGTGCAGGTCATTTTTCTGTTATGGCTTCGTTTTCGTGCAAATCGCGAAAACTCATAAATACGCCATTTTAACTAAAGCCTCTGGAAACCGTACGTCTTGCGTCCGAATTTAACAAATGACAAATATATTCTGAAAGCCCAGAATCTGGGGAACACGCCCGTAGCTTAGAATGCAAAAATTCGCATTTTGTATGAGATATGATCGTTTAAATCGATCCTATTTCCTTGGCAAATCGGAAAAGTTCAACGTACCCCACCTGTTGAATTTTCAAATTTCGACCGGACACGGATTTTTCTGAAAGCCAGCATCCTGACTCGAAATTTAACGGCGATTTCATGGTGCAGGTCATTTTTCTTTTATGGCTTCGTTTTCGTGCAATTCGCGAAAATCATAAATACGCCATTTTTAACTAAAAGCCTCTGGAAACCGTACTTGCGTCCGAATTTAACAAATGATAATATATACTGAAAGCCCAGAATCTGGGAACACGCCGTAGCTTAGAATCAAAATTCGCATTTTGTAGGAGATATGATCGTTTAAATTCGATCCTATTTCCTTGGCAAAATCGGAAAAGTTCAACGTACCCCACCTGTTGAATTTTTCAAATTTCGACCGGACACGGATTTTTCTGAAAGCCAGCACCTGACTCGAAATTTAACGGCGATTTCATGGTGCAGGTCATTTTTCTTTATGGCTTCGTCAATTCGTGAAAAGTTATAAAGTACGCCATTTTCAAACCAAAAGCCTCTGGAAGCTGTAACTTTGTCCGAATTTAACAAATGACCATATATTCTGAAAGCCCAGAATCTGGGGAACACGCCCGTAAGCTTAAATGCAAAGTTCGCATTTTGTTGAGATACGATCGTTTAAAACCGATCCTGATTTCCTTGGCCAAATCGGAAAAGCTCAACGTACTTCCACCTGTTGAATTTTATAAATTTCGACGGACACGGATTTTTCTGAAAGCCAGGATCCTGACTCGAAATTTTACGGCGATTTCAGTGGTGCAGGTCTTTTTTCCGTTTATGGCTTCATTTTCCTGCAATTCGCGAAAAGTTATAAAGTACGCCCTTTTTAAACTAAAAGCCTCTGGAAGCCGTACACTGTGTCCGAATTTAACAAATGATCATATATACTGAAAGCCCAGAATCTGGGAACACGCCCGTAGCTTCGAATGCAAAATTCGCAATTTCTATTAGATACGATTGTTTAAATTCGGTCCTTATTTCCTTGGCAAAATCGGAAAAGTTCAACGTACCCCCACCTGTTTAATTTTATAAATTTCGACCGGACACTGATTTTTCTGAAAGCCAGGATCCTGACTCGAAATTTAACGGCGATTTCAGTGGTGCAGGCCTTTTTTTCTGTTTATGGCTTCGTTTTCCTACAATTCGCGAAAACTCAAAAAAGACGCCATTTTCAACCTAAAAGCCTCTGGAAACCGTCGTCTGCGTTTGAATTTAACAAATGATAATATATACTGAAAGCCCAGAATTTGGGGAACACGCCCGTAGCTTAGAATGCAAAATTTCGCATTTTTGTAGGAAATATGATCGTTTAAAGCCGATCCTTATTTCCTTCGCAAAATTGGAAAAGTTCAACGTACCCCCCCCTGTTGAATTTTTCAAATTTCGACCGGACACGGATTTTTCTGAAAGCCAGAACATTGTGTAACCGTCATGTATCTACCTAACTATTTCGTAGTACGCCGAATTACAGAAGTAAATCTGTTATTTACTTGTTTCGTGACGTGTTATTACACCGTCACACAAACCTGGGAATACCTCAAATTATGGATAATTCCCTATCGGTGGTGGGTTCGTCTTTGCTAACTAATATTCATTTAACAAGCAAACACAATTTCATAGTTTTAAAGAACAAGTAACATATATTCTTTCCAATATGATCCTTCGTACACTCACGTTCACATATTCTCCTACGTGATTACTTTTCCTTTTGATTACACAATGGTAGCTAACTCCCTACCTAAACTGCAGTTTTCTGTAGAATAATAGTGACTCTTATCTACATTTACACGAAACAAACAGTAAATACATATGTACACTTCTCAAAACAAATTATCTCTTAATGAAACCCACAATTCACAATTTAAATAACCATCCTGTAAAAAAATACATACAAACAATATACCAAAAACTAATACCTTTTCAATCTGAAATAATACTACACTCAATATTTACACTTAATATTCAGCTTCTGCGTGACCTCGCAGTGCAAAATTCTGTTTTACAAAGTCTCTTGACTGTTCATGAAATAACGTTTTACCAGAAACAATTTAACAGCTTTCATTCATGTTCAAAACCTTTTTTACATAGACAATTCCTCCTAAATGATTTCAAATAACATCAAGTCATTTATGTATGAATTTAGATAAAGGATTATACACAAGGACGACTTTTATCAATAAACATAAAAATTATTTAGATCTGATTTCTCTTACGACTGCAAAAATAAATTTACTGGTTATCAAGACTAATATTTAGTAAAACTTGTCCGATCAATGTCTGTTACTGAGGGAAGCTCATATTACAACGTTTTAATTTGTGCAATCATAATTCTATCTTGAAAGTTTTCCAAGCTGCAATTTAGTAAATATTCTTTCTGCTTTTCTGTGACTCACGACCGGCGAATTCTCCAAGCTGGTCCGCGCTGAAATAGACGGCTGTCGAGCGACGTTCACGCCCCAAGGTCGTCGTTGTCCTGCGACGGTTCGTGCGCTGCCTACCGCGATGGAATCGGAGTATTTCCGTACGCCTTCTCCTCGTTGTACAGCCCAGTTAAACCACAGCTTACACGAAGGTGATGGTCGCGTTAGAAAGCGAGTCCAAAAACTCCAAATTATAACTTTGTTTTAGTGAAAGTTGAGCAGGTTGTTGAATAAACTATGCTTTTCGAAATTATCAAAATTCTCCAATAGAATTTTCGAAATGAAATCCCATAAATAAAAATGAAATAGAATAAAAGTAGAATAAGTAACTGCTCAAAACTAAAACTGAAAAATCTGTAACAAAGAAACAGAAACACGTCCTATGTTACAAAAAATCTCTTCTATATTCCAGCAACGAGAATGTAGCAACGTGGTTTTATAAATTCATTTTAGTCCATTACCACTGTTATTCTTACATTCGTTGCATTACTTGTTTAATATTCCTATCGAATTTTACGTAATCTTGACATATCACAGTGATTAATCCCATGAAAAATACTTAGACAATTACCTTTTAATAAAGCTTCATTTCCGGTATTTTCCACGTGTCCCTCGTCGGTTGTGTGGTGGAATAGTACCCATCTAATCACTTCAGCGTCTCGATCCTGAAAGAAAGACAATCTCGTCCGAGTCAAGCCTCATGCCACATTCGCATTTCTACAAAAGTTCTGATTGGCTAGGGCGAAAGTACGTTCAGAAATTTGTTTCTAGGTAACGCCATCTCCTCGCTACTCTAGGAACTATTTGTAGGGCAAGATGTCGGTTATTGTCACTTCAATATTTCTTTTGTCATGAGTGTAGCCGATGACAAGCGGTTACAATTGACTCGAAATTTAACGGCGATTTCAGTGGTGCAGGTCATTTTTCTGTTTATGGCTTCGTTTTCGTGCAATTCGCGAAAAGTTTTCAAGTACGCCATTTTCATCCTAAAAGCCTCTGGAAGCCGTACTCTGTGTCCGAATTTAACAAATGACCATATATTCAGAAAGCCCAGAATCTGGGGAACACGATCGTAACTTAGAATGCAAAGTTCGCGTTTTTGTAGGAGATACGATCGTTTAAAACGGATACTGATTTCCTTGGCCAAATCGGAAAAGCTCAACGTACCCCCACCTGTTGAATTGTTCAAATTTCGACCGGACACGGATTTTTCTGAAAGCCAGCACCCTGACTCGAAATTTAACGGCGATTTCAGTGGTGCAGGTCTTTTTTCTGTTTATGACTACGTTTTCGTGCAATTCGCGAAATTTCATAAAATACGCCATTTAAAACTAAAAGCCTCTGGAAACCGTCGACTGCGTCCGAATTTAACAAATGATAATATATACTGAAAGCCCAGAATCTGGGGAACACGCCCGTAGCTTCAGAATGCAAAAATTCGCATTTTTGTAGGAGATATGATCGTTTAAAGCCGATCCTTATTTCTTTAACAAAATCGGAAAAGTTGAACGTACGTTGAATTTTATAAATTTCCACCGGACACGGATTTTTCTGAAAGCCGGGATCCTGACTCGAAATTTAACGGCGATTTCAGTGGTGCAGGTCATTTTTCTGTTTATGGCTTCGTTTTCATGCAACTCGCGAAAACACATAAAATACGACATTTTCAAACTAAAAGACTCTGGACACCGTGCTCTGCGTCAGAACTTAACAAATGACCATATTATCTGATAGCCCAGAATCTGGGGAAGACGCCCGTAGCTTAGAATGCAAATATTCGCATTTTTGTAGGAGATACGATCGTTTAAAGCCCATACTTATTTCCTTAGCCAAATCGGAAAAGTTCAACGTACCTCCACCTGTTGAATTTTTCAAATTTCGACCGGACACGGATTTTTCTGAAAGCCAGGATCCTGACTCGAAATTTAACGGCGATTTCAGTGGTGCAGGTCATTTTTCTGTTTGTGGCTTCGTTTTCGTGCAATTCGCGAAAAGTCAAAGTACGCCATTTTCAACCTAAAAGCCTCTGGAAACCGTACTCTGTGTCCGAATTTAACAAATGACCATATATTCGAAAGCCCAGAATCTGGGGAACACGTCGTAACTTCAGAATGCAAAGTTCGCTTTTGTAGGAGATACGATCGTTTAAAACCGATACTATTTCCTTGGCAAATCGGAAAAGCTCAACGTACCCCACCTGTTGAATTTTCAAATTTCGACCGGACACGGATTTTTCTGAAAGCCAGCACCTGACTCGAAATTTAACGGCGATTTCAGGTGCAGGTCTTTTTCTGTTTATGACTTCGTTTTCGTGCAATTCGCAAATTTCATAAAATACGCCATTTAAAACTAAAAGCCTCTGAAACCGTCGACTGCGTCCGAATTTAACAAATGATAATATATCTAAAGCCCAGAATCTGGGAACACGCCCGTAGCTTCAGAATGCAAAAATTCGCATTTTGTAGAGATATGACGTTTAAAGCGATCCTTATTTCTTAACAAAATCGGAAAAGTTGAACGTACGTTGAATTTTAAATTTCACCGGACACGGATTTTTCTGAAAGCCAGGATCCTGACTCGAAATTTAACGGCGATTTCAGTGGTGCAGGTCATTTTTCTGTTTATGGCTTCGTTTTCATGCAACTCGCGAAAACACATAAAATACGACATTTTCAAACTAAAAGACTCTGGACACCGTGCTCTGCGTCAGAACTTAACAAATGACCATATATTCTGAAAGCCCAGAATCTGGGGAACACGCCCGTAGCTTAGAATGCAAAAATTCGCATTTTTGTAGGAAATATGATCGTTTAAATTCGATCCTAATTTCCTTGGCAAATCGGAAAAGTTCAACTCCTGTTAATTTTCAAATTTGACCGGGGTTTCCAGGATCCTGACTCGAAATTTGACGTCGATTTCAGTGGTGCAGGTCATTTTTCTGTTTATGGCTTCGTTTTCGTGCAATTCGCGAAAAGTTATAAAGTACGCCATTTTCAACCTAAAACCTCTGGAAACCGTACTCTGTGTCCGAATTTAACAAATGACCATATATTCTGAAAGCCCAGAATCTGGGGAACACGCCCGTAGCTTCAGACTGCAAAAAATCGCATTTTTGTAGGAGATATGATTGTTTAAAGCCGATCCTTATTTCCTTGGCCAAATTGGAAAAGTTCAACGTACCCCCACCTGTTGAATTTTTCAAATTTCGACCGGACACGGATTCTTCTGCAAGCCAGCACCCTGACTCGAAATTTAACGGCGATTTCAGTGGTGCATGTCATTTTTCTGGTTATGGCTTCATTTTCGTGATATTCGCGAAAACTCATAAAATACGCCAATTTCAAACTAAAAACCTCTGGAAACGCTCGTTTGCTTCAATCGGACGAATTTTTCAACATTTTTACCACACTGCCGTCTTTGACTGGCTGTATCTCCTAAACTATTCGCTCTACGACGCTGAAATTCGCACTGCAGATGAGGAGTACTGTTCTCTTTGTGTGGATGTTGATGACTGGTACTTTGAGCACGGAAGACATAAATAAACGGCGACAATGTAGACTGCATTTTGGTCTAAAAGTTTTACATTTTACAACACTGTCGTTTACATTAAACGCTCCTTTTTTGTTTACATCAAACGAAACTTGAAAAACTCACGAGGGGGGTCGATTAAATTTTGCGATTTCGGCTAGAAATCAGGATTATTTTTAAATGCTCATATCTTCTAAACGACTTCGCATTTTGCAATTTTGAAAGCACTGCCGGTTTCCGCAGATTGTCAGCGTTCAGAGAAACGCTCGTTCGCTTCAATCGGACGAAAAATGCTGCATCAAGACGCCTTTTTGTTTCGGTATATTTTTTCAACATTTTTACAACACTGTCGTCTTTGACTGGCTGTATCTCTAAACTATTCGCTCTACGACGCTAAATTCGCACTGCAGATGAGGAGTACTCTTCTCTTTGTGTGGATTTTGATGACTGGTACTTTGAGCAGGAGAACATAAATAAACGACAACAATATAGACTGCATTTTGGTCTAAAATGGCGTATTTTTCCAACATTTTCACAAATTTGCCGAAAACGAAGACTTGGAGAGAAAAATGATCATTACCATTGAATTCCTTATAAAAATTGGAGTTAGGACGCTACTTTTCAGAAGAATCTATTTCCGGCTGAAATTTGAAAAATTCGACAGGGGGGGTCGATTAAATTTTGCGATTTCGGTCAGAAATCAGGATTATCTTTAAATGCTCATGTCTTCTCAACTAATTCGAAATTTGCAGTTCTGAAAGCACTGCCGGTTTCCGCAGATTGTCAGCGTTCAGAGAAACGCTCGTTCGCTTCAATCGGACGAAAAATGCGGTTTCCAGACGCCTTTTTGTTTCGGTATATTTTTTCAACATTTTTACAACACTGTCGTCTTTGACTGGCTGTATCTCCTAAACTATTCGCTCTACGACGCTGAAATTCGCACTGCAGATGAGGAGTACTGTTCTCTTTGTGTGGATTTTGATGACTGGTACTTTGAGCACGGAGGACATAAATAAACGGCGACAATATAGACTGCATTTTGGTCTAAAATTTTTACATTTTACAACACTGTCGTTTACATTCAACGCTTCTTTTTTCGTTTACATCAAACGAAACTTGAAAAAATCAAGAGGGGGGGTCGATTAAATTTTGCGATTTCGGCCAGAAATCAGGATTATCTTTAAATGCCCATATCTTCTAAACTAATTCGAATTTTGCAGTTCTGAAAGCACGGCCGGTTTCCACAGATTGTCAGCTTTCAGAGGAACGCTCGTTCGCTTCAATCGGACGAAAAATGCGGCTTCCAGACGCCTTTTTGTTTCGGTATATTTTTTCAAAATCCTCCATTTTCTAGCAACGTGGTTTTACCAATTCATTTTGATCTATTACCACTGTAGTTCTTTCATTTGTTGCATTCTTGTTTATTATTCATTTTAAATTTCATGTAATCTCTTGACATTTCACAGTAAGTAATTCCATGAAAAATATTCAGACAATTACCTTTTATTAAAGCTTTTTAGATTCCGGTATTTTCCACGTGTCCCTCGTTGATTGTGTGGTGGACTTGTAGCCTTCCGTTGACCTCGGCGACTCGAATAAGAAAGAAAGACGAACTCTTCCGACACAAACTTCATGCCACGTCCGTATTTTCACAAAAGGTTCTGATTGGCTATAGCCTGAGTGCGTTCAGAAATCTTTTTCTGGGTGACGCCATCTCTTCGCTACTATAGAAACTATTTGTAGGGCATGATGTCGGGTATTGTCGCTTATATTTTTCTTTTGTCATGAATGTAGCCGACGACAAGCGGTTACAATATTTATTATCTTATTACGGTAAAGTATAATCTACTGATTGTATTAAACAGTTGCAGCTTAAGTGGACGAAATTCTACGTAGCCACACTGCCAAATATCTTAAGTACTTGCTTCAGTAGATTTTGTGAGTAGCATACCTTCTCGTTTTTATATTGAATCTTACTTTTTAATTTACTGAATACACATCAATTTTACACTTTTAACATATAAAGCTAGGTTCTTGTTGCTCTTATCTGGGTTTTCTTGTATTTATTTCAATTTTTATCATGTACATTAAAACGCATTCGTGACATGGCTACTGTTTGATCTACTCTCTTTACTCTCTACACTCTCAAAGTCGACCTTCTAAAAGCCTTCACACACGTAAACAATAATTTAGATCAACATATCTGAAGGTTGGAAGAGGTCGTTCTCTACACAGACGGTTGGGTGCAAGTCGACAACACAACGAATAATACCAACCGTACACTCGTGACTGTACAAAAGACACAGGCACCGCATCCAGTCACAACTCAAAACAAATTTAGTGTTTTAGATTATGAAACAGATTTTCCTCGCCTTCCTGATCCTCACCACCCTTCTCTACCATCGACAAATTCATGCACAAACCAACGCAAACAGGCTAGGAAGCGTGTCAAAACCAAAACACGTAAAGGTGCGCATCCTAGCTCACTTGTAAACAAAGACATTCCTACTGAGCCTAAAAAACAGGTACTTATTTTAGCTGACAGTCATGGCCGCCATCTTTCCTTCATTCTCAGTAGGAAGTTACCCTCCAATTTCTCAGTCTCATCTATTTTTAAACCTAACGGGAGGTTTGCAGATGTGACTGCAGACTTGGACACCCACACGAAGACACTGACCAATCAGGACACAGTCATTTTCATAGGAGGGCAGAATGACATTAACTTGGGCGGTAACGTTACACCTGAAGAACATGTAAACAAATTACAATGTGCCGCCCAAAATACTAACATTGTAGTCTCGACTCTGCCCTTCTGGTACAACAGACCAACACTATGCACGCAAACCAACAATTAAAACTGCAACTGAGAGAAACAAATGTCACACTTTTTAAATTAATTTCCTCTCAGCAAAACACTTCACCCGGACACTTCAACCGGTCTTCACATGAACCTTGCTGTAAAACATGCAGTCGGTAACAAGCTTGCACAATACATCATCAACTCCAGTCCTACGCAGTCTCCTGCCAAAAATCCATCCCTTTCACCTTCCTTACATTCTCCACCCCCACCTTTATTTCGAACCCAGTTGCCTCTTCCTCTGAACCTACTCCCGTTTCTCCCATTCCCACTACCAATTCATCTACACCTGATGCCCCATTTTCCTCACAACCTGTCACTGCCGGGACACACTACAACCTTCGACCACGCACTAGAGGTAAAAGTGGGGTAAATATATAGCAACTACAGTCAGATGCAGCAGAAAAACATTAGTGTAGGTACTTGCAAAAAATAAACATTCTTCACCGTAATGTTCAATCCCTTTCAAATAAAACTGAGTTTATCAAGGCTGCTCTACAGAGCGATCTAAATCAAATGGATGTTCTTTGCTTTACAGAACATTGGTTATCTCCTAATGAACTTAGCATTTTCCAAATTCCAAACTTTTACCTCGCATAAATTGCAGAGAGAGAATATTGCTTTCTTGTTTGCTTAGTTCGTGTTGAGCGCACGTGATAGACCGAGCACGATGCGGCTGGCAGTCAACCTCCACACTCAAATGTCAACTACATTCTAATTTTATTCGAATTATAATAGCAAACAGCGACCCTAAAACTGACATTCGCATAAAAAGTGTTTGCGATAATGTTGGAATTGAAATTTCTGCGTGATAACCTTGTAGTTGGGTTTGTGCCAGTACGGTATTTCTACTCTTTGAGATCGATGTTTAAGGTTCTTAAGTTCTTTTTGTTGGCAACCTGTACGAATTGTGATTTTTTTATTAGGATGAGTTAACACATTTATATATTTTTACATATTTAATTCTTCACCAAGGTTGTGTGAACACCTTTCATAAATTAATATAGCTCATGTAACGTAATAGTAAGAGGAATATAAATATTAATTACTTCAATTCGAAATACTCGTGGGTCCTGGCGTATGATTTGACAGTTCTTTGATGAGCCCATGACAAAAGTGGAATATACCCTTGGTAATAGTATTTATACGAGTATTTACGTCAGGACGAAGTTGAAGACCAATTTCTGTTATTAAAACCAATTCATAGAATCAAGTGTCTGAATAATCTTTAACAAATAACTTCTGTATTTATTTTACGTCAAAAACAGATAAAACTGTGCTCCGGTGTGAAACCAGAGCCCATTTTGTTCCGCGTAGAGAAGTAGCATTGGGTAGATGAACCCACTGGAGAAGCTGTGTGCGATGCACGGGGGAATTGGCTGGCGTTCTTTGAGAGATGTTCCGCATAGAGTCATTGTTTTTTTCTTTTTCATCTGACGAAATTCTTCGTATGAGGAGAAAGTTATGTAATCGTGCGCCAAAAACGGCGAATTTTCGGCAGAAAAACTCTTATTGCCTGGTCCTCGTGACGGAAAAGTGGATATCTCTAGTTGCTAAATTTCTAAAACAAAATACTCTAGCTAATGGTGTAGCCAAAATACATGTTTTATGCGTCGATTGACGGCCAAACGTCCATTAGTCTGTTTGTGTGGTCAACGCTAGCATCTAAACCGTTCAGCCGATTTTCTTCAAAATTCATATTCCGCAATCGATATGAATGAACACGTGGCTTTGGAAGTTTCAAACGGATATTTTGATTAATGGGGGTAATTCACATGAAGCCTCAAAAACATTTCAAAATTCTGTCCTAAACAGCACCAAATGTTTTATCGAATTTTGTCTCCTGGATAGCCTTTTTTAGGCTTGAGAGAATGGTGGTGGACTCATGTTCGTTGAAATCACAGATTTTTGGAAAAATGAAAAAAGGGAATTTTTTAAGGCGTCATTATTCAACTATAATATTGAAGATATTTTTTTCTTTAATGAAATCTGTTTCTTAAAGATGGATCTTTAAATACGTTTATGTTCAATTTTTCGAAAATAATAGTAGTTTCGGTGTAATTTTGCGCGAAATGTAGGGATTTTTTTTTCCTAAATACCGCTCCAAATTTTTTCGTTGAATTTTCTCTACATATGTAATAAGTAGGGCTGTGTTTTATACGCAATAAAAACAGCGAAATATGCACATATATGTAAATATATGGAATTAAAAAAGAAAAATATGTGAAAAAGTGTAATGTAATGTGTAAGTATACAAATAAATAAAAAGTGTAACGTTGAAAATATGTTTACAGCAAAAAAAGATTATAAATTGTTACAAGCGTCAAACATTGCGTGTGGGCACGCACAGGCGCTCGGCGGATGCACGTTTCACTTGGACTGCTCTGCCGATGCCAGGTCTTCGCTGCTTCTCGAGCTGACTCCAGCATTTGGTGTACTGATAGATGCATTTGTGCTCGCTCTTTATTTTCGTACAATTTTTACATTAATTTCACGCACGACAGTGCAAAGATAATCTGGAAATATTCAGGTCATTGAGAATTCGCTGAGAGCGGCAGTCATTCGGATTTGAAACGTTGTTAATTTCACAATATCATTGAAGTCGAGGCCTTCCTTTTTTTCAAAATGACATTATTTGTTATTCAAATTCGATTCATAAGTGATGACATTCAAATGCGAGTAATTTATTAAGAACTTTCAAAAAGCACTATTTTTCTTCTTGCATTTTGAGCGATAATTAATGACTTATAATCAGGACTAAGATTATATGGAAACCCAAAAAATTTAAATAGGATTTAAAATGTTTCAAATACGGAGTAAAACACGGTTAAAATATTTAAATAAAATGGATAAAATCATGTTCATTTAAAATATAAAAAGGATGGTGAAATGTTTTTTACATTAGCCAAAAATATTTCATAATTTTTACTATCCCGTTTAGTAGTACGGCAGTAACATAGGTAGTATAAAGAAAGATATGTACTACTGCGGAAAACCGATTTCGAGATTTCAACGAAAATACACATTTTGGGTCACCTGATACTAAAGAGGTGTTCTTGTTTTTTTTTTCAAAATTTCTGCCCGTCCATCCACCTGTTTCTCCGTCCGTCTCTCCGTCGGTCCGTCTGTCGTATGTGAACAAATCTAGCGCCTAAACCACACGGACCATCTTTTCCGAATTGAAGAAGCCCCTGTCCATCTGGCTCTAGTTGAAGCTTTGAAATTTTGAAAAACATTCTTTACAATTTGGGGATACTTTTATATGAACCCCCCAGACCTTTTCAAAATTTTCTCAAAAACAGCATCAAATTGTTTCTTTGAACGTGACGGTACGGACGATTTGTAGGGCAGGTAGATTGACAGAATGTGAAATAAATTTACTGCAGAGCTATTATGGACTTGCAATTACGAGAAATGTAAGTAATGTAAAAGGAATGCATCAGGTTATTTGAGCCACAAACCCTCAAGAGATGACGATCAGTGTCCGAAGGGTCCTGATAGCTGGTGCAAATACGAGAAAGCATTAGTCACTGGACAAGAATACCATCGTAAATATTTCTTGCCTCCTGCCATCATTGATGTAATCAAACCCATTTGTAGCGAAGTCAGCAGCATCGTCTAAAAAGTGTCTCCACTGGAGGACTCAAAATGTAAATGAGAGCCTAAACAACTGAATGTGTGAACGCATCCCCCAACATGTTTTTGTGTGTGCTGACACTCTGAAATTTGGTGTTTTGGAAGATGAACTAACATACAGTGATGGTGCAGAGACAAGAACAAGAACTTTCAAGTTCACAGCTACGCAGTTAAAATGACCTTGGAATGTATATATTACACAGCACGATGTTCCTAGCTCCTATATTTATCGGGACAACAACCACTTCAAGATCACTTGTTATTTGCACTTCACTACTCACTATCGATTCACGAACATAAATTGCCACACCTCCACTAGCATTCACACATGACGATCTGTTTTTGTAGGAACACTTAAAACCTTCTCGGAGGTGATATCGTAGGCTTCCGCGGCCAGAGTTATGATCTGGGCTGTCCGGGTGACGCCGCGGGCCTCTTCAGGGCAGTACAGCCCTGAAGAGGACCGCGATATGTCGGTCGAAACGTCGGCACCCCAGCCTTCGACGCGGCGTCACCCGGACAGCCCAGATCACAACCTTCTCGGAGTAATCCTCCATTACTAACTACATTACTTTTTTTGGTTTCCTCCGTTAACATTATGTCTATCGCGTCGCGTCGCAGTCGGTTGTCAAGAGGGCCGCCAGGTAGCGTCTCCGCGTACGCGCCTCCCACCGCCCGCTCCTGCGTCACTACCCAGCGGCCAGAAATGGGAAGGAATTAGGAAAGGGGTAGGGTTTAGGACACTTCACAGGGGTTGGACTAGCCCTTGTGAAGCAGACAAACTCGTTTTCTTTGAAAAAATATCACATGAGATTCGACGGGAATCGAACCCGGATCTCAGTGGTGAAAGGCTAGCGACTTTGCAATGAGCCACGAGTTCATCAGATGGGAACGGTTGAAAAACATACACAAAATGTTCCGCAAATACTGTTGCTTTTTCGAGGTTAGTTCTAGCCCAGCTACCATATTTATCACGTATAGGCGGTATAGGTTTGATTGGTCGTTTAATGCGTTTGGTGGCTTTCCATAGAGAGCAGTCAGTGTCTTTGGTTGGAGACAGTCTTTTGAGATACTCCTTAGTTAAATTTGCATGCAGCTCTTGTAGAAATATTTTAAGATGTTGCGCCGCCCTGTTGAAGTTTCGTTTATCGTTAAGATCATGTGTAGTTTGCCAAACTTTTTAAAGTCGCCTCTTGTTTTGTTACATCTCATCAATTATTTTGGGATATTTGCGAGTAGCTGTTCGGCACGTTTCTGGTGTAGCATACCATGCTGCTTGCTCAATACTGGTAGTTAAAAATTCAACTGCATAAACTCACATAAAAGGTCGGTATCAGCGAGGTTCTGTTCACTGCTTCCATTGTGCTTCTTATGCTCTGTCCGAGGTCAGAGCATGGATTGGACTTGCGCTAATGTTTCACAGAACACTTTCAGGAGACGTCCTATTCTGATACAAATAATGTTTAGTGGTTAATATAACAACACTTGTTTGTATTAAAATCAAAATTGTTTATACAGACAAAGAAATCATTCACAAATTTGCAGTAAATAGGTTAAATTTCCGTGCACTTTCTGAAAAACTACACCGAAATTATTCACACACACACACACACACACACACACACACACACACACACTAAATGCAGTAACTAACTCGTTCCCTCTGATCTCGCTTACAGTCTGCCCGTAGCCACTCGAACAAGGCGAACATGGCCTCAGTCGCTTGCGCGCACTTCCCTCCACTGAGATAGCTGAAGCAGACGCGCTTCAGTTATGGCTGTGAAAACATCACGCGTTTTCACATGGGCTACCTGAAGAAGACAGCACGCACGAATAATGTACAAAAAATGCTGATTTTGTAAAAAAAATATTTCATTTCATAACAGAAATGATGTAAATTTTAATTGAATTATTAATAAATTAAAAAATATATATATAATAAAATTGAAGAAAATAAATATAATAAAAATATTTCGTGAAAATACCAAAGTATGTAATATAGTTGCAAATATGTAAAAATGTGTAACGAAAAAATTGAATATTCTGGTAGGTCGGGGTCTCTTCGCCAAGAATACAAATTTGAGAACGGTAAGTAGAATGACAAAAAATTATAATTGCATAAAAATCCGGTCTCTACTGATTAGTATGAAAGAATTTCAAAATCAATTATTTTTTTATTTTATTTATTACGGATTTAATTTAGACATTTTGTGGTAAGTTTGTTTTTTGATTTCTTAAAAATATGATGAATGTGCCCTGTAGCAATGATTGTCTGTGTTATCACATTAACGATAGGTATCCTTTCTTTTTTAAGACAATGAAAACACAGTTATTCCTTAAAAGAAACCTTTCAGTACTTGTCTCATAACGCATGACTTTTCGTGACAATGGTGTTCATATTTTCCGGTGTAAAACAGTCTTAAAATCGAAACAATAACAGATAAGACAGCACAGTGTGTGTGAAAATTCGGAGCTAAAATATACATTAAAATACTCTCAGACACAGAAAGGTCGTTCAGTCGGAAAACCAACACTCGGAGAAACAAAAGATAACACATCGTGTGCCTCGTCATGTAATGTAGTATACAAGTGAAAAGGTTAATGCATAAAGTCAAGGTTGGAAAAAGATCGTACTAACGCAAATCACTTGTGTGCGAGGGAGGGGAGGGCGTTTGTATTCATGCAGTCGGGCTCCCCTCGGCGCCGTGTGAACGAGAGCGGCCGCAGTGCCCGTGGCCGAGTAACGCAGCGAGGAGCGGAGTGGAGCGGAGCGGAGCGGAGCGGGCACCTGCCACACGCGCCAGGCGGACGGCGGCGGAGCTACTCGCAACTCAGTAAGCGACACCTCGCGGCGCAGTCCAAATGTGAAGAAGAATTAATTTAATTTTATACAATATCTCACTTTGTCGGTCTCGTACTGGAAGAACTGACATTACTTTTAGAATAAGTAAAGTTTAGAATGAGTAAAACCTTGTCTATATGGCAGTTTTCATTGAAAAAAATTGGAGCCGTTTTAGAGAAAATGTTATTTGAAGCACATTTTCACCCCAAACTTTTGAGTTTTGGATAGAATGAAAAATAATTGTATCAATTGCACTCACAAATGCAATAATGTGCACAAACTGCTGGTAATATAAATATTAACAGCGTGAAAGGTACTTCAACAAATGAACGAACACTCCGCGACAGGGCCTGTGTGCATTGTGGTTGCGATGACGACCACATGCATGACCCGGCAGCTCGATTTCTAAGAATTAACGCGATCACACCATCTGAAAGAATCGTATTACATTGAAACAAGGTGAAATTAGAAATAAGGTTGAAAACTGCTTGGCTTAGCTAAGCAAAAAATGACCGTACAGCATGTGGTTTCGGAGAGAACCACAATCCTATAAAAGGTTAAAGCACATGTACTCATAAATGCCATAATGTACACGAATCGCCGCTAGTGTTTACTAACTACATCAGACACGATTAAAAAACATTACTTTTTTGTAATTTTTGAAAAACTGGAAGCAAAATGACGATTATGTTATCTGTTACAGTATATTTTGCACTATCCCTACAAAATCTATAAAGAAAAAAATTAGCTTATTTTGAGAAATTCTTGCATGTGTTATTTTTTAATACAGCACGACATTCTCGTGAAATTTATTTAAAGTAAAAATTTCTATTTTCAATTTTGTAGCTGTAGGAAAACACCGACAATTTTCAAACTTTCGAAATTTTCAAATATTCAGGTTTCACAGTGAAAATCGGACATATGGCACTTTTACAAGCATATTTCACTCCATTTTTACCATAAATTTAAACAAACTAATGGTGCCAGAATAGCATATGCTTTCTCATCCTTAGAAACGGTTACAAATTTATATTAATATATGCAGACAGAAGAGCGTTGACTTACTGCGCAATAATCTCTGCATCTACTGAACCAATATCGATGCAACGTTTGTGCTAGCGTCCTTTACACGTCTGGAGTACTAGGGGCTATGATGTACAACCATGAACCTTAATATATTTTGAAGCTAGTTTGTACCTCACAACATAAAATTCTCGTCTCACCTCAAGGAAAATTAGTAAGTTAAAAATTAAATTTGTCTAATTTTAATAAGAAAAAAAAGACAGCAATTTTAACACATTTCAGTCAGACCTTATTGCCGCTGTAATATCAGTAAACAAACGACTTGTTATCTACAAATTGCTCATTAGGATCAACCACTGAATATTCCAATTCCCATCATTTGGGGGGGATAGAAAAATACAAAGATCAGTGTTAATACACTCTACATTTGTTATAGTTGCTTATATCTACTTACAATTAACTTACAATAATCTTAAAATAATCTTAAAATACAACTTACATTACTACTAGGATGGTAGAGGTATCTTTACTTATTATCTCTACTTTGGGTTGAGAACTGAGGATGTATTTAAGAAAGTATGGAAAGGAAATGTATTCTTGATGCGGATTCTGCATATTGGGTTTTAGCAGAGTCTTAGAGGGGTTAGTCTGGGTATATTTGGAATGTTTTGGAAGAAGTGTTTGGATAAAAAATAACGTGGCTGATTATCAGTTTTAGTCGTAATTAAATTTTTTTGTGGAGACGTACCATGGGGCATTCGTGATGGTGCGGAGGAACTGATTTTAGATTACACAGAGTTTTTTTGGTATTAGCTTTGGCAGGGCTGATCTAGACTGGGCATGCATAAAATAATAGTGATCATATTGCGTCACCAGCCGGCATCACCACGAACAACCTGTATGCGCGGATTGCGTCATCTGCCGGCGCCACCACGAGCTGCCTGTGAGCGCGGGTTGCGTCACGGCCGCCCCCAACTCCGACTCATCCAGAATTGTCAGCGTAGACCTAGCTCCCACGCACCCCTCTGATTTAAATGGAGTCCATCACGCGCCATATCCCCGCGAAATAGCCAGAAGTTAAGTTCAACAAGTAGCGCGTCAAATTCTTCACATGCCCATAGAATGCCATGATATAAGTCCCATATTTTGCGGTTAAGGATATCCATGCCACAAACAATTCAACTAAAAATTACTTTCGCATTTTCGAATTCCTTCTTCTCGGTTTCTCCGAGTCTATCGCACTGCCTAACAGTTTCAAATACGACACACTCCTCCGCTGTGACGCAGCATAGAGTCACCAAACACCTTCACTTTCCCTTCGAATGCGCGTTCAGTTGGGTTTCCCGATGTTTTCGCTTCAGCAGGACTTGCATCAACCAGGGCTTGCTCTCCAATTTCCTGCCCTTCCCGGCAGTCGCGTTTCTGCTCCACAATTTGCAGCTTTAAAGTTAACTCACCGATTGACTTGTGAGCCTCCTCCGGGTGTGCCTCCAGTCTCCGAAGCCTCCGTTCGCTCCTTTCGCATTTGTAATATTTGTAGCATTTGTATTCATCGCAGTTTGCGCTCCAGGCCCGGGATTCTGCTCTATTCCGGCAATCGCCAGCAGCATAGTCCGTATGTGGGCGAATAAGAGCTGCCAGTGCTTTCTTATACCCACGCCACCTGTGCTGGCCTGCATGGCTGCGTTCCAAGGCGCGCCGCCCACGTACGAACGCGCGCGCGGTACGACGCTAGGCAGCACGTCATCGTTATCTTCTCGGAGCTCCGAAGGAAACGCCCTCTCTCCAAGACTGACCACCAACGACACACGATAAATAAGTAATATGGAATTAAATTAGGTGACAATAATAAGAGGAGAAAATCGTCACAGTATACGCACGTATACTAGTAAGAAAAACATTTCAAAAGATAAGAATGTCTAAAAGCTATTTCTGTCAAAATAAAACTTCGTATCTCACAATTAGAGTACAAGTACTAAAAGTCCTGTATGTTCTCTAAAATAAAATAGGTTAGCTACCGATTTCAATAATTTAAAAACATTCCGCCAGTTTCTATAAAGTAATTTCTTGAACCTCAGACACATAAAAACTTCAATTTAACTCTTTATGATATTTTGATTTGATACATGAAGAACTAATTTTTAAGTTCTGTTTTTCGTTTCGCATATATTTCATTAAAAATGGTTTCATCAATTTCTGAGTTTCACCATCTCAAACTATGTAACTAGTGAAGCACCAGTAGACTGTGTCACTTAAAGTATCGACTACCAAAACACAACCAGCAGCTAAAAATATGTTTTAACTGATCGTTTGGTATATTCATATGGTAATACGTTCGTTCATTTTCAATAATATAGAGCCACTGATGATGAGATGAAGTTCCGAAACACGTGTATGGCTTAATTTTCCGGTTAATACATTTCATATTGTAGAGACTACTTGTGGTTGATACCTCTGCTTCCCTCAACCAATAATTGTTCTTTTGGCACGTTTCAATGAAAACATTTTGTGTGTTATTTAACAACAGATCCTCGTACAATGTAACAGTGCAATTTGCTCCAAAACACGATGCCTGGTTATAAAATGTTTGGCAATGATTAATGGTATTCTTTAATGTCTCCTTCTCTCTATTAAATTTCAAGCCAGCATTGAAAATCTAAACTGTAAAATGTTAACTTGCCGTTGAAATAAAATGTTTTTAAGCACCTGGACCATGGATACTCGTCCTCTGTGGCTTGTGTTGGCTGCCCTGCTGGCGACGTCCAAGGGGGAAGCAGACAGCCTGTCGACGCTGAGGGAGGTGCTGAAGGAGGTGCCTGGAGCCGAATGTCGCCGTCAGGTCGCTGTGCTCCTGGACGGCATTTGGAATCTCTCGGACTGGGCGCTCCACAGTAAGATAGAACACCGCCTTATGGTTAGAAGACTTTACACACCAACCACTTTAACCAGTCACTTGACTTTCAATGCAAAGCTTCCTCCACCATTTTGTTAGAAAGGTAATTCAATTAATTGTAGCTTTTCCCGACAAGGTCGGTTGATTCATCCTCTCTGTACAAAACTTTCTCACCCGGTAGCGCCCCCCAGCTCCATTTCATCACAAACCTTCCTCTAACATTTTGTTAGCAATGTTCCAACTCAGTACGCAATGTAACACGATACAACGATTTGCAGTAGCACTGAAGACCCATTGGTAATTTCTGTAGGTATAATATATAAAGCACATCGGGAAACTAAGTTTGCTTACATACTCACCACAAACTAACTCAATTCTCTCTGTTATTGTATAGCGCAGTGTGTCTGGTGCGCAGTGGCGAACGCGACGGCCAAGGTGCCCTCGGGGCTGCTAAGAGGCAACCTGCGCGCGCTGGGAGACATGGACGAGTGCGTGGCGGTGGAGGCGGAGGTGCACTCATCTAACCCCCTTCTCTGTGTTATTCTATAGCGCAGTGTGTGTCTGTGTGCGCAGTGGCGGACGCGACGGCCAAGGTGCCCTCGGGGCTGCTAAGAGGCAACCTGCGCGCGCTGGGTGACATGGACGAGTGCGTGGCGGTGGAGGCGGAGGTGCAGAACTACACTTTGAGCGGCAAGTACTGCCTTGCCGGCTTCCACATGGATTCAGAGAGCGCGCCTGTCGCACGTCTTCTTGACATTGCCACAGGCGGACGCCGGCGCTTGGAGTTCCGCCATCGACACGTTGATGCGGTAATTGTGCGCCATTGGAATTTGCAATCATAGTTCAGATTTGTTACACATACCAATAATACAAGTATCTAATGAAACAAACTCTCTATTCTTGTTCATCTTTCTCAATCCCCAATTTTCCACGAATAGGAATGAAAAACTAATATTATCTTTAGAAGCTCAAACATGCCGATCTGCGGTGGCCGAGATTACTAAAATGATGTACCGACTCAGCGTGACGGTCCGAAGGGTCGCGGGTTCGAGTCCCGCCTTGAACATGGCTGGTTGTTCCTTGACAACTATGTGGTGTCGCGGAGGGTCTCGCGTTCTGCGGGTCCAAGGTCAGAGGAGCCCGGAAGTGGGTTGGTGTAGTATGTAGACGAATTGTGCGTCCCATCGGATCGTACAGGGTAACCGGCTGTCGGTGAAAGTTCAAAGGATTTCGTTAGGGTTATTATTTACAATATGAAGGGGATGGTTTACATTATGAAATGAATTAAAGGGAGCTTGAAATCAATTCTTTTTTTGTTCCAAAAACCTTTATTGCAATCTAAAACTTCTCATGTGCACTTCTAATCGATTTTAATTTCTACTCTTACTAGCTAATACCTGATTAATATCGTTCTTAACAAGCATTTAGGTTTAAAATATTGGTTATACTGCTAAATTTAAAAATTCATGCTTGTATTTTATTTTCACTCGAGTAATTATTATCAGATCGTCAGTCAAGATTAATGAGATCAAGTTTATGCTTCCTCTTAAAAAATTACTAAAATTTGCCGTTACAAATGAAAACATATTCTAAATTCACAGAAGATACATATTTCAGATGGGGTAGTCGGGGTGACCTCGGTCGTACCGCCGCTATTCTTGGATTATCTTCACGTGGCTTCTCAAGGTCACAAATGGAGAAGGGAAGGAAGGTAGACTCCAATAGGCAGCTGCAACGTCAATACAGGTCCCATTCTATAGGATAGATCTAGAAAACTAGTTTTCCTGTCGAACAATAGCCGCATTTTGCCGCATTACATAGATTTCTCTACACTACCCAGCCAAATGCGAAGTTAAAAATCACAGCATTTACATCTAGCGAATAATATTTTTCCGGGAGATCACGAAAAGAGGAGAATAGTCAACCCTCCAAAAATTTCCCCAGGCGCGAGTACCATAAGTATCGCGGCGCGGCGCGGCGCGGCGCGGCGCGCCTCGGAGGAGCTCTCTATGATTGCAGCAGCGACGGCGACTAGACTGAGTTCTGAAGGCGATTGTAACTTGATAGCATAGGAGTTTATTTTAACTAGGTAGTTAAAAGTTAGCTTGAAGCGTATTAACGAAAGTGATGTAATTGAGAAGTGGAGTGCACGAACATTCTTCGCATTAACATTCACAATATTTGAGAGAGCAAGTGAAGTGATTGTTTGACTTCGAAGTAATTTCAAATTTGTAAAATTTGCGCAGAAGGACATTAACTAAATCCAGCATCTATATTGCACGCTGAGACCACACACGCCAAAAGTTCGGTAGGTAGGCCGAGCATTTAAAGCATAACTTGAGAAACATTAATTATTCGAGGCTGGAAGCGCGAACAAACTTGTACGAGGCGCGGCAGAAGAAGAAGGACGACCCCAGGAAGAGGAAGCGTAGGTGAAATTTGGGGAAGGAGAACGAGAGAATGGTGTGGAAATTGTAGGCGTAGCGGAGTCCAGAGTTCGAGGGAAGGAAACTGGTAACGTCGTGGGACAGCAAACGGAGACGGGTGGCAACGCGGTGCTACGAGCGGCTGTAAATCCCCAAGGTTACCTACAGGCAAGCGATGCGGAGCTGTTGAGGTAAAAGAACTGGCAACGTTTATGCGGCGATCAGTTGAAGAAAGAGAATAGCCGTAAAATGCACGACAATTCCTGTTAAAAGTGGGTGAAAAGTCCAAAATAGGTGGGAAAAGTATTCCGAACGATGTGACTGGCAGTTTCAAGTTCATTTACTGCAAGTGTCATTAAATTCAAAGAGACCATACATTGTACAATTTTACTTAAATAATTCATGATTCTCACATGTTGTACAGTTGATGTTATCTTGAAAAGTTATAGTTTATTGTATTGAGTTAAAAGTAATTGCTTTCTGTGATATGTAAAGGGGTCAGATTTAAGTAACGTGTATGTTGCGTTTTTTGTTGTTTTTTAAGTTCACAGTGTTATAGTGAGTGCGAAGCCCAAGGCTAGCACCTGTGAACGAGATACCTTAGAACAAGTGTAAAACGCGTTTTAAAAGCCGTGCACGGAAAAACTAGAGAGTAAAAAGTGTAAAATAATGTAGTAGATAAAAAATTCAGAAAGGGGAATGATCAAGTTGTGAATTGTAGTTGGTGGAAGTGTGTTCAGGCAGTCGAGGTGATGCCAATTTTTTTTGTTTAGCCTTGTTTTGTTTTGTTTTGTTTTTTTCAGTGACCAACTATTTAAAGTGCATAATCCTATTATATAATTGTTGCACTGTGATTTTTCATTGAATATATGCTAATCTTATTCGTATTTTATCTGATTCATTGTGTCAAGAGTTCAGACCCTTATCATACCCAAAATATCCTGCTTCCTGAGAATTTTAAGCTCGCTTCACGAGCATTCGTACTATCACGCTCTCCCCACGTGTGGAAGGTAGTAAGGTGGGCGTGTTAAAATATCTAATAACCCATAATTCATTATTTCCTTACATTCATTTTACCAATTAAATGCCATTGCGCAGGGCGACGGGGTTCTGATGCAGTCGCCGGGGTTCGTGCCCGAGCTGTCTCGCGGCGAGTGGGGCGTGTGCGTGCCCGCCGCCTGCTCGGCCGCCGACGTGGAGGCTGCGCTGCGCGGCCTGGCGCGCCGCCTGCGCCCCTCCGGCCCGGCCCCCCGCTCGCCTGCCGCACGCGCGCCGGCCCCGCGCGCCCCCGCCTTCGCGTAAGTACTTCACCACTCCCCTTCATGCCAGCCGCACTTCACCCCTTCACACTCGCCCGCCACTACGACACTCCCCTTCACGCCAGCCGCACTTCGCCTTCGCGTGAGTACTTCCCACTCCCCTTCACGCCAGCCGCACTTCCCCCTTCACACTCGCCCACCACTACGACACCCCCTTCCGGCCAGCCTAAGTCACCACTTCACACTCGTCTTCCACTACGCCACTCCACCTTCACGCCAGTCGCACTTCAACCCTTTACATTCGCCCACCACTACGACACTCCCCCTTTCCCCTTCACACACGCCCACCACCACGACCACCCCCCTTCACGCCAGCCACACTTCACCCCTTCACACTCGCCCACCGCTACGACACTCCCCTTCACGCCAGCCGCACTTCACCCCTTCACACTCGCCCACCACTACGACACTCCCACTTCACGCCAGCCGCACTTCGCCCCTTCCCACTCGCCCATCACTACGACACTCCCCTGCACGCCAGCTGCACTTCGCCCCTTCACACACGCCCACCCCTACGACACTCTCCTGCACGCCAGCCGCACTTAGCCTTCGCCTGAGTACTTCACCACTCCCCTGCACGCCAGCCGCACTTCACCCCTTCACACACGCCCACCACTACGACACTTCCCTTCACACCAGCCACACTTCGCCTTCGCGTGAGTACTTCACTCTCCTTCACGCCAGCCGCACTTCACCCCTTCACACACGCCCACCCCTACGACACTTGATCACGCCAGCCGCACTTCACTTCACACTCGCCCACAACTACGACACACCACCGTCACGCCAGCCGCACTTCACCTCACACTCGCCCACAACTACGACACTTGATCATCACAGCCGCACTACACCACCCAACAACCCACAACTACGACACCCCTTCACGCCAGACTAAGTCACCACTTCACACTCGTCTTCCACTACGCCACTCCACCGTCACGCTAGCCGCACTTCACCTCACACTCGCCCACAACTACGACACTTGATCACGTCAGCCGCACTTCACTTCACACTCGCCGCAACTACGACACACCACCGTCACGCCAGCCGCACTTGGCCTAGCGTGAGTACCACTACACCACTCCTTTCACGACCGCCTCACATCTTCACCAGCCTATCACTACATTATTCCTCTTTCATGGTCACCATAATTTGCCTTCGCGTGGGAATCACTACACTCCTGTCTAAACGAATTTAAATGGTATTCGATTTTTGATTTATTCACAAGCTAACGAAATTAGTAATCCTAAGGAATATCTTCTATGAAGATATGGTCGATCCATACGAATCCATCACACAAACTTCATAAACACACAAGCAAGAAGTTTTGAGATCGGATTAATCTCAGCAATACTTGAACTACTTTTGTACAAAATGGCGATAAATGAAAATCAAACCAAAAGAAATTTCACAAAGTGAATTTTATCACTCAAAATGCACACCAAATCTCAAAATCTAGGACAATACACATTTCTTTTAACTATGTCCTCACGACGATTTATAAAAAACAACACAAATAAACCCTAATTTCTATGCATACGATACAATAATCTTTAAATCTTTCTTTATAATAAACCTCTTTTTCTTATCAGTGGTACATTATGTTTTCTCCCTATATTGAACTACTACACTTTTAGTAAACTCCCTTTCTTGTTTTATGGTTTTAATGCTATTTACATTTATTTGACAGTCTTTCTAGTTTTTTTCAACACGTCACAAATCTGTCGCACACACCCAACATTTGTGTTGACAAAAAGATTGGTGGAGCGGGTATCGTATAAAATACTTCAGTTTCCTAATTTTTATTTAAATTGTTCCACTAAGAAACAGAATGCTTTTTATTCTATAAACTTGCTCTGTGACCTTGCCGCAGCGTCGCTTCGTGAAAGTAACGCAACTGTTGGGGAAGGAGACACGTTTAGCCTTTTCCATCACCCTTTTCAAACGGCGTTATTCTGGCTTGGTACTCGTTGACGTGAATAATTTGCTTGAAATAAGATTCCGGTTAAATTTGAGGTTTATAACTTGCCAACTATTGACCAGCTTCTTGTTCAATAACAAATTAACAAATGATGAGAAAACTTCACACATTAAATTATCCTACTTACTGCTTATAAGAACGTAGTCACCCAGTTCCAGTCCTCCCAAATTATCTACAGGAGATTTGTTGGTTGTAATTATTAGACTATATAACTTTAATTTATCACATTTTGGTTTTGCATACATACAACTCTTTTGTTTACGTGTACCTTCAAACTCATCAACCATACAATGGCGGATCACTTACTAATGCCAAATTTTCCGTTCAGCAACGGGTTCTGTTTCTTCTTGCTTCGTGATTGGTGGGAATATTCACTGCTAAAGTCAAACCAGTGTCTTTCATTTTACCCATTTACTTTTAGTCGGCGAAGCGGTCATTTATCGTTCCTTGGCGTATCTTTAAACGTCCGTGGCCGGACATAGGCCACCCCTCCTTCCGCTCCGTTTCACTACGTTTCACAAATGCTTATCTAAAGAAACTAGACACTTCTCGACAATATACCAGTTCTAGAAAGGCTCCAAATCTAATGATTTTATTTCCAAATTACACTTTGCCTCGTAGTTGCACTTTATCCTATCTTCCCCTGCGCCTTAGCTAGCAAAACATTAGGGCCTTCCAGTAAGCACTACACCACTATTATTGCTTAACGAGCAATTAATTAGGGCCTTCCTATAAGCACTACACCACTATTATTCTTTAACAACAATGCATTACGCCTTTCGCGAAAGAACTACACCCCTGCTACGCCTTAACCAGCAATTCTTTACCTCCGCGGATGCACTAGAACCTTACTATTCCCTATAATTCAATTCGTAGTTACTGGAAAATGGAGTTACCTGAAGAAAGGTCATTAAACGTTTTCTTTGGATATTTTGTATGCACCCACGCTCTATTTAAAACCCTACGTTTTCGACCTTCTCCTCTGTGCTAATTTTGTAAGGCCCGAAACACCGGTATTTTTGCAGTTTTTCTATCTCCAATTTTAAGTCCTATAGAAAAATTTTAAATTCAATTTTAAGAGTGTTGACTCATCAACGTCCAAAATTAATTCAAATTTGGTGCCGTACTATGAAACCTATTAAAACAATTCCTTCTCGCTAATTAACATCAAGGAGCATGCATTTTAAACGTCCCGCGACGGATTTAAAATATTTTTCTCCAAAAACGGCGCATTTGCTTCCTGAGGGAAAGACGAATACATATTTTGAGTGAAACTCTTTGGAAGGACAAACAGTTGAAGAGTTGATATGCTTTGCTACACTCTCGCGAGATCACGCCAGATACTGGAGACACTGTACTGTCAATATTCCGAGAATTAAGTTTTCCACTCTGACCGGGAGGTCCTAGGTTCGAGTCCTGACGGCGGCAGGATTTTCGACACTAGCTTGTCAGCAACGTCGAATTCAGTCGCTGTCTGGAGGATCCGGCTGCTCTGATCGGAAGTTTTCCGTGGTTTCTCCGATCAACACCAGGCGAATGCCGGACCAGTACCCTACCAAACGGGCCACGGACCGCGCGCGATCTGTCCTTCCCTTTCCTTGTCCTATCCTCTCCCCTTACACACTCACCTAACATGCACTACACTACCACACATTCCGGGAGACCGGTCGGGAGTTTAGAGCTTGTCCCGGCTGGGGCGGTGCCCCGCTGGTGGGAGAGTCCCGGTTAGGGAGGAACCCCACTAGCCGACGGTAGCTCGGTGCCGGATCTCGCCATCCAGCGAGGGGAAAATCACTGTCATCCCCCGAGAAAAAACATGCACTACACTATCGGAACTAATGACCGAAGCAGTTGACGCGCCCGGAAACACGAAAAAATCAATCAATCAATCAATTAAAAGTTTTCCAAATGTAGACGCGAAAGAATAGCATTATTTAAAAAGAAGGTGGCCGAACACAGTTTCGCGGCGACTCGCCTCGCTCGAATAAAAAACCGTTAAGATGCACGGATATATGCTACCGACTATCGATTTCATTATGCAGGGTTGGTATTGCGACCTCTGCTGAGAGACATTGGCGCGCAAACGCGCTCCCATTGTCGAGATTTCGAAGAAATACGTTTACACAAAAGACCGCCTCATCAGTAAAAAGCCGTGGTAATTCACATCTGGCCGGCATTGAAGAAATTAAATTTTGACTAGTGGTAGCAGTGTGTGTTTTGAGCGTTTAAAAGGGGATAGCCCACTGAAATTGTATGTCGCGCGAATTATAACAAAAAACAATTTTCTGTTCGTCGAAGGAAACATTGACAACAAGGTAAAATTGAGAAACTTCTTCTATCATTAACATTTCTCACGCTTAGAATAATTGCCTTTCAGCATTTTCCCTTGTGGCATGCTAAGCAGTGGGTAGATACGCTTCGCGAGCAACCCAATTCATCATTCTGTTGCTCTCCCAAACAATTTACTGAATCCATTTTGCAGAGTCAACAAAGAGGAATGTAAATGTCCAATAACTTTTTAATAAAATATTTTTTTCGAAACTAATTTCAAAGTGAGCTACAGCTTTTCAAAAAATGCTATTTTTTTCATTTCTATAAAGTTTGTGCAAAAATTCACATGTTTGTGATTTTATGAACAACCTATATACCTATCAAGTAAATTGTTTATTATTTACAAAAGTAATTAATTTATTTGTTCAGAAAGAAAAATTAACAGAAATAAAAATGCAGGCAAATTGTGTGAATTGGATGCTTTTTTATTTCTGAGTTTTCTTTCTGAAGAAATAAATTATTTTCTTTTGTGAATAATAAATAATTTACATGTTCCTGGAGTGTTTGTATGCTTCTGCAATGCAAATATTTCCTTAGAAAGCATTTTTCAAACCAACATTTGAGTGCTTCATAGGCTAAACCATTCAGAATATACAAGTAGTTTATTAGGCAAAATATGCTCTTAAGATCTTATTTTCCAATTTTCGACGTTTCCTCCCTGGACACTTTACAAATATATGTAAAATCATAACCTTCATACAGTATTTGAGTAACTCTCGAGTGTGCAGATGTGCGAATGTGCGGTTCCGTCTCTTCCGGATAGACCTCTTCCTGCGCACCAATCGAGACAGATGAGTCATTCCTCGCGTCTCGGTCTCCTGATCGAGAACTGATAATTTTGTTTTCGTATCCGGCCACAAGATTCAAAGATATTTTCAAAAACGTATTTTCGCGCGTTTTAGCGCTGCGATCTTAGTGGGTAGGTGGAGAATTAAATCAATATCACCTAAATAAATATATGTAGATGGCGTTGATTAAACCCAGTACCCCGTGGTTATTTTCAGTCCACGGCACCATAACTTTCTTCCACGAGGTTGGTACCCTGATCGTTTTCAAACCAGCAATATGAAATAAAAATCGCGCGGCACTTCCTGGGTATTTTTATACTAAATTTGCAAATTTCCTTGGAACACTGAATTTGAATATGAAGATAGTAATTAAAAACCAGAAATGTAAGTATAATACTTCAGAAAATACATTATTTAAGAGTGCAAAGATCGATTTTCAATTGAATGTTACTTAAACCTTACTCACATAAATATACAAAATAGTAACATTTTAATACAAATAATTTTAACACATGTATTTGGCGTTTTGAGTCGTTAGTCCGTTTTCGCCGGCCAGCTACCGGTTCCCCCTTGCCTGGGTCTTGTTAAATTCCCATGCTTGGGGGTAAGAGCGACATGAGACGAACATGACTTATTCTCTTCACCGTAACAAGTAAGATCCGCCTGCTTGAGACGATCGACGATTTTAAAGGAGAGTTACAATTACACCACTATATTTTTGCATCGACCGGGAATCTAATCCAGGGAACAAAGCTCCGGAAGCTATTACGCTGCCCATGAGTCATCTCAGAGGCTTATTTTAACACACACACACACATACACACACACACACACAAACACACACACACACACACACATACAATATATATATATATATATATATATATATATATATATATATATATTGTGTGTGTGTGTGTGTGAACGTTATTAGTTACGCAAATAATATCGCGATTGCATCTCCAGCTACCGTCCGCGACACACGAAATCAGTGTTAAATCACTTCTTTGTCCGGTTGAAACACCAAAAAAATGTTACGGGCTTGTTGCGCAATTCTATTTCAAAAAATTCATTACGCGAACTTCGCCTCCGACCGACCACAACACTGCCCATCCGAGTCCCAGCGCTTCTACTCCTTTTCTGCCCATTGTTGTCCGGATCTTTTTATTTACTTCTGGCGAACATCCGCCGATCGCCCGCCCGTAGCCACAAATGACATTATGAAACTTTTCTTTAATTCGTGCTCGTCAGCGTTATTATGCTTCGTCATTGCTTCCCACTATTATTTTTTGTTTCTTCGCTAATTATTATACCATTTCCCTTTTCTTCCTTAGTCTCATTTCATTAAATTCTATTAATTTCTATCCTCTTGCATCGTGACGTAAACTGTGACGTCAGCGCGATGTGTCATTTGTTCCGTGTTTATTTCAATTATACAATATTAATTTTAATTTTGACGCGCTTCCTCGGTACTTCTCGAAACTGCAAGTGTTCCCATAATTTTCCATAAATTTTGCCCTATCATTTCCGAAAGTCTCAACTTGATGCCTTCACGCGTTTTCTTGATATTTAATAAAATTACTCTTTTGCCTTAAGCTTTGCAATCGCAACATTGTTTCTCGTATTCTAGTTTAATCACCAAAAATACAATTCCAATTCTGTCCAAATCTCCTGAACCCTCTGACTCGATTTTCATGATTCCACCTTCTACTAGTTCCGAAAATTATGTATAATTGAGTGTTAATGTCTATTTCCCTTTTCGATCACGCATTTGTTTAATGTTATAAAAATATTTAAGCGCGATGTCGCCGTCTTTTGTCTTCTCAAGTCGAAATCTTGATATTTTCCTGCCAAGTTTATACTCTTTAAACCCAAAACTGTTCCGAGGGATTATGGATCATTACATTTCCCCCCGCCAAAGACGTTGCTCAGCGAATGACACAGTCATGATGAGTCTACATCTACCACCGTGTTCTTTTATACAGAGCTTCGTTTCCCAGGTCTGTTGGCGTCAGCATGCACCTGCCGCAGTTCGAACTACTTCTCCCAGACTGTGTTGGTGCACTTGACCTAGCCTAACCATACACTCGGCGATTGCACGGCACTACTGTTCTCTTGAATGGCTGCGACGGATGCACCTGCTAGTGTTTACATTCGCACTGCGCACTGTTTAGTGCGCTCTACCGTCGCATTGCCCGCTATTTAAAAGACAGCTCACAATGGAGAGGGGAGAGACCGCAGGGTTTTTCTAGGAAATGGCCATTAGGGAAATGGCCCAGCCGGGTTGCGGAAAAGAGGCGGGCAGATGGATTAATGTGTGTGGGGAGCTGCGAGTTTTAAGAAGGGCGAGAGGGAAGGAATTTGTTCATTCAGAATAGTGTGTTGAGGATTGTTTCATAAGTTATTGATGTGAATGGCTTCTAATTTCAGTCTGTGAGTGTATCTGTGTTCCATCTTCAAAATTTTGACGTCACTGTTTGCATTAAATGAGTGTTCTTGTTCTAAGAGAGGACTGAAAAAGTGTGATTTTGTTGTTTGGTATGTAAGAGCATGTATGTATTCTTTGATTCTTTGTTTGGAAGGATCTTTAGGTCTGGCCAATGTATTTGCGCATTGCAATTGAAAGCACAGGAATGGAGTATACTCACGTGATAGAGACTTGGGGATAGGATAACTGGTAGAGAGAAATATGTTATGGAAATTGTTTAGTGTGCTGTATGTGACGGGTATGATGTATTGTATACTGTGGAACATACTGTGGAATGTGAGAACGCGTGCTTGTGAGTGGGTGGATGATGCGCTGTGTTATGAATGACTGTGTCGCTGTGCGTCGGTTTTCAATGTATGTGTATATAAGAATCATTCCAGAAAGTAATGGACCGTCTGAAATTCAACAGTTCTATTCTCAATTTCTTTTCCACATTGACATGTACGTAAAGTATGTATAGAATTTAAGTCAGTAAAGTTTTCAATTGCCTGTAAGTGCCAGTACAAAATACTGTAATGTACTCAAATATCTATACCAATAAATCACATTTGTTAGATGAGGGTGTCAGAATTTAAAAAAATTAAATTTGCACCACTGCACCACTTAGCAATCTACGCTGGAAATGTAGAATGTAGATATTAAACCTATTATTGTCCTTTTGGTTGCATCCAGCTTTCAGCAGTTGTAATTTCTTGATTATTGGTGTCGGTGTTCATTTTCCTTTCTTTCACAAGTGAGCATTAATTCCCATGTCATCTCAATTTCAGATAGGGCCCGGTACATACTAGTACACTGATACTCTAGAATTTCACTGGATATGGAATCCGAGAAAGAGATAAACAAAAGCCGCCTCTCCCGTAATGTTTTGAACATTGAACAATTTTTTAGATTATGTAAAACATTCAAATTCCCATGAACGAAAAATACATTTATCATTTTACATACATAAGAGTAGTAATACATATAAATATAACGGACAAGCAATTGCGTTTCAATCCGTCTCCTAATATCTCCACCTTTTCAATGCTTATTTTTCTCTTCCTCATGTAATTTCACTTTAATTTTCTTCAGAATTGGTGCAGTTCTCATGTGCTCTCTGTTGTTGGAGTGCCCAGTAGGACCTTTGTTGTGCAGACGAAAATGGAGATGCGTCTAGTAAGTAAATCAAATCTTAATTCTTAAAATGTCAAGAAAAAAACAAATAAAAATAAAGTGTGTTTATGTCAGAAACTCAAGCTTTACTAATGCATTAGAAGAGATTACAAAAAGCTGAAAATGTGCAAAACATTGCACAGAGCAACAACATGTGAGTTTTCACGCAGAACTGTGTGTGTGTGTGTGTGTGTGTGTGTGTGTGTGTGTGTGCGCTGTCGTGCGTCATGTGTGTAAGGATGTACCCACTCTCACAGAATATGGGCGATGCCTTGTGCGGCCAAATCTGGCTTTCACAGCGGACAACCATCGATGGACCTTGACCAATCCTGGCGTCGGGGGCGTATCATCTTATCATTGGCTTTTGCTCCAAGTTTCCAGACGTCCTTTCCCTCAGAAGTTTTCCTCCTAGTTATCTCAAAGGGGCGGAGCAATTTCTCAGGTCAGTGACGCTGCCTCTCTAACGTGAGCAGGGAGTAACAGGAGGGAGGGTGAGAGGAAGTAAGGAGGTAACAGGAGAGGGCGCAGAAACAAAACGGATTGGTGCGCGCGGGCGCGAGGATCACTCCGCCAATTGCACTGGACGTTATTTCTGTTCCCGTGGACGTGACGAACCCAAGGGGCAGCAGGTCAGGAAGGGGCTATGACATTTTATCGGGTTCTTTTACTGTGAAAATGATCTAATTTATGAGTATCTAATATTGTAGAGAAATTTGTGAGTTAAATTGTCAAATGTATTAAGTTTTGTTTCTTATAAACTATATTTTAAAATGCTAATGGTTCTAAAACAGGAACACTAACTATAATATTTTAGGAAACTGTTATAATGCATTTATAATATGCATTTCCTATCAAGCAAATTGGAAATTCATGTTCACGTATTTAAAAAATGTTTGACATTATTACGCCTTTATTAAGAATGCAAGCAATACACGCACATTTTATTACGCATTATGAAATGTAATCCTTATTTTCATGAGCAGGTGCATACAAACGTGATTTCGTTAATCAATTAAAATGCCGGGTGTAGTGATTATCATTTACCAATTGCTGTTAATATTGTTTAGACTATTTTGTAAAATTGATGCGATTTTATAGGTGATGAAATCGGTGAAGGAACTAGGAACCCTTCTACATTAAATATTTCGAAATATAATTGTCTTATTCTTCATATTTTCAAAGTTATATATTTTCTGTTACACTGCTGCGAAGATTATATCTATCGCAGTGATATTTTTGTTGTTTATTTATTTAAGATTATTATACAGGCAACAGTACAAATCTGATATATGGCCTGAATAGCGCTAACATAATTAATTATTTTCAACATATCATTATATTAATAGCAAAATTGTAATAATTGATATCTTTAACTAAATAGCTAATAATATAAACATGTGTTTTAATTCTTTTAATTTGTGAAATCTACACACAAGTTAAATATTTTCTTAAATATTTTTTGAATAACCACGTAGTAAAAAAAGAATAAATTTGAAAACCTTAAAATGTACGAATCAATGTAATTTTTCTTAAAACGAGCTGTTAAGAAAAACAAAAACTTGTTTGAATAAACTTTAAAGAGATTGAGTATTTAGTTAAAAATTTCAATTCCAGGATAGAATTTTCCAATTAAAATATTTAAGCGGAACACAGTGTTTCCGAATCGTATTATCTTTCCAATTTATGTTAGGATTTTTGTACTGACCCCCAGGAAACAGTTTCTGGAGTGTTTAGTTCGATTCGAAGCTCTCTCGCAATTCAAACATCTAAGAAACCTTGACACAGTTATCGATATTGAAGTAAAAAGCGGTTTTATTCTAGGAAACACACCGTCCTTGTTTGTAATGATTAATTGTAGAAATAATTTTTGTCATTGTAAGATATACGCATGACAAAAAATTGTTCATAAGATCCCAATATGATCATCTTCAGCCTGAAAATACATTTGGTTTTAGATCAACACGGAAAACCACAAAAGAGATTCAATGAAGTCATAAGTTCTCAAATCTGAAAACTAAACTACAGTCTTTATTATTTTCACGAAATGAAACTTCCTTGCCTTCTTTAATAATATAAAAAGACTTTATGTATTATTATCAAATATCTTATCAATTACATAGTTCAATATTATTCGCAAAATTTTTTGAAAATTAGTATAAAAAGTCAGTTAAAATATTTTTATTAATTACAAGATTAAAAGAGTAAAAACAGTAAAATGTGACTAATTTTAAAATGAAATAAATGACAAAGACAGTGTTACATCAAAACCCAAAATTATTAATTATAAAAGGCATGTTAAAAATCATCCCTTCACGCGTATTAGATTTATAAATCCATAGCTAAGAAGTTTACGAGTTTGCAGGAGGACAGTAGCCAGCATCTCTTCTATAGTCGACAAACTATACCTTCTTCGGCTCTTTCATTATCGCAGTGCACAGGAGCATGTAACAGTAAGGTCTGTTCTTCATTTCTGGGGATAGGGGTGGGTAACTGCCACGAGATGTCCGTGCGAAGTGGCAGTGCCCGATCCGAAGGTGAATAGCAATTCTTGCCTCGGGCTTAGAGCCACAGGATGACCCACGACAAGGTCTTATGATCCTTGTGAGTTTGAAAAGTTCTGCCACTCTGCTTGCACTCAAAATTCAACGTTGGATAAAATCTTGGTAGTAAGAGTAGATATTACCATAAAGATGTCTTTCTGGCTTCCTCGAGGCCAACTTTACTACTAGTCAGGATTTCATTTCCACTTATCCCCACGTGGCAAAGAACACAGGAAAAACGTAATTCAAATGATGGAGAATTAAGCGATATCTTCGATGTATTTGATGTTGGATATATGATGTCAAAGGTTTACTAGGAGAGAAAGAGAAATGGACGACAAATGTAGCTTCCTGGAGTTCGAGAAGGGCGCGGGTTCCGCCTCCGGACATGGATGTGTGTTCGTGATGTCATACGTATTCTCCTACAGAAAACCCCAAACATAAAAAGTCTGATGGTCGTTATATGACCTAGTAGTTAAAAAGAACATTAAAAATATATACAAACAACAACCCAATTGTCAAAAGTTCACATATTTGAAATCGGAGTTTCAATAATCGTTGCCTAATAAAACCTAAGGTTTATTTCCTGACAAAATAGTATTATAAAACGGAAGTTTATTTAATCAAAATGAAATTTTCATATATGGTCAGCTAATTCGATTATTATTTATAACTTAATATTCATCTCTCTCAGAGATTTTCTACAATATTGCAATGATATTCATTGTGCCAATACATATTTTATTAAAACTTCCTATTTTAGTTGGTAAAATAAACATATTTATTAAACTGGAGTACCACTGAATTTAATAATGTTCTTTCATTACAATATTTCCATAGTTTTTAAGCTGAGAACAGTGACGGAAAATAATTGGACTAATATTGGTTAAGACTTCATTAAATATTTTTATATTTTACATTCTCGAATACGCAGCACTAGAAACAATGATAGCAAGTAAAAAATAGTATTTTAGGGGTTTTGAAGGAAAATTCGGCTTTTGAAATCACGAACTCAAAAAATATTTCAAAGACTCTGCGAACATGTATTTATTTTAGACTCATTGTAGGAAAAGGACCTGTGTACGCATGGTACCGCAAAAATTAAAACATTGCGACCTAAATCAATGTAACCTTTTCCAAATTGATATTATACTACTTGAAGTTCATTAGGATTCTAGATCAATGATATTCCAATATTTCTGAGAGTATGTTACATTATGCTCATATTTGCATTATTGAAACTTTCTGAAAAAGAACTCTTTCTTTTTTTACTTTACACTCTTCATTCAAATACACTATACCGTTATTACAAATGCTGTAGTAAATGTCACCTTTTATTAATATCTCTGGGATTTTCAACGTACAATTGCTAATCTGTTTCTGAATTTCTCCTGTGAACTCTTTCTCTTCTTCATAAAGTATAACTAATTCTACAAATGATTATAAAATTGTATAAATGTTTTGCAAATTTGGAAAATTGCTTTGCAGTGAAAGCATACAAATTTTCCGTGAACGCATAATCTAAATTTTCTCATATATTATTTGCACTTTCTTCTTAAGGAGTAGAAAATTTACATATTTTCGCAAGCGGCGAATTGTCTGCAGAAAAACGCATATTACAGGCCTTGTGACGAAAAATGGATAAATCACTTGCTAAATTTAGAAAAAATCCTCCAAATCGTGGTGCCAGAATCCATGTTTTGTGGGTGGTTGATAGCGAAAAATCGACTGACGGTAAAATGTCTGTCCGTCGTCCTGAACAACATGTAGCTAAACCCGTTCAGCCGATTTTCACCAAAGTGCTCCCAAACGGTCTGGCTGATGTTGCCCAGCGCCTTGAATTTGAAACCGATATTCCAATTAGGGAGGGTACTTTACATAGAAGCCCCTGGGACATTTTCAAATGTTCAAATAAATGGCTCCATAATTTTTGTACATTTTATGGTTGGATGTTGGAAGTGCATTTAAGAGAATATTGCAGGTCTCATGTTCATTTTAAAACTGATTTTCGTAAGTATTCTACAAGTAAAATATTGAAATTGAGATTTTCATGATGAAACTTTTCCTTAAAGATAAGATTTTAAATAAGATCATGTGCAATTTTTCAGGAAACTTTTAGTATTTTCGAAAGCATAAGTTTCCGTGAAAATGCAGGTGAGAAAGTACGCGCTGTTTTAGCATCACTAGTATTCTTTAAAACTGTCCTACTTCTAGACATTAGACTCTTCTCGAATAATTGCCAAGTCCTTTCCCAGTTTTATTATGACAATGTAGTACTGAAGTACGCATGGGGAAAAGTAAAAATATTGTACTTTCTTTCTATAGAAAAGTTCGCATTCTATTAAAATATAATTATATTATATTAATATATTTAATATTCCCTATATTATACATTTTATATTATATTATATATCACAGTATATTTAAACTTAAAAAGGATTGACCTATAGAAAACGAAAAAATATATTGGAAACGATTATATTTCTATTTAGCATAGGTTTTATTATATTTAACTACTTTTCTAAATGGCAACTGAAACAGAAACCGCTATAGCCGAATGGTTAACGTCATAGGTACGCTGTCAGCTTGCTAACGTGGTTCGAATCCGGAAGGTGATATTATTTCTTCTGTTATGGTGTGATTTCAGTAGTAATATGTCCAATATTTTGTAATTAATATTAATTTTTAGAAGAAAGACTTAGGGGCCGTAAAAGGGCCAGGTTGTCGTCCATCAGTACGACAGCGACCGAAGCCTCCGTTCTGTACTATCTGACCGAGGGCGCTGGTCGTCCTTATTTTCGAGGAACTCTATATATTTTTGAAAATTGAAAAAAGTTTGCTTTTCAAAAACTAGTGAAATAGAGATCTTACTGGTTGAGAAACTCTTTCCCAATTCATGTAATAGTATAATATTGCGGAGCAGTGACATTAGAGAAGAAGTATGTGCTGTTGTAGTGCAACTCGCCGTTGTTTACATTATAAGCATTATAATTTCTTGACAATCAATCAACTATTTGCAGATAATTAAAATGTTATTAGCGATATATCATTTCAAGTTTAGGTTACAAGTTTTTTCATGAATAACGAATGCAAATTTGTCAAGTCTCTTAGTTGTGTTAATTGGTTTTAAAAAATCACACAGTTACTTCCCTTAATACTACGCAGTTCTGTATTTCAGACTGGTGTTTCACGACGAGTTACAGTTCAGTCTTATCGCGTAATGTAGGAGATCACCTTGAAGATATGGGAGGGGGCAAGATGGCAGTTCGCCAGGATAGAAGCTACTTCTCGAGCCCTACACAAAGACATTCCGAATCGAAAATATTTCTATTTTCAGAATCAACTATAGAATAGTATCGCGCTGATGATTCCACATTCTTATCAAGAATGTGGAGTTTGCTCTCCTTCAGTAAATGTTGTACATTATAAGAACAATAAATTTCAAGATAGAGGTGCATTCACAACACCCCTCATCAGTGCTGTAAGGTACCTTTGCTTAATGATAGCTCCGTGGACAAACGCGTAGTAGATAGAGGAATGGACGCCAGATCAAATCCTGCCGAATATGTATTTTTTTGCAGTGCCTACAGAACACATTATCCACTATCATCACAGGAGAGACATTCCAAAATTCTTGCAGGAGGAACAAACTTGATTTTATGAAAACGATGCCATGATTATATTAAGATTGTGTGCTGGTATCTTGTATTCCAAGCAATGTGACGAAACAGAAATTTGGAAGAGATGAAGCACAAAATATAACAGTGTCTCAATTGCAATATCATTTATCATATTTTTATGTAATCGTTAGAAATAATATGAAAAGTCTGTACCAAGTTGTATAATCACTAGTAATTTTACATATTTAACAGTTCTAGAGATAGTAGAATCATGTAACAAGTCTGTGGGTTTATTATAAGATTTTGCAATAAGAGTAATTTCTTCGTTCTTTTATTAATTGAGAAAGGAATATGTCTTTTTACGTTTAATAAAGTACCTTAGAGACTAATGACTCATTAAAATTACCATTTTGTGTTTGTGCCTTTGTGATAAATGCTAACAGAACGCATCCCATCATTATTTGTAACAATTGATAATTTATTTCTTTATAGTCTTCTTAAAATTTTTAATGTAAATCTTCGGTAGGTGGAGCCATTTCAAAATATATGAACTCCAAAGAAACATAATAGTACGATTTGACGTGGTCATGTGAAAGGAAATCAATATTATTTTTTATTATGATCTCCATTTTAAATAAACAATGTTTTGATACGGCTTATCTTTAGTGCAGGGTAGACTGAGGGCTAAGTAGTTACCATTCAATCAGTCCCAATTTCCACAAAAGAAAATAAGGAATTTTAATTATTTAGTTATCAATGATTATTCGCCATGCTTGTGTAGGTGATCAATGCACAAATCACCTGTCATTTAGTCTCAATATAGGAAAAAACAAGGAGGGTGCAATTTCGGATTCTAAATGTCTTGGATAAAGTCGTTCTTTTAAATCTAAATATTAAATTTATTATAAAATTCATAAATATGATAACGGGTTCGATAAATAGAAATATATATTATCATGTTATTCAAACATCAGTTGCACCTAATGTGCATTTTCCTGAAATTGTACTGCTTGAGAACAGATATGTTTAGAGAATATGATTTCCTATTACGTCTTAAATGTTACTCTCAGAGAAAATGGAGAGAATTAGAACAAATATTTTGTATTCGTAGATACATTAAGGCTTGCAGATTACTATGAAAGACCAATAACTCTCTCTGTAAGCTGAAATCGTTTGACACGGTTTTAAAATCGGAGGTATTGAGGATCGAGTTCGCGATGCCTTTTACTAATATTCTGTTCCGCGTTCTGTTTACTAAGTCGAGAATTAAAAGATAAGAATGTTTAGCGGAAAATACGTGTATTTATTCTTAGCCTCAGATCTTTGCTACAGACTTTTATACTATATAATGTATAATTAGTTTAGTCCCTTTAGTACAAATGTTTATACAGATGTATTTAACATAATAATTAGTACGTAGAATTTAACTAACCTCGCTTGGAATAAGATAGTGAACGTTTTTGGCCTTACATTTGCATTCACTTCCAAAAAAGTTTTGTCACAACTCTGCTCACTTTTATGGGAAATGAAATATGAGGAAATGTTTATCACGTTCGTTAGTGATATCCATATTGTGACCTGATAACCGTATTAATTGGTACTAAGATGTAATTCCATGGACTGAATCAAACCGCATCGATTCGATTTACGACCAGTTGCTCTGACCACTGAGTTTCGAAAAATGCGTTTACAGTTGGGTTCTTAGGCTCGTGTATTCCCCGCATTTTGATATTTGTCACCGCTTTTACTGACGTGATGCCCGGGTGTGACAAATTATCGTTTGCTGATTAGATAAATACATTCATATTTTGCAATATGAATCATTTGTAAAATAAAGCTCACCTTGAAATGACAATCAGTAATACGAAAATTCTCAGTACTATTTTTTTGTATCACCTTTTGGAACTGCTGTAATACGTTTAGATGGATTTTGAACTATGATAATTCGTTATCCAGCACAAAACAAAACTTGTACTTCTCGTTTTACTTTCTCATATACGCACGAATATACGTAGTATAAGTAGTATATTCGTATGTGACGTATATACGTAGTATATTCGTGCGTATACGTAGTATAGAAAGTTATGTAATACAACGGAAAATCGATTTCGCGATTAAACGGTAATACACGTTTGGAGTCGAAAAAGTAGTTTTATCAAACGTCCGTCCATCCGTCTGTGATTACTACTGGCGCCTAAACCACACGTGATCTTTTTCCAAATTGAAGAAACCCGTTTTTTCTGGCTGTAGTTGGAAACGATTTTGAAAAATCTTTGAAATTTGGGGGTACTTTACATAAACCTTTCGGACATTTTCAAATTTTCTCAGAAACGGCTCAGGCTTTCTGGTAAGAATAGAGTAAAATACGCACTTGAAGGATGACATAGTTCCAATTTTCATAATTTAACTCTGAATTTTAAAAAATTTTAAAAGTTTAGAACATTTTAAGGGCGTCTTCCTCTAACTAAAGTTGAAAACGGATTTGTCTTTCCAAATGAAATTTGTTGTCATAATTCGTTCTTGCATAACAATCATGTAGGCTTTCTTGAAATGATGGCATTTTTCATTACCCAAAGTGCAAGCAATATTTACAATTTTAAAGAATTGTTTGAAATGCAAAACTGCAATGAAACCGTTTTCTTTTCTTACTATTAAAACGTTTCAAAACCGATTTTACTGAAATCGTACTTTACTACTGTTTCTTTCGTTGCAAGCGCATCCTGTCTTCAGCTGTAAAACTCAACAAGTATCACTCGTCAACACCTTCTAATATACGCAAACATTGTATAAATGACTGCGGGAGTGATCATGTAGTTCAGGTGCTTGTTTGAAGAACTGGAAGATAAGTTTTGTCCTGGCCTGTTCATGCAACTTTTTATTTTTGACAATGTGTGAGATTTTAATTAATACTTTTTCCTTTTCAATAATTTAAGGTATACATTTTGCGGAATTCATCGTTTGAGAGTTTTCAAAACGAATGAATTGGTAATAGTGTAACATTTGTTATATATTAAGAAAACATGCAATAACGAAAATAGAGGATTGCTTTTTATATAAATGTGAGTAGATGAACAAAAAGATAATAACTGCGTAATGATATGTGATTTTCTTGAAGTCAATAAATGTTTCTTGGAGTTATAGTAATTACGCAGCAAATGAATTCTGAATGTCGGGCCGTGTCGAAACTTGTCTGCTAGCCCAACGTTATCGTCTATTAATCTCACGCCCAGGCAGAGGCGATGGGGTTAAGCGTCAGGCTGAACCGAAGCGCCTGCAAAAGGTACGCGTGCTGAACTGAAACATTCTTAAGTAGAATTAACTGTTTTATAATTGCCGCGTAGATTTCTTTGCTTTCTTACTGTCTCTTAGAGGTAATTTATTTAATATTTTTAAATTGCAGAAGTGCGAAAAGCAATGAGTTTGAAGACAAAATTCGTAGATTCTTAATTGATAAGTTCACGGAAATGCTTACGTACGACTGTAATTGGTAGCGCAATCGCTTAGGTGCGTGGCTTCACAATAGAGAACGCGTGTTCAAATCCGTACGATATCAGCGGATTTTACTTGACGAGCAATGAAAATAAATTCCTAATAACGATGTCGAGAATGTTCTAAACATTCCTTTTCTTTGCAGAAGATACTACATTACAAAACTGCGGAAGAATTTGATGCCCACTTTCCGATTACTGGTCGTTTGCAGATCATTCCTACTCCATATTTTCCTGTTCATAGGCCGTTTTTGGTTTTTGCATTTGGTACGTTCGTTTCCTTCCCAATCCACAATACGAGTATTACGTCCTTTGTAATTAACTTTATTTATTTGTGTCTCACTTTGGTCAAGTTTTTCTAGCTGAAATTTTTTTCTTTGCTTTTAAAAATTAAGAAATGCTTACACTTCGCTACTACCAAAATATGAAGAACTAGAGGTGCTACAGAATGGGACAGACTTTCTCCTTAGCAAATGTTTATATTTCTAATATTATTGGACTGGTTTTAAGGTTCTTGCCAGCTCACATGAGTTCTTCTGCCGTTCTCTTGCCAGCTGACATCTATCGCCGCACAAAATACATTTTTGTTTTCTCAACTTTTTCGGTTCAATGCATCTTTTCACAGGAATCTGTGAGTTTTGAAAAACTTCCTCTAAAGTCATTTGAAGCACTTCTACTACAAGTTTAAATAATCTGCTACAAATCTATTCAAATGCTCATATTAACAGCGTGAAGGTATTTCAAAAAATTTCATTTGTGTAATTTTAAAGCAATAGAATAGAGCAATATCTCGTTTATGTCATCGGATATGCTGAATTTGGCATTACCCCCAACCAAAAAATTTAAAGAAAAAATTTGGAGCCGTTTTGAAAATCTTGTTTATGTAAATTTTTAAAATTGCAAATGTGCACGCCATATTGTGCAGATAACTAAAACTTAAAAAAATTGCATTACCTTATTAAAAGATCTAATTATAAGCAACACATTTGTTTGACAAAAATCTCTATCTTTAATTTTGTAGTTGTAGTAGACGCCGCAAAATATTCAAATTTTAGCGATTTTCAAATTCGGAGTTAACCGTGAGAATTGGACATATTCTGCAGCTTTATAAGTATTTTACTATAGAGTAAACAGTTCTTACAAGAAATTTACAGAAACAATTTGGAGCAAGATTTTGAAAAAATTTAAAATGTCGGAAGGCTGAAATAGTCCCCCAAAATTAATGAATGTTTTCAAAATCATAGCTTCAGCTCAGGCAGAAACGACAGAAGTTTCTTCCAATTTGGAAAAAATCGTATGCTGCATGGTTTAGGCGCTAGAGAGTTGTATCAGACGGACAGACGGACGTTTTGCTTCCAATTGGTTTGGCATCACGGATACAAAACTGGGTGTAAGCTACACCGCGTGTTAGAGACTTTCTCTTAATTTACTTAATTTTTTGATTCAGTTTTTTGATCACCAGAACGCGGCAATGATTTTTCGCAGAAAATGCGCAGTTTTTTTCGCGCAGCATTATATAATTTCTCTATACTACGTATATTCTCTGCTTATATACATCAAAGTATACGAGAATGTAATAAGTGTTTGTTAACATGCGTCACGCAGATAAATTTTAAAGGAATCATTAGTGATGAAGTTTGAAAAATAATTCTTGGTTTTTAAAACCATGTATTTATATAACAAATATTCGATTATTAGTTGGAAATCAAATATGTTTATCATGCCCATTTGCTAACGTTAGAAAGGCTACATTGTTGTGAATGATATTGATTAATAAACAAGTCCATTATTAAATATTCTTCAATCATTCATTTCAAGGGTATGCTAAAACTATTTTACTAAACTACATCCCAACCGCGGATCAAAATAAAGACATAAGGAGTCACGTGCCCTCTCTTCATCTAGAAAATATTCATTTCTCTCTCATAATGAACTAGTAGTAAACTAATGTGTGAAGATGAAGATGAAGATCTTTTATTTATATAATATTATTTCATCAGAAACAGTTCTTTACATAACTTCGACGTTGAAATGCTTGTTACATTATTTTAGGAGACACCCAATAAGTCATGCAAGACTGGTAAAGCAAAATGTTGAAAGGTTTGATTAGTGCATAATCCAAATAACTTAAAAAATGTTAATTGGATATCGTTTAAGACTTAAAGAACGGCTGCAAAACCTTTTGAATTCATACATTTCCCTTTTTGGAGTCAGCGTATCACTTGAAAAATAGGTAGAAAAATAATATTTTTGTATCTGTAACATTTAATCCAGAAATTAATAAAACATAAAAATGGAGACTCAAAATAAATAATGTAAAGTCAAGACACATGGTTGTAGGGGAAATCTCGATATGATGCAGAACAGAAATAGGTATATTTCCAGTAGGAAAGAAAGAATTTAAATATATCAGGTGAATATTAGAGCAGGGGACCTAATAATGTGACTTTATTAAAAAATAAGCTAGGAAGGCAATTATTAGTAGACTTCATAATATTTTATAAACAAACATTTTCGAAGAAAACAGAGACAATATACAAGACAATGGTGGAGAGCTGTGTTACGTATGGATGAAATTAGAATTAAAATGATGCAATAAACTCTCAGTTGAATGCTATGAAAATGAATTTTTGGAGACGATGTTGTCAGTATACTGTTTGATAGAATACTAAACGAAGAAGAGATTAGATAGATAATAATGATTGAGAGACAGAGTGGTCGAAATGTAGAATCCAGAAACAACTCCAATGGTATGCTGCAGGGTATGCTACAGCCAGAATATCAAAATTATCTTTAGGTGAATCCCTTTCGAAAGAAAACGAGAAAGCCAAGGAAATCTTGCCAAAGTACGTCATGGATTTGACAATGAAGGGCACAAGAATGAGATGATGCCTGACGGAATAAAAAACATTGGTGTGTAGATTGCGAAAAACAGTCATTAGAACTGTAAAATACTCGCAGAATTAATAATAATTACCTTAAACGAAGTGGAAGATACCGGATAGAGAAGCCTTGTTTTTATGTGCGCACAAGTATGCAGGAGCAAGATCTGTTATAAGATCTTGCGGAATACAAACCAAAACCAAAGTTACGTTCTTATTTGAAAAGATTAAATGAAAACAAAAAGAAAATTTGATTATTTTCTAGAGAGTCCTTTAGATCACAAATATCAGATATTACTCTATTTGGTATTTATGATATTTGTAAACGTGTCCATTTATCGGCATGATCGGCTTTTCAGTAAGACAACTATTCTTCCGAATTGACGATTAGTAAATATTGTATTAGGTAAAAAGAATTGAATTATGTTTTCCGAAAATTGGCAGGACTGAAGTGAAAAGAAAACTAGCACAAATAGTAAATTCATATTTCTTGTATATTGCACCAATGAATAATGTCAATTCCACAATTAAAATCTATTTTTCGATCACCAATAACATATGTGGGTCTCTTTAACGCAAATCTTTGCTTTTAGCGGCGATAACATAATTGCCGGAGAAGTGTTCGGCAGTTTATCGACGAATGACAGAAAATGTAATTACAATAGCCAGTAGGACTTCTGATGCACGGTATTCCAAAGGCAGATTTTTTCAAACTCAGACAATTGTTCATCATTTCTCTCTCATGTTTATACAACATGTATTCTCAAGTTAATGTTGGAAATATCTGAAGTATCGCTTTCGGAATCCTAAGACTTAAGTAAAAAGGAACGCAATGGTGACCCTGAAGATTTGGTTACGAACCCAGCGCAGATTTCTCCTTCTTCGACCTTGCATTAAAGTGGTCACCGAAGTGTGCGACCAAATGCCAATGAATTATAAATTTGAGGTTATTTCGTTATTATTTAGATTTTCTTTGTAAAATCGTCTCTGCGTAAAGAGATATACTATATACGAGCACAAAGCTATCAATCAATGGGTGATACATTTTAAAACGTTATACATTGTAATATAGTAGCAATGCGTTTCAACAATAATAAATATTGTAATTATAGTTTTAAAATTCAACCTTAATTCATATTATAGTACTTTAATTAAATTACTTTATAAATATTGATAACTTAAATGAAATTTTTTCCCCAAAATAAAAAAAAAAAATTGCTTATTTTGTTTACAATGTTTATTAACAATTCATTAAAAATTGTAAATATACAGTGCAATATTACTGAAGATGCGTTAGTGAACACATATCAGCAGAATTGGCAATTTTACTTATGAAATGTAAAATGTATGAAAATAGAAAATTTTATTTTGCAGCAATATTTTACAGAGGATCCTATTCATTTCTAACGATTATCGTGACACAGATTTCCAGTTTGACAAAATTTGTTTATTATTAACAATTTTAATTTGAAATAATTTATGACAGGAAGGTCTCTAGTGATTCTTAATGGATTAGCAAAAACAGTGTTGCATAGGTCTGCTTATCTAGAAAAGTGGTGTAACATTTGATGACGTGTAAAAAACTTTTGTGTGCATTGCTCGTCTCTCGAAAATAAAAATATCGTAATGTAAAAATATACTTGCTATAATAATATAAATATATATTTCATTGCATGTTGGATTAAATCCTTTATAAATTACATGTAAGTAATATATTGATGAGTGTGTGTGTATGTGTGTGTGTATGTGTGTGTGTGTGTGTGTGTGTGTGTTCCTCCAATGTTCACACAGTAGACGAAATGATCTTTACCTACCTTTGCAAACATTAAGATATTAAAATGTTATATAAGAGTCATATGTCATTTTGCAGTTCTCACGCAAAATCCTCAAAAGACTAGAGTATCACATATGATTTTAATATTTGCAGTAAAGAACTCCATGTAAATGCAATCACCCTAACGTTAGATTGAAAGGTAATTAATTTGTAATCCCAAAACAAAAAGATCAAAAATCATTCATTTGCTTACAGCTGCACTTACCAATCATATGTCTGCAGAAAAACTTTCATTGTGACTAAATGAACTTTAAATACTTTAGTTTATTTAGTATTTACATATCAAACTATTTTATTACAATATTAATGTTCACGACCATATAGTAAATTGGGTAAGGTCATCTGAAATTGATGATGAAGTTTTCACAACTGAAAGCTGCTATCTCGGAGACGTGTTGTGAAACTGACTCTAAGGCAATATTTCTTTAAGTTATTAATTACTAATAAAATAACTAGGTTAGACAATGCATACAATGCAAATTATTTGCATTTTATATTAAATATTACAATAATAAACGACGAAATGTAGACATGGAGCTTAATAGTCGTTGTCCAGTGTTATTTTTTGCAAAAAACCCGTTTTATAACAGTTTTAAAATATGTTTTACTGGGAAATTGCATGCCTTTATTTATGTAATTAAATGTATATACAAAAATTTATGTAAAACTGTTGGTTGATTTAATATTCATATTCAAATATTTACTATAATATAACTCGCCATCACCGCCATTTTGTAATGTTCAAGATGAATAGTCCCGCCTCCCTGAAATGAAGCTAAAGCGGATTGGTCACCCTGATCCGCAGGGCGGGCAGGGGTCGGAAAACTCTGGTAAAGTTCGGCTCAGGACATCGCCCATTTTTGTGCAAGCGAGGGTACATAGTGGTGCTGCGCGCCTTCTCGCTGCGCGTGGGCTGGAAGCGGCTGACGAGCGAGCGCAGGGAGGAGCTGGGCTGCATCGCGGGCATTCTCGCTCTCGCCTCCACATACCTGATGCTCGCTCTCTCTCTCCCTCCCTCTGCAGCAAGCGCGTTATTCGTGGGTGCGTGTGTGTGTGTGTGTGTGTGTGTAGGGAGGTACAGAGTGGTGCTGCGCGCCTTCTCGCTGCGCGTGGGCTGGAAGCGGCTGACGAGCGAGCGCAGGGAGGAGCTGGGCTGCATCGCGGGCATTCTCGCTCTCGCCTCCACATACCTGATGCTCGCTCTCTCCTCCCTCCTCTGCAGCAAGCGCATTTTGTGGTGCGTGTGTGTGTGTGTGTGTGTGTGTGTGTAGGGAGGTACAGAGTGGTGCTGCACGCCTTCTCGCTGCGCGTGGGCTGGAAGCGGCTGACGAGCGAGCGCAGGGAGGAGCTGGGCTGCATCGCGGGCATTCTCGCTCTCGCCTCCACATACCTGATGCTCGCTCTCTCTCTCCCTCCCTCTGCAGCAAGCGCGTTATTCTGGTGCGTGGTGTGTGTGTGTGTGTGTGTGTGTGTGTAGGGAGGTACAGAGTGGTGCTGCGCGCCTTCTCGCTGCGCGTGGGCTGGAAGCGGCTGACGAGCGAGCGCAGGGAGGGGCTGGGCTGCAGCGCGGGCAATCTCGCTCTCGCCTCCACATACCTGATGCTCGCTCTCTCTCTCCCTCCCTCTGCAGCAAGCGCATTATTTGTGGGTGCGTGTGTGTGTGTGTGTGTGTGTGTGTGTGTGTGTGTAGGGAGGTACAGAGTGGTGCTGCGCGCCTTCTCGCTGCGCGTGGGCTGGAAGCGGCTGACGAGCGAGCGCAGGGAGGAGCTGGGCTGCATCGCGGGCATTCTCGCTCGCCTCCACATACCTGATGCTCGCTCTCTCTCTCCCTCCCTCTGCAGCAAGCGCGTTATTCGTGGGTGCGTGTGTGTGTGTGTGTGTGTAGGGAGGTACAGAGTGGTGCTGCGCGCCTTCTCGCTGCGCGTGGGCTGGAAGCGGCTGACGAGCGAGCGCAGGGAGGAGCTGGGCTGCATCGCGGGCATTCTCGCTCTCGCCTCCACATACCTGATGCTCGCTCTCTCTCTCCCTCCTCTGCAGCAAGCGCGTTATTCGTGGGTGCGTGTGTGTGTGTGTGTGTGTAGGGAGGTACAGAGTGGTGCTGCGCGCCTTCTCGCTGCGCGTGGGCTGGAAGCGGCTGACGAGCGAGCGCACGGAGGAGCTGGGCTGCATCGCGGGCATTCGCGCTCTCGCCTCCATATATCTGATGCTGACTCATGAGCTCCTGTTCGTGCCACAAGAGCCAAGTATCAACAAGGTCAAGGCATTGGAGGTAAGATAATTCAGCCTTTTCATTTTACGTGACATTATGTTGCAAGGTAGGTTGAAAAATGTGCTGCTTGACAATGAATTAAATAGATACCTTGAAGCGGATCACCTAAATATTTTTGTCCATATCTCGATGAATTGTGTGAATTTGGAATTTTTCAAGTGTGTGTCTAATGTGATTTTGCTGGGAAACGCTTAGCTTTCCGCAGAGAAAATTCTAGGTTCTTCTCTTCTGTAACGTTTTTAGAAGCTTTTGCTTAAGTTATTCGAAGCTCAGAGGACAATTGCAAATATTGTCGAAGGAAAAACAAGTTTTTTTCAGATGCGGTGAAAAACGTTGTGAATTGGCGAAGCGGGTTGCTAATTAAGACAGTGCCGACATACTGCGCGAATCCTGTGATTGGGCTCGATTATCGACAGCCAGAACCTTTGTCCGCCAGCCGGCAGTCAGAATTACAGTGCACTTGCTGATCATAAATGACGCAAGTTCACAACTGCTTCGAGACTTGGAAATGAATAGAGAGTTGCAATGTCAACGACATCGAAAAAAATCGCAAAGACGAGTAGTACAATATCAGATTTTTAAATTAGTTCCAGAATAACAAATTAATAGTAAATTAAATTAAAACGGTTTTAATGGTTTTCCATTTCAAGTATACAGTTCTGTACCCCATTGAAAATGAACGGTGTGACATTGACTGATGTTAAGGTAACAACATTTTGAAGTCTCTCAATTCAGTCAAACCCCAAATGATTTAAGTGATTTCGACACAAAAGTAAGTTCATTATGTTCTCTTTCAAAATTCTTTTAAATTCAGTCGGTCTTCATACTCTCTTCGTGTGTAATTTGCGAATGTTAATTCTCGCCTGAGATATGGCAAAATATTCAGGGGAAATACATCTTACAGTTCTCAGACTTTTAGATTACAAAAAAGAATTTTGAGAGTAATAAGCAAATCCCTTTGTTTTTTGTATGCCTCTATATATTAATATAGGAATTTTACCTTTGCCTTATCAATTCATTTACGAATTAGTGATTTTTGCCAAAAATTACTTACGGGTGGGAATAAATTTTCATCAAGCGCCAATGTCTGTACTTATAACACTCGACGTAGTACTCACATTTAGCAGTTAGGGTGGCAGTTTCTTCGCACAAAATTTCACTCCACGCTCACTACAAAAGATTCACATACATTACACGTACATTACTCTAGAACACCTTGCCAGATGTCATAAACGATTAAATGCGTTACAAAACCAAGTAAAATAGTTTCTGCTGCACAACTGTTTCAATACAATAAGAATATACCAGGCATCAAATAAGAAAGTAATATTATTTTTAACAATGATATTTAATGTATTATTAACCGCTTGGACTGTATAATTCTAAACAACTTGTAACAATAATTCCTCAGCTTCTTTTTTAATGACCCCCATCTCGATTATGTTTTTCGTCCAGTTTCTCTGATTCTTTGAGCAAATCCTTGTTTTGCTTCTGAATATAAATGTAAATTCATTATCTGAGCACGCCTTCTAGAGTTCAGTGAGAACTATAGTTATATAAATTATCATTCTCCATATTGTCACAATAGGGTTCCTTCACGAAAGGCATGGTGAGCCCAAATATATAGGTGATTTGTCCTTGAAAATAAATTTGATTACGTCAGAGCGAATATTTTGTTAACAATTCTTGCCAAAAACGCTCATTTCTTTCTGTATTCAGAATTCAACCAGTATATGATTCAGGGTACGGATCACAAAATTATGAAAACCTGCCGAGAATTCACTTCTCGTAGCACGTCACACACAGTCTTAAACTGTTTTTGACATTAAATAAATAAATAAATAAATAAATAAATAATAATGATTTCTGCCTTTGAATTCAGTGTATTCACGTTCTACATGCATAAATGCGTATTTTCGCCGTAAATAAAATTATTAATTTGTATTAACTCGAACGAATGGCAGCCGTTATTATCTCGTGTTATCAGTACGGTGTTCCAACAATGGGTTGCAACAATGACCGTTAATTCGAATGGGATACACATTTTGCCAATTAGCATTGTTTATACCACTAGCAAGAAAGTGGAAATTAATAAATGATGTAATAATTAAATATAGTATTTTTATATTCGCCAAAATTACTCTGTTTTTACATTCATCACTCTTCATTTTCACATCTTATTAGCAAAGCGATATCATCTTCCGTTCGTTTTCACATTTAACTCAATTAAAGGACGCAATTTAAAATAAGTTTTAAATAATTTCTAAATGATTAATTGTAAAATGTACATCAAAAGCTCGAATGTAAGAAATGAACAACGCAATATGAAATAATACACCAATACTAACTTACGTAGCATCCAACAGCCACAAACCACTTCTAAAATTAGAAAAGTACAGGATTTTAACCAATTAAAAATTGTCTATGTTTGACACAAAATTTTGCAAACTATACTCATGTTCTCGGAAAATTGAGTGTGACATTATTTTTAGCTCAGTTTTTCAGGAAAACATTTTACTTAGAAAAAAAATTTCTTAATAATTGTAGTTGTAGGAAGACTGAAAGAAATTTGATTTTCTTCATTATTCGAAAAATCAGGGTTTTCAACGAAAGTGAGACCTGCACAGTTCTCTTAAACGGTCTTTACACTTTTAAATAACAAAATTTAATAAAAAACATTGGAGCTATATTTTGAAATGTTTGACAATGTTCCAGAGGCTTCATGTAAAGTATCCCCAAAAATTAAAATATCGGATTCAAATTCAAGGTGCCCCAATATCAGCCAGATCGGTCGGGGAATATCAGATGTGAAGAAAATCGGCAGAACGGGTTAACCGCTATCATTTTTCACAGACAGACAGACTTTTGGACAGACGTTTTGCCGTCAATCGATTTTTAGGTATCAAGGACCCACAAAACATGGATTCTGGCCACACCAGGTGTTAAAGAGTTTTTTACTACATTGAGCATCTGAATTGATGCACTTTTTCGTATCAAGGTTTAAGAGGTTTTCTGCCGAAAATTTGCCGTTTCTTCGCGCAGCATTAGTCTATCGCATGATCGGTAGCCAGAACGTGAGAAAAACGAGGAAAAGCCATTGCACTCTTTTACTGCGTATCTACTAGATGCCATCTGTACGTGACGTTGTTTAATTTATTTAAATCATAAGTGAATATATTTTACTTTCTCCTTACCACGGCAGCGAGATTACGCTGAATGAATTTGTCCAAACGCATCGACACAGCGCTGGCAACAACGCGCTCGGGCGAAAATCGTATTATTTTCTTAAACTTTATTCTTTCTGTTTAACATTAATGTTTTACGGGATGTTTCAATACAATATTTTGTAACCTTTTTTGCAGCGATCCCGCAGTCATCTAGCAGGCTGGTAACCTCCATGAAATGTAACGAATCAAATAAACTAAGTAATTTTCATTCAGTTAATTTCAATGTTACTTACAGTTTTAATTTGCAAGTTCATTAAATGTTCATAGTGGGTGGAACATATATTTTAGATATCGTGAGCATATACGACAATTTTGTTTTGATTGACCTAATTTGAATGTATTTGCACAAGGTGACGCTGAGAGATTGGAGAAGTTAGTGGTTAGATTTTTGATGTTCTCTTCAAGAAGTTTAATTTGTAATTCTTTATGAATTTGCGTGTGGAACAAACCAATGAGCTTTAATATTTATTAACTTTCAATTTGTGTGCTTTCTCACAAACTGCTTACATTGTATATTTCAAGACTAACATGCGCATCGAATATGTTTGTGAATACACTGAAATCAATGCCAGAAATATATATTGCTTTAAACTTTGGAATAAAAAAATCTTCCTTTTTTTGGTTTGAAATAAATTTGAAGTGTAAGAAAGGCAGAAATTGTCATATAATATTACTTATCGATAACTTTATAATATTGCGAGAAATATGTGCTACCGTACTCCTGTAGTTCACATTTCAAACCAACTTCCAACCTACCAAATGTGCATCAACTCAATATTATGTTCTAGCGTGCTATAAAAACCTCGTACACCCCTTTTGTTGTTGGCCATGTCATCGTGGACACGTTCTTCACAATAAGCGCAACACTATACAGCTATCATCTTGCAAATTCCATCATTAATGGAAAATTCAACTACATCATGACAATCGTACATCGCTTCATCAGGTAATGTAGTTTTTCACTATGTTTCAATTATTTACTTTTTCCAAAATTTATAATAATACTGCAAAAAATATTTTATGAACTTTCATCTACAGTCAAACTGTAAGCTTTTCGTAATAAGAATAATTATTTTTTAATATTCTAATAATTATGGTCCATTATTAACAATCAAAATCATTCGATCGCTTTTCGAATGATGAATAATCAGACTTTAGCAAAAATTTTAATTTTTGGACCTTGTACAAAGATGTACGATCTTCGCATCGTCCTGTAGCAACAAGTGATTGGCCAAACGGCCTCGTTTGTTTGTTTTTTTCTCTAGTTTCTCAAACTGTAATACGGTGTCTTACAACAATTATTTCACAGATAACTATTAAAATATTCATTGAAGACACGTTCTTCGAGTTTTTCATTTAACAAGAAACACTGTAATTTACTTTAACACCAAAAGGACATTTATTTACTCATTTGTTTGTTTGTTCGTTTGTTTGTTTTTGTTTTTCATTTTATCTGATAGTAAATTTTGCTTAAATCTTAGGACACCATCATCAAAAACCTGTCTTATCATAATCAATTTGGATAAAAAATTATTTAATTCATGTGAATATTACAATTTTGTATCGTCTTTTACTACTGTTTCAACAATACTTAATTTGTGTTCACAGATTAAGCCCCGTTTACTACCTGCTGGTCTTATTCTATGCATCGTTCCTCGAATACCTAGGCGATGGACCTCACTGGCCATCGCACATCAACTACCATGTGCAGTCGTGCAGAGACAGTTGGATTTGGAACGTTCTCTACATAAACAATTACGCCAACAACAGGAACTTGGTGAGTTGTTTTCTGCTACTGAAATCTGATCCTTATGTTAAATAACAAAACTATAATATATCACCCTTTGAACAGAGTTTTACTTACAAACAATTAATAATATTATAATATATACTTAGCCTCATTCTGGGCATGCCATGTGAATTGGATTTCACTTGAACACTGGATTAAATTAAGAACACCTGAAATGTTATTTACTTATATTCTATCTATACCCAATTTTTATTTTATTTTATTTACTAAACAATAACCCATATATGCGACCGGGATATCCAATATAGAATATTTGTATATTGATTGTCTGAGTCGATAGAGCCGTTCATACGGAATCACAGCGACGAGACTTTACACATCAAGTTCTAATTACATTGTTTTTTAAAAAACTATTTTTCGAATATTAACAATATTTATATCATTGCATTTCATTTTTAAAGAACTTTAGAATGATGGAGAAAAAATATGCTTCCTTTTCAAAAACGAAGTTGCGTACATATCTCTAATATTACGTATGGTACAAAGAAGAAAACGAAATATGTTATTTACCCCATCATCTGCAACAGCACGGCGCAAATAACACCTCGATACCTAAAACAGTTTTTAAGATATTTGCTGTGGCCGACGTAGGTGATTCACCTGTACATCGTCCAATGTTGGCTTAAAATGAATAGTTTAATTTACAACTAACGATCTAGTGACTTAGATTTAGAAACCGTAGAGCATCTCTTAATTTGTAATTAAATCGGAAAATATTTGGGGAAAGAAGGTGTTTTTTGTTCTTGTCGGATAATTGATACATTGTAGTCCGGCAAAAATCCTTCTCGAAATTAGCACGGAAATGCAGGTGTTTCAGGGTTACGTAAATTTGGGTTTTGGGGGGCTAAAACCATTTACCACATTAGTTTATCACTATATTTGTGTATATGCAAAACAAATTTAAGACGTTACTTTTCAATAAGCAGCCATTAATGTTATCAAGTACATCAGAACTTGTGGAAGCGAAGCAGAATTTATTTTCGACCTCCGAAAATTTCTCAGAACATTAATTTTGAAGGTGCATTTCGTGTCTGAATCGCTTGATGTACTTGCCTTATCTTCGGCCCAAATATTGACAGGAAACCTACAGATGTGTTCATCGCAGGGTTTCAAGATGCATTTCACTGCAGTGTAATATTGGGTTGAAACGAATAATTAAACTACACTTCCGGGTTACATATATCTCGATTACATATATCTGGATTTTTCAATTATCGCCGATAATTCCGTTTTTGAGTTGCTAAGTTTCTAATCTTCAATGAAATGCAATGCTGGCAAAGTGTTGAGTGTTTTTTTAAGAACAGACAGTAACATTTCTGTAGTGCATATTGCGGGGACTACTTTCTTGGGCGGTTCAGTATTGTCGTCAACGCAGAGTTTTAATTGCTTGAGTTTTCGAAACGACCTCATTTCTTAATTCCTAAGGATAAAAAGGATACGAAAGAAGAGCGAATTTGTAATTATTATTAAACGTTCTATTGTTTTATATCAAGAAGCAAGTAAGTTCATTGATATTTTTTGCAATCAATGAGATCTTGATTATATCGATAAAGCACTTGTTGGATATTAGGTTTGGCTTTTGTCCCCAATTGATTCCCTGATCATCGGAGTGTGTGCCGACCGCGTTGGGAACCCTGTTCTAGTGCATGACCCCGTCGTGGTTCCTGGCGGCCGACATGCAGTTTGTGGTGGTGGCGCCGCTGGCGGTGTTACCGCTCTTCCGCTGGCGCAGAGGGCGGCATCTGCTGCTAGCCCTCGTCGCCCTGGCCACGGCGGCGGTGGCCGCCACAATGGTCCTCGGGGACGTACCGCCCCTTTACCGATTTCATGATACGTAAGTGTGACCATTTCTACAAGAGTTTACTGGAAAGGAGTAAAGATCGTTCCTTCGTAATGAGATTAATATCTTATAAAGCAAGGGAATTGCTCTGGAAAAGATCAATTGATATTTTAATAAAATCGGTCCTTTTGACCGAAAACAATGTAACGCGATGAGTCAGTACTTAATAGATACAATAAAGTTCATTAAACAGTCAAGATCGTCTGAAGAATATAAGTAAATCGGAGACCAGAGCCACTGTTTCTTTGTTAAGAATAATGTGTTTACAGAGCACGAAATAGTTGCTACCCACTTCATTTATTGGCATTGCTGTTTCGTTATTAATAGTTGATATTAATTCTGCATTTACAGTACAAAACAGGCTGCCCAAGCAGCTTCAATGGCAACTCATTTCGTGAAATGAAGCCCACATTTTGGTTTCGTTCCACTCCCGGTGGCTCCGTCTAGCAGCTTTTCAAATGATTGATTGATTGTTGGTGATTCCGTTCGAAGTCCCCGACTAGTCTCCTGGCATGTGTGGTGAGGTAGCGCATGTTAGTGTAAGTGTGAAAGGGGTGAGGATAAGATAAGGAAGAGGAAGGACAGATCGCGCGCGGTCCGTGACCCGTTGGTTAGGGTACTGCTCCGGCATTCGCCCGGTGTTGGTCGGAGAAACCACGGAAAACTACCGATCAGAGCAGTCGTCCACTAGAAATCTCCTCCAGGCAGCGAATGAACTCGACCTAGCTGAAAAGCCAGTCTTGAAATTCCTGCCACCGTCGGGACTCGATCTTAGGACCTCCCGGTCAGAGGCGCTGCAGTGACATCAATTGATGCACTGAGCTACCGCCTCCGGTCAGTTTTTCAAGATTTCAATACATTTAATATTGAATCTTGAGAAAATTATATTTTGTGCATGAAAACTACTTCCTCAAAAGAAGATGCTAAAGGTATTGCAAAAGCCCATATATCTGACCCAACATAAAATAAACTCCTCGATGTATAAAGATGTTGATCGTGGATTGCAACTTTCATGTGTCAAAATACCCTGTAGTTTATTGAATTTAGTTTCTCGATAAACATGGCAAACGCTATTTATTGGAGAGATCTCTGTCAGTATCGTTTGTATTCTCCCCAACTTCGTAGTTTCCCCACGTCATGTTATTCGCACCACTTCAAAAGGAAACAAGAGACCATGATAAATTTGAGATCTAATATGCTTTCTAAACCTAATATAATTGCTAATATGGAAAATGCAATCGCTGGGTACCGGAAGCCTACAGCTTTACATTCCTAAAATTTCTTTTTACTTCTTTTATTATCGTATATTTCCTCCCTTCACTTTAGGATAAGGAGAATTGGAATGATTTCAACAATACTATCTGGAATTTTCGGGCGTAAAATCCGTGTTTAAAGCTCTTCAAACTGTAACTACGCGCACACGGCAGGATTAAAGTCTATTTAAGGTGTTTCAAATATTTTTAAGGTTGGTGCAGACAGCTGCGAGATACACGCCATTTTCTTACCCGAACACCGGAATGCCTGGATACAGATGTAGGTTGTGTCGCACAATACAGTCAGATTTGAAGCCCTTAAGCGGCAACGTGGTAAATATGTCACGAGTAAACTGTAGTTTTGCGGTTTTCTAGTTGATTGTTTACATTTTACATTAATTTAATGACTTGTTGTTCTTGAGAGGGCGAAATTTTCGAAGAGCGTTTTGTTCGGCAGCATTGCTACTGCTCCAGGCCGGCAGTGACAGGTACGAAAGTGCGTTCCCTTGAGAGCGTGGCAGCTGGCAGCGCGCGCAGCGGCGTTGGAGGGCGGAGCTCTCCCCGAGCCGCAGACCTGGCGGCCGCACGCTCGTCTTCTGTCAGCGGGGAAACTGCAGAGCCACTCAAATAAACCAATACATGCAACATCACGTGTACCAAAATATAATAATAGAAATACACGGCTTTTGCTCCGTGAGTTCAGCTAAACGTAGAATGGAAGTACCACAGAATCAAAATCAAATGTGATGCTTTGAGTTAAGAGCTATTTTTTTCAGGGTTCTGTGTTATTAGGGTCTCGCACCAAGTATTCGCAACTTTTACCACGATCGCCAAACCTACTCCTGAGAAATCGTGATAGTACTCGTACATCACATGACTTGGATATGAAAGAGATATTCCTTTCTTTGGAGTAGTGAATTGTATTGGTAGAATTTGAAAATGACAGACTGGACTTTTTACCTTTTATTGCATAAACTGTTTCAGAGATCGTCAAATATTATCGTTCTTCATAAATGTTCACATAAGATCACACATGCATGCCCCATCATACCTGGTGGGTTTATACCTCGGTTACATACTGCACAACATCAAAAACAAGAACATCAACTTGAGCAAGGTAGGAACATTAATATATTTCTAATATACACAAATATTAAGATTAAATTAGCTGTAAAATATGTAATGATAACCTTATAGTTTCCTCTGTTGGAATCTGTGCCGAAGTCACCTTCTGTAGTTGACACAAATACGCCTTTCGCATTTTTAAATGTTGCTTTGCACAAATTCATTAAAACGGAAAGGGTTCGTCTTCTTCCAGAATAGCGGAAATAAAGCTTTTACGGGGCCCTTTTGTACCCAGAACAAATGACAGTAAACATGAATATGAGAATGATGAGTAAAAATACTGTTTAATTGACAAACCGGTCACGTTTTATCTAATTTAACTAATGTTCTATTATTCTATTAAAAGTAAGCTTGAATTTTTAATTGTATTCTTTTTAAGTGTTGGAACATTTCGTTTTAATTTTCTACATTCTATTTCTTGTTTGCAAACAATTGCGTTTACTTCACGCAGCCTTCTTTTTGAAATAGGGCTACCTATTACTAGGCTGGACAATCTGCGTTTCTATAATTCTGGCCAATTTTGTGGGGCCAAACTACATGATCCAACCGAACTACAAATACAGTCTAGTGGACAGTGCAGCATACCCAGCCATCGGTCGTCTTTCTTGGGCAATTGCAGTTTCCTGGGCCATCTTCGCGTGCCACGCCGGTTACGGAGGTACGTGCTGTTCATTTGCCTAAATACTGTGTGCCCACACGCGTATTTGCAATCGTTAGAGCAGCGTGTCTAGAGTATCTACCTTCTACCCAAATAACCAAGTTCCAACGCGCGCGAAAATTGAAACAAAACTATGCAACCTCCAGCCATGCGAGAGGCTCCCATGTTAATAACGCAGGATCTTGTGGAAAATCCAAAAACAATTAAACAATTTCGATTTTCTTTGAAAGATGCAAATGTATGATTGGATCATTGTTCGCCTCCTCTCGCATTGAGCGTAACGACTGAAGTCTCATGTTCAGCACCTCGATGCAGCTCATGTCACTCGACGACAGGGCTTCACGAGGCTTATTCACGCGACGGAAAAGCAACTGTGGCGTCATACAGTCGCCACATACAATAAATATTGGCTACCTGCATTTCATGCACTAGGAAGTAGGCTGCGACAGCGGGCAGCATGCAAGGGACGCCTCCCTGAACAAAGCAATGAATAACAGACGTGAAACAGTGTGATATTAATATTTATTACAGATATCCTCCGACACCCGAATCTACTATTTACAATATCTACAGCCTATTTCTAAGAGGAACTTCACCTGGTCACCACAACCGCTTGCCAGATAAGAATTACTTCCGCGGTGCGATGCACCCTTCTCCCTAAATCACGACAAATTCACGCCGGCTCCAGACCCTTTGCCCCCGTAGCCTACCCGAAGTGCCACGCGCCGCGCACCCTCACACGACATCCCACGCAGAGCTCGAGAATCAGGAGAAAGAGTCGTGTGCGAGTGCGCTTTTATACCCTCTGGGCCGGCTGACGGAACTGCGTCATCTCGTCGCTTCCGCCAGCCGCGTTTACCCGACAGCCGAACTTCGGGGTTCACAAATCTGTCCCCGTGGCAACGCAACGTCACGGCAGCCCTGGGGTTTTCTGCCTTTCGCCCTATGCGAGAGCCGGGTTTCCCGTCCCGATATAGCCTCCCTTTGTCAGGGAGGCGTCCCCGCTGTCGCAGCCTACTTCCTTGTGCATGAAATGCACGTAGCCAATATTTATTGTATGTGGCGACTGTATGACGCCACACAACGATTTTCATATTCATGGTATCTGAAAAAAGTTGTGTACATACTATCCTGCGTGAAAGAAGTATTCGTGAGGACTGTTCTCAATATATTTAATTCATTTATAGTGTTATAGGAGAGGAGGTGTGATAGATTTTTGTAAAATCATTCAATGGGGTTTAGTTCAGCAGCATTTGTTTCTGCTACAGACCGCTAGTGTATAGTGAATGCAAATATACTGCTGCATGTAAGTCCTGCTTGTAAATATAATTGAAAACTTACTGTATCTATATATCTAAATAAACTATATATCTATAGTGTTTATTTAGGAGAGCATCAATGTTTGGTTTCGCAGGATTGCTGAATAAACTACTGAATTGCTATGCATTGCGAGTGATCAGCCGCCTATCGTATATCGCCAATATCACTCAGTTCTTGGTGCTGATGCATTTCGGAGGTCATAGAAGAATACCTATTTGGTTAGACGAGCTTACATGGGTAAGTATTCAAACGACACAACTTGTTTTATTCGACAAATAAGCATGCCCTCTTGATGAACACAATTCTTCGTAGAATGAAAATCCATAGAAGACGTATTTGCGCAAATCATATTAAAACATGCGAAAGAGAAGCGAAAAATATTCCAACCCGATTTACAGTATCTCTGCCAAGAATCCAAAGAAAATCACAAATTTCGATTTGTTGTTTACCAAGTTATCTATTTCTAGTTTTCCATCTAGTTATCCATTTCTAGTTTTTAGGAGATGCATTGAACAACGATCAAATAAACAAAAGTTCAACATCTACAAAAATTTGAAACATCAATACTATTTTCCAGTCTTAAGCATTTCATGACATTGCAATGTGATTATAAACTGATCGGATCAATGGTGTATTTTTTGTTTGAGGCCTGCCTCCGCGTTCATGTTGTGAGGCCGTCTTTGATACATCTAGGCCAGTGTGTGGTTTTCCTAGTACAGGAGCCGGGATGGCATGTCCCGAAGCCTCCGAGTGGTGCGCCATAGCCAAACGCTGCAGTGGCCTTCGCATGCGCCTGCCGACTGGAGAGGTGGCAACGCCTCTTTAATGCGCCCCAGGGGCTGCGAAGCTTGGCACCGGATGTTGTTCCTCTAATGAAGCCAAACTGGTTGCTGGATAGTCCCTCCCCGCTGTTCAAGTCGCACTTTCATTAGGCCTTCGCTTCTTTACCGAGTGTACTTAGAATGTCAAGAGGTCTGTATGCCTTCAGGAGCAGCACCTACTTTGCTACTTTTCATTCTGTTGGAAAGTCTTGCTTCTTTAGCAAGGCGTTCAAAGTATTCATAACTAGTTCCGGGGCTTCCTTGTAGCTCTCTGTATCGCTTCTGGCGGGATGCTGTCCGGTCCAGCCACTTTGCGCAGTTTGTGCTGCATTCTTCAACTCCTCGATGGTAAATGGCTCCGCATACTCCGATGGTAAACGACTTTTCATGCAGGATGTGTGTCTTAGCACATCCGATCTGCGCGGGGACAATTCCAGGGATGCAGCCTACTTCTGCTCCACCGATAAATTGAACGGAATGCAGTTATTAAGCTTTTTGGTAACAATTTTCTGCCCCGCTCCCCAAATATCCTTATCCAGTTCTTCATATAGCTTTCTCCAGTGGACCCGTACCAATTCCCGTCTGCAGTTTCGATAGTCTTCCTGGAGTGTCTTCTGTTGAATCTAGTGAGAAGTCGCCGTTTCTGAATGCATTCTTTCCTTCGTAGGTCAACTTCGTTAGTCCACAGTATGGCACTCGCTCTTTACCTATTCACCTGCTTCTTGAGCAGCTTTCTTCAATACCTTGCTTATTTGCCGTGGGGTTTCAATGTTGCGTTCACCAACCATCCACGCAAGCAAATGTCGAGAGGCTTCCCAGTCGTATTGGAACTTAGTTTCTCTGCGTTCCAGTACTCACGGTTGCTAGCATTTAATATCTCCAAGGAGTTGAAGCGGTGGGCACTAAGTGATTCATCGCCTTGCCAATTTGAGATTCTTTTCGCAAGGCCTTGTGTGGCGTAGGTGACATCTATAAGACTTGCCGAATTTGCCCTGGAGAACGTGAGCACAGTCCCAGTGTTCTGCACTGATAGGCCGAGTGTTACCACCCACTCGCTTAGATATTCACATCTCTTATCAGCAACAGGAGACCCCCGTTGAGATTCCCCAGAATAACATTTGCTCCCCCTGTTGTTCTGCAATCCTGCATTATTTTGTCCGCTTGTGTTTTGAACATATCCAAAGGGATATTTGGAAAGATATAGCAGCAGCAGATATTAAACTCCTTCATATGAATAAACGTAACATTGTGCACACACAGGCTTTCGTTTAATAAAAGAGCTGCAACACCACATCTCATGTCTCTAATCCAGTTGCTTGTGGAGACACGTTCCTTATTGGGTTCGCTTGCCAGTACTCCTTTGTCCAAGGCAGTACGCACTACACTACACTACCGCACACACTATACACATACCACACATACGCGCACTGCTCTATTACACACATAAGGAGCTTAGTGCTGTCCCGGATGAGGCGGTGATAGGCTGGTGGGAAAAGACGGGTTGGGGAAAACTCCGAAAGCTGACATGAAGGTCGGCGCCAGATTTCCCCACCCAGCGAGAAGATCGCCGCCAGCCCCGCGATAAAAGCATGCATTACACTTACGGGACTAAAGACCAAAGCAATTAACATGAAGTAATGCATCAATCAATCTGAGAGTGGCCATCAACTTATTCACGAATAAATGAGAATGATCGCGTTTTGTCACAGTCAATAAAATGTTTTGGGGTCATTTCTAAATTATAAATTGATTCGTGTGGCTCCTATGTGTAAAGAACTTTATATCTAGGGAGTAAGAGTGTTTCTTCCCTGATAGAACTTTCATCCGACACGACACAGACCTACCCGACTACTCCTTTGCGGCGGTTCCGCTCCAGGTATCACCGAAAAACCCTGAGCTCGCCACTAGTCTCCCGATATGCACGTTAGTGCAGTGCATGTGTGTGTGTAAGGGGGAGAGGACAAGGATGAGGAAAGAAAGATAGCGCGCAGCCCATGGCGCATTTGCTAGGGTGCCGCTCCGGCATTCGCCTACTTTCAATGGGGAAAAATGTAAAAATATCGATTACAGCAACCGGCCGCTAATTCATAAACTGTTCTCTCCTGAAACTTCAATCAATTGTGATTTCCCAAAATTCGAATTGAATGTAGCTTAAGGACATTTTCAAACTTGGGAGTTCATCTCTGTTTCTGTTATTGGTATTCGTAGTGACGCTCAAGATTGCGGTTTCTGTAACACGAATATAAGCGTGAGGAATAAATATGGAGTTGGTGCATCAGGTTTGTACATTCACATATCTCAACCATTCCACAATCTTGGGAATTTACTTTTTTAATTTTCTTCTTTACAGATACAATCCTTCTTCTCGGATTACATGTTGTCAATAATTATTTCTGCTATCCTCTTTGTGCTCGTCGATTCTCCAGCCAACCTGATTACACGATCATTTTTCTTTGGAGGTAAGACTTTGACTATGAATATTAAATGTTTTATATAATACACTCACACACGTATTTACTCAACGTCAACATACCATGCATTCGACTCAGACTATATAAAACTGTAACCAGATTACATACTATATAGTTATGGGTCACCAATCTTTCACTTCACCATCTTTCACTTCACTTCACTTCACTACACGTTTTCACCCTATTGACTAATTTCCTATATTTTTTTTCTAAAACCTCGCGTTGAGCAAAGAAAGGGCTCAAAAACTGCCGCAGGCAAATTGTTCCAATCTACTATAGTTATGTTTAAAAAGGAGTATTTCCCTACGTCCGTTCTTTGTATTCTTGTTCTAATTTTATATTTGTGATCAAATCTATTTAAATAATCTGGTTTATCTAGCCTTCCCCGAATTTCCTGCCATGCGGAGCAACCAACGTAAGATTTATACAGCGTGCAAAGTAGAAAGAAACAAAGTTCATAAGAAACAGCAGTGGGCCTATGACACTGCCCTGAGGAACCCCAGAAGTAATGTTACCCTTTTCCGATAACTGCTGTCCAATTCGGACTTTTTGATTTCTATCGCGAAGAAATTCATTTATTCATGCTATTACCCGCCTGTCAATTTTAGCATCAATAAGTTTCAGTATCAATATGTCATGCGGCACGTATCTATTAAAAACAGCATTCTTGAACATCAATTTGATCAAAAATCAACTAAACATCCATTTCCCATCAGCTTCTAAGAACCAGTGAGCATATCCACAAAGCCTTCCACAATCATCAATATATAACACCTCTCGCCGGTGACAGTGTGAGGTTGGCGGCACCAGGTGGCGTTCCGTACGGTCCCAGGGGACACAGCGGAGCCCAACCATGGCCCCTTCATCGAATAATTACCCACTGGCATGTGCCGACTCACGGGCCAAGTTCAGTAAGTACTTCATGCCGAAAGTGTTGGCTCATGAGCCACTTGGGGTCAGAGTGGGGAACCGTGGGGAGTGCAATGGGAGCCGCTCCTACAGAAGGTTACTCAGATTCCGCCGGTGGAGGACGAAACAACCACCTACGATATTTTTTCATCGGTCAAATCGGTTTGCATCGGTCCAATTACAGTGGAGGTTAAATTTATCGTGTGCACAGTGAACAGGTATGATATTTAAGGAAGAAATTCCCCACTGTATTAATTATTTAAGAAAATTTTTAAAACGGCTATAACAAAATTATTAATGCATATTGTTAAATGCAAGATTTCTTCAAGAAAAAATTCAAGAATTTCTTCTTAAATGTTTCTTCAAGGAGTATATAAAATCCTGTTTCAAATCATTTACTTAATGAGGATCTGGAAAATTGGTTACAATGAAGCCGCTCAGCATTTCAGCATTCATCACCTTTCAAACCAAAAAGTTTTTTAAATTCCTCTAGTCCGTACTAAATCACTAATATTTAAAATATTTTTCTTTTCAGGTGCATCAAAGCAGGTGAACAAATCTGCAATATCCAACAAATGTCTCAACCATAAGAATAAATACAATTGAAGAAAAACTAGGAAACTTACCCTAAAAAGTTTTGACTGCAGCATTTGATGGACACTGGTAGTTAGATTTGTGCCGTACTTTATTTTCGTACAAATGTTACATCAATTTCACGCACAACATTGGATGATAATGAGAAAATATTCAAAAAGTCGATAAGAATCCGCTGAGATCGGCAGTCATTCGGACCTGAAACATTCCACAAGATAACATCAACGAAGTCGAGAACTTTCTGAAAAAGAAAAGGAACTACAGTCACATGCTTGGCATTAATTTTGTTCTAATAAGATTATTTTGTTCATTAAATTCGATTTAAAACTAAATGACATTAGAATGCATGTAATTTACTAAGAGCACTTCAGAGTGCACAATTTTCTCTTTATGAAATCTTGAGTGATAACTAATTACAATCGGGGCTATGGTTTATACGGAATAACTTCTACCAAAAAAAATGTATATACACATTAATTTAATGTTGCAAATATGGACTAAAATAAGGGCTAAATATTTAATTTAAAAAATTTACAAAATAATTTACGTTTAAAAATAAATAGAATGACAAAATATCTTGTTTTTGTACACGATGTACTCATTTCTTGCACTAAAACAAACAACACTTTTGTAAAGCTGATCGCAAGGTTCTTAGTTCTTTTCTGACAAGCAGCCATTTTCCAAGCAGTGAGGTACGATGAACTGTTTCGAATTTTTAAATGTGAAATGGTGCCTTTTGGCTTTTAATATTCACTTTGCACTAGCTAAAACGCCGTTCTACATCAGAAGTTCTGGTGACCATCTTCAGCTACCTTCTGAATGTACCTATGTAAATCTTGTAGAGTTAGAATTAGAGCTACTTCTAAACCACTTAAAATTGCTCTAAATATTAAAATAATATTCCAAGAATAACTCCTAAACAATGTCATAAGGAAAAAAATTGCAAATAAAATGTTAAAATGCGCTTTGATGAGTGAATTGTCTTTAAATGTGTTATATCAAAACTGTAGAGAAAAAAACCTTTCATATGATGTTAAGATGACTAAATGGAGATGAAATATCTTATCAATTATTCGCTCTTACTATGTTCACTTAAGAATACAAAGCGAAGGAAACACAGGCAAACAATTATTTTTTTATTGTTTAGCAGATCCGTCCTCGATCCCAGCTCTTCTAATTACAAACATTCATTATTCTAGTTTAAACAACATGTAAAGGACATATTATGTAATAAAACATGTTTTTGGAAGAATTCGCTTCGTTATTTCATAGATTAATCACAGAAAAATATAATCCACCAGAAAATGATCCTGAAAACTAAAAAGAGACAATGACAATAAATGGTTTTATACTCTTCGATAATACTAGTCTACAAAAAATAAAAGTTTTCCCTTTCCTTAACAAAAAAGTTAATTCTTACCTAATTGAAATTTACAAAAGAATACGACACCAGAAACATTTTCGTAGCACTACGTTACAAAATATTTACTTGCATATATATATATATATATATATATATATATATATATATATATATATATATATTGTGATGTACAACACATCTATCGTCATAAACCATCACGACACATTAGATCGAAACCAGATATCTCTGCTGCGTAGGAATAACATGGAGCTGAAACTCACGAGAACTATATAAGTGTCTTCACAGATGGTTCAAAAACAAAGCATGGCTCAGGTTGTGCTGTGATGGTTAACAATATTATTGAATACATTAACAGCAAAGATATTTGTTCAATTTTTTATTGTGAAGCATATGCTATATGAAGGCTTTAAAGAATATATCATTATTACCCAACAATAAATTTATTATAATACAGACTCCCAAAGTGTAATTGAATGCTTGAGACATAACAGATATGAACCTATAGTCAAAGAAATAGTAAATGTATACCATGAAGTAAACCAAAAAGAGAAAGAAGTAATTATTGTTTGGATTCCATCTCACATTGGCATAAAAGGAAATTCAATAGTTGACAATGCTGCTAGAGAAGCCATTAACCTACCACTACAAGAACACTCAGTATCTCATGTAGACATCAAAAAAGAACTTATCGTAGAAATAGAAAATATTGGAATGAAGAATGGATCAAATCACCTTCTTCCAAGCTATCTGAAATAAGAAATTCAATCCAAAAAAAAAGTATTCTTACTCGATTACGAATAGGTCATTCGAAATTAACGCACGAATACCTGATAACCAAAGAAGATCCTAAACTATGTGACTATTGTAAAATCCCACTAACTATACTACATATTCTTATACAGTGCCAAAAATATAATGAACTGAGAAGAAAGTATGCTCTGCCTAATGACATTAAAAGTTTATTGAATGACAATACTGAAATTATAAAAGTAATGAAGTTTTAAAAGAAATAAACATGTACGACCTTATGTAAACTTTATATGTAAACTTGAGCTTGTGATATTGTAGCAGTTAAGTAAAGTTACAAATTGTATTATGTAAACTCAATTTCTTCTTCTAATTAAAAAAATGTAAATAATAGTTTCTGAATATTTGACATAACAGATAGTTGGCAGTCCGACAGTATCTAGAATAAGCTGTATCTTAATTAAAATATCCACCAGATATTCCTGGTATATGAAGGCTATAGCAAGTGCCTCTTACTTACGTACTAAGCCTAGTATTAAGTATCTATTTATTGTTCCTGTATATTGTGATTATACATTGATGTAATAAGTATTGTTCATAAGCACTGTACCATTTTGTAATACTTGTCATTACTTCATGTTTTTTTTTCAAATATTGTTAATCTTTTGTACAAACCATGTGGTCGCTCATGACCTAGAAGTTTATGCGACCTTAATAAATAAAGTAAAAAAAAAAAAAGGAGCTGAAACTGTCGCTTTTCTTTGGGGCGCCGCATTCGAGGAGAGTCGGTTCGGGGACACTCCAGAAAGAGAGTGCAGCGCCTCTTGACCCACAGCAATTAAAACAGAAGTAAGGAAGACCCGATGACTTCGAAGATTGCCTCAGGGGGACTGGGAGCATTCAGCCCTGCTACACTTGTGCACCTGTGTTCAAAGTTTTGTGTGCTTGTGGATATTCCCAAATACTTCTTTTAAGCCAGTGAAATGCGTTGTTTCGCTGCATCGTAGAGTAGGAATTTGGATTTGAGTTGCGAATGACGCAATTATCAGAGTGGAGAAAGAAGGGGACGAGCGACGCTTCATGACAGCCTGATATTCTCCTACTCAGGGGCGCCACTTTCGTTTCATCACACAAAATATTGGGTGGTTATCAGTTCCGGGTGTTTAATGGGTACAAGAAATTATCGTTGCTTGCCTACAAATAGTATAACAGTTGAAATTTATTCTTTTTTGTTGTAAAAGTATGAAAGTTCAACTGTTCCTAACTATCAAAATAACAGCAGACCTTCATTTGCATTAGTTGTTTTTTCTTTTCAAATGATGAAGTGAAGGCAGGAATTGCAAAATTATGGAGTTGTCCCTCATCATACGAGAAAATAAGTCCTCTTGTAGTACTTCTAGTTTGATGCTTTGTCTTTCAAACACGCATGCAACCGCATTACATAAAACTATTGTTGTATCGTGGTAGAACATGCTAAAACTACATTGCATTAGACGGAATGAAAAAGAAAGCATTACCGAAACATTCTACTTTAGAGACGCAATTCCATTAAATCAAACCGCTTTCCCATTTTACAAATTATTCAAAAGAAACTATTTTAATAACTAGTTAAAACAAAAAATGAACGGCAAGTATTGTATATGTTTAAGAAAAAGAACCTCAGTGGTTCAATGAAAAGATTTAAGGAGGAGACTGTCTATCCTCATACAAGTTGGAAAAGTGTAAATTTTCAGGGAAGACATGAAATGCTAAAGTGAAACATTTCTTTGTTATTTTGTCCATAGTCACTTATTCGTTATATTATCGTTCGCTTTCCTTGCTTTATTCTGTTTTTGCTCTAAAATGGCAAAGATGTTCAAATCACTTCTCAATAAATGTAGAAAATGATTATGTACATTTTCTTTTCTTTTATATTCTACCATAATCACATTTTTCAATATCTTCCCCCAAGTGGATACATTGTCATACTATAATTATTCTCAGTTATTATACATTTTATTTATTTATTTATTTAGTCAAAAACTGTAGACGTATGGGGAAGAAAATCATTTCTTGAGTTTCAGAATAACTTCCCAACAAATTATCTATTAACAGTTGAAAGATGAAATAATAATAATAATAATAATAATAATAATAATAAATTTAAAAAAGCGAGAGATTAACATGTCAAAAACTGGATATTTTCGTTGCCGAATTATAGTAAACATTTGTAACGGTAAACGAACGAACAGATTTGATTTTTCTCTATTGCTAACAAATAGAATCTCACTCTAAGCTCTACTACCACTACAAGCAAAAGGAAAGCTCAACAAAACGTCCGCATAGTGAAGCTACATTGTCCTACTACAGATATTCTCATCATTATTTTGCATATTATCAGTTAAAAAACTGAATGTCTCATTTTCATACCACTTGACAAGATTAAAATGAGACACAAAAAACTTATTTCATTACCAACAGAGTGATAATTAACTACTGATATTCTTCCTTTCGGTGAATTAATTATCTGATACTAACAAGAAGGATAAAAGAAAATATGACCATTTGTTCTTTCCGAGGCGCACATTTTACAAGTGATTTACAAAACAATAAAATTGAGTCCTACTTTCACTCTGACGAGTCCTCGAACATGATATGCAACGTCTACGTAGCTCATTGTGATTTGACACCGTTTGCTGCGAAAGCAATGATGCGAAGTTAGTTTTGCTTTAAAAACCATCAGCCTACTGTCGGGATTGAACAACCTCACAATGTATTTAAAAAAAGTGTAGAAAAAATATTGGCATCTTGTCACGAGTGTAATATTTGCGATGGTGTAATATTTGCGTTGTCTTGAGAAACGCCGCCCCCCCCCCTGGCCCGACGGCGAGTGGGGGAGGCGGCGAGAAGCCGTCGGCGCTGGGAGCGGGGCGGACACCACGAGGAGCACCGCAAGGTACGCGAGGCGAGCCGCTCGGCTCCTCCACAGCGCCGAGTTATTTCACTCGATGCACGGGCGTCCGCATGCATTGCGGGTTACACCTTCAACGGCTTATATGGGATGGAGGACGCTCATCACGGTAGCTACCGGTCCGGGACAGATGTCCGGTGTGTGCCCTGATCATGCGAAAAATACAAATTTTATTCTCCATGAAAACTGTTCGTCAAAATTACACCAGTAAAGTGATGAGTTCGCGCCAGTCGCTATACTTGGGTTTTCGTAACGTGGCCGCTGAGGGTAGTATCTACAAAATGGAACACGACTGTTCGAGACTTTCTCGGTCCTGCTGCAAGATGTCGCATGATCGCGGCCGTATCAAGCAGTGCTGCGGATCAAGCGACTCAAGCGGCACGACCAAGAAAGACGCTAAAATTCGTGCCATATTCCATCTTCAAGATAATACACTCATTTACATGGGTTTTCATAACATGGCAAAGTCAAACAGTGAAATATTTATTACATCTCTAGATTAACAATAGCTGCTTGTAAACGTGAACGGAGTTTTAAATAATTATTTGTAAATAGGAGAAAGAAAGGTATAGTATAGTTGTTCTAGAAAAGTAACGTTTACTAATAAGTTTAGTCACTCCCATTATTTATTTATTTTCATAAGTACGTAGAACATAATACAGGTTAGGTTCACTTGGGCTCCCGTGCTTTTCTTTCTTTCTGCGTTGAACATTATTCCACATTGTTTGCATTGAAAGTTAATTATTGTTGAATAATGTGTGGTTCAACATTTTAAGTTAAGATGGTTTTCTTTCGTACTCCAAGAAAAACTTGCTGACAATAGCATGATTTGTACAGCGTAACTCCTACGCTAAGAGCCACTACTTCCGTCTGCGATGAATTTCGCACCAGTTTTTTATTTATCAATTACTCCTCTGAGTGCCCGATGACGTATGTTATATTTAATATCATCTGATTACTCAAAAAATTCACTACTTATTGAATAAAAGAAAAGCCTACTTTCACAGTTTAACTTTCTCAATAACTTAAAGAAACATAAGCCCGCGAAAGATTTTCCACAAGAGCCTCTTCTAATTTAAACTTCTTTTATTAAAAAATTAGGACGGTAAGGGTTGAATTTTTCTTATCATCTTGGAGAGCAGATATTTTAAGTTCATTTAAAATATATTTAAGGGTACTTCACTGTGGTCGATCTAACGAACATACTATCTTAATTTGTGAAAAGTCAAGACGCCCGTTCGTCACTTGAATTTATTTTTCTATATTTCTATATTTCCCTCCATTTCTTAGTATTAGAATCGGCGGTCCATTTTAACCCATTCCTAGTTCTCGAAAAATCCGAGTGCATTTTTAGGAATGATTAGTGGTCTACAATATTGCGTACTTTCTCGAATCAATAAGAGGTGCTAAAATTATAATATTTCAACTTGGAATTCCAAATTAACACATTTAAGCCATAACTTGCATAACAATTACCATAGTAATACATTAGGCGCGAAAAATTAATTCGATGGAAAACACAAATTCGGCAATACAAAACTGTTCCATACACACAGAAACAGCTCACAACAATGACAAGTTATTATAAGAATTGCATACTACCGTGTCACGGCGTTCAATTGTTGCATTGCAACGTGAAAATTCCTGAAATATTCTAGCAAAAGAATGCAGGAAATTGAATTCATTTTTCAGATGAGATTTCATAAAAATCTATCATCAAAATTGTATTATTGTAATTTTTTGAAAATTCAGATTTCGCCGAAAATGGTACGACCACCATTTTCTTTACCATTATTTGCTACATACGAGGAAAAATTAAAAGAAAATTTAAAAACCGATTTTGAGAAAGTGTTTTTAATACACTGCATTAATTTTAAGCAAATATTGATAAAATAAAATTAATTTGAAAAAAAATCTCCTTCTAAATACTGCACTTATACGCCATTCCATGCATAGCAGAGAAAATTTTGGGAAAAAATTTGGACCTGTTATTGAGAAAATAATTGATTAAGAATTGTCTATATTTCGTGTAAAAACACGAAAACTACTCAAATTTGTACAATCATTATATAACAATGAAAAATTATACATGACCTTATATGAATCCGTCTACAAGAACATATCAGATTAAGAAAAATCACCTTCAATATTGTAATTGAAGGAAAGGGTCGAAAATTTTGTAATAAAATGTGTTTGGCAAAAACCGATTAAATAAAGTCGAGTTCAGTTTTTAGAAAATATTAGTCCTTTTTGCCAAATTTTGTGAATTCGTTGAAAATTTTAAAATTTTAACCAATTACTTTCTCAGAAATGGTTCCGAATTTTGTCTCGATTTTTTTTCACGTGCTGTGTAGCCAAGAACGGTAAAGAAAGTGGTGATTTTTTTCGGCTTTTTTTACAACTAAAGTATTGAAGTAAGAGGTTGTTTTTCGTAATGAAATGTCCTCAGAAATAGCTCTTAAACTAAGGTCATGTACAATTTTCCAAAAATTTAAGTAATTTTCGCATAATTTTGCATGGAAAACAGGCAATTTTAAATTTAAACAATTTTTTTTTCAAAAGAGGCACCAATTTTTTTTCATTAAACGTTAACCATGGATAGAGCAAAGGACGTTTATGAGAGTGGTGCAGGTCTAATATTTGTTGAAATCCCAGATTTTTTAAAATTGAAAAATATTTTGGGGCATCTTTCTACAACCATAATATGAAACATAAGAGATTTTTCTGCTAATGAAATCTGTTCCTTGAACACGGATGTGGAAATAAGTTTATGATTAATTTTTTGAAAATATGAGGTGTTTTCGTGTACTTTTGCGCGAAATGTAGGCAATTTAAAACAAATTTTAATATTGTCTTCTCAAAAACTGTTCCAAAGTTCTTCTTTAAAATTTCTCCTGTATGTAAAAAATATAGTGGTAGTCCCATTTTCGGCTAAAGCATTACACAACTTAGTCTAAGCGGCACACGCGGTTGCGAGAAAGTAACTAAAGGTGCTACAGAATGGTGTAGATTTTTTCGTAGTAAAGTTTCTAACTTCCTTGGTGTGGGCTACCTTTACGGTCTTGCTCTATCCTCTTGTCAGCTACCATCTATCGACGCCCAAAATACATTTTTTGAAGTCTTCTCAATTTTTCGGTATCTTAATGGTTACTTAAAAATTACTTTTAAAATATTAAAGAACAGTAAAACCTCATCCTATATGGAAATGTTCGTTGAAAATGTTGGAGCAGTTTTTAAGAAAAAGTCGTTTATGCTCTAGTGTAAATGCAAATTTTTTAAAGTTCTCTTTCACAAGTCTTTTATTTTTTGGAAAAATTTAATTTAAGTCATTCGAATCACTTTTACTCATAATTAAATAACATACACAGAATATGGAAATGTACGTATTAACGGCGTGAGAGATTTTTCAAAAACATTACATTTGTGTATTTTTTTGAGAAAACAAAAGAATAAATTCAAATGACTTTTACGTCATGTTAAATAGTGCAATTATCACTATCCGTACGAAAAGTTTGAAAACAAATTTGCCGTTTTTGAGAAAATGGCGTTTAAGAATTTTTGAAAATGTAGAAAATTGAGTTCATTTTCGCAGATTGTTTTTGAGTTTGATTAAAAACTTTATGACACATCATTTAAATCATGTGTACTCGTAAATGTAATGATGTGAACAAATCACCGCTAATGTAAATATTAACGACATAAGAGACTAGGCAAATACAAAAATTACATTTTTGTAATTTTGTATTTGAGAAAATCTTGTTTTTGTTATTTTTTTAAATTGCACACATTGAATGCAATAATTGCGCGAAAACTACTCAAACTTTTAAAAAATGCACGGGACCTTATTGAAAGAACTGATTACGGAGAACAAATGTTGTTTGAAGGAAAAATCTTAATCTTCAATTTTGTACTTATGGAAGACGTCGAAAAAATCAAATTTTTGCTGTTTTCAAAAAATTTAGATTTAACAGTGAAACTCGTATCTTTGCCACCTTTATAAGAAATGTTACTCTTTATTATAAGAAATTTAAAGACAAAATTTGAAGTCATTTTTGAGAAAATTTTGAAAATATCCCAGAGGCTTCACGGAAAGTACACCTATAAATTTTAAGGCACCGGTGCCTTGTTTCAAAGCTCCGAGTATTATTATCTGACAACTTATAGACTTATAGACGACGTATTATTATACGACCTCTGTACAACATTTTCTTTACTTCAGTGCCTAAGAACGAGAAAGTAAAATCATGACGAAATACTTGTACATAAATATTTACATTCTTTCAAAATATCCATTAAAATAGTGGAGGTAAAATTCCGGAATTCGAGAAAAATATTTAGAAAGAGCACGTGAACTACCGCATTCAATCATTTGAAAACAATCCTTCAGTTTCTATAAAAACATTACTTGAATCTCAGAAACATATCAAAACCTCAAAAAACTGTTTGTTTTCCTGAAAATAATTATTTCTACTTCACTAGAAATTAAAGTGTTTTTTTCGCATTTATTTCAAATTCTTTTACTGATTTCTGAGTTTCAGAATTTCAAAGTATATAACTTGTGAAGCAGCAAGAGACTTGGGCACTAAAGCATTGACTAGCAAAATATCACCGGTCGCTAGAAATAGGTTTCAGTTCATCCTTTTTTACACTATACTTACTTTTCTATTATGCAACTGCAATAAATTACATTCCCAGCCGTCCTTAGACAATTGCTTGTTCCGACGCATTGTTTGAGGCACGCAAAGCCTTGGAAGGAGTCTTTTACACTCCACACTTAAACAACTTCCTTTTCCATCGCGACTTGATTTATCGGTTGGTGTTGGTGATTCATCTCGCGATTATTGCTCATAGCACGTTTACACGGGGCGCAAATCTAGCACGTGTACTACGTTTAACAACCATGAGAAATAAGACAACTTGCTTTCTAGATCTAAGTATAAAATACTATTTATACAAAATATGCATCAATTTCAATATTAACTAATTATACATAAATAAATAAAACTGTCTAGTAATTATTAAAAACGATAATATTGTAATATTCTTGAAATCTGCCGTTTTAATATGAATTGCCCTTTGCCATAACAAGCACTGCTAAATGCTTCATACAATTTCCCACATAAAAATGTTTTTATTTATTTAGTCGTCAAAAAACTGTATGTGACGTATGGGGGAGAAAATCATCTGCGCACGCTTTGTTGAGTTTCAGAATCCCTTTCCAACAATTTAACAATTAATAGTTGAAAGATAAAATAATAATAATAATAATAATAATAATAATACATTAGGATTAAATGATTAAAAGTATTAACAAACAACACGAGAACCTGCCCCAAATGAATTTAAAAGAAATAACAGCTAAAGACATTGCGAGTGTCATAGGAAAGACTCAAAATTGGAAACCTCCTAGACCAGATTGGATCCAAAATTTCTGGTTGAAGTACTTTACTCATGCTCATGAAAGCATTGCACGCTGTTTCACTAAAGTGCTCTGATAAAATGCCTAACTATCTGAGTGAAGGAGACACTTTTCTAATCTTCAGAAAGGGAAATGAACAAACTCCAATGAATTATAGACCAATAACATGCTTATCAACCGTATACAAGCTCTTCACTTCTGTTATTGGTGAGAAAATACACCTCCACTGTGCAAATAACAATATCTTTGAAGAAGAATAGAAAGGTTGTATTAAGGGAACTATGGGATGTAAACATCAACTCATCATTGATTCTGTGGTCTTAAAGCAAGCTCAAACAAAGAAAAATCTCCACAGCTGTTACATCGATTACAACCAAGATTTTGACTCCATTCCTCACAAATGGCTAAACAAAGTACTGAAAATAAATAAAATCTGTCCAAATGTAAGAAATATTCTTCAACATCTAATGAATAAATGGCGTACAAATGTACGATTCCAAGGTAATATCTTGGGAAAAGCTGATGTCCGAAAAGGTATATTTCAGGGCGATTTCCTATCAGCACTATGGTTTTACCTAGCTCTAAACCTCTACGCCGAAAAGCATGATAAATTAGAATCGCTTATAAGTGTAGCAAAAATGTTCAGCGATGACATCTGGATGAAGTTCGGTGTTGATAAATGTGGTATAATAAATATTCCTAAAGGAAATGTACAAAACACAAACCAAATTTTCTGTGATATTAAACAAATACCACCTGAAGAAACATATCGCTATTTGGGAAACCCTCAGAACCATCGACTGGACCATAATCGTATCAAGGAGGAACTTCGAATAAAATATCAAAAGCGGCTAACAAAGTTGTTAAACACTTATTTATCAGGGGGTAATCTGATTTCAGCTATCAACACCTGGGCTGTGCCGATCCTAACCTACTCCTTTGGTATTGTGAAGTGGATTGAATCTGACCTGGAGGAGCTGAACAGATCAACAAGAAGACTGTTACATAAATTCCTCTGTTTTCATCCAAACTCGCGGAGACGGCTAGTTCATTTTGTATAGAATACAGGGATTGGCCGAAAAAGCAGTGACAGTCGTGAAGACGGCTAGTTCGTTTTGCAAGAAATTTAGGGATTGGCTAGGTACGAAGTGTTATCTGCAAATAAACAATCGAAAAAATGGACCGAGCTTTGCAGGGATGAAAGAATACGAGAGACATTCATTCTGACTGATGCCGTGGTCTTGAACGGATCGTGCTCCAATTAATGTTAGGAGTTTTTTTTTTTTTTTGAACTTGTAAGCATCTACTAGGGAATATATATTGATAGAATATCGAATTTGAATACTAAGTGTGACAGTAAAACTTAAAATATTTCAAGTGAACGAGTTGGAGGGACATTGAGGGCTTGGGCGAAGTTGTCAGTAATTGGACTGGAATGCTAGCAGCAAATAGTTTATTGATCTGATGAACGGTGATTGAAGTGTGCTTCCGAGAAAGGAAGAGAGAAGATGGTGTCTGGACCTGAGGACGGCGACGTCGGAGATGAATAAAGATGGTCCAAAAGCGCGTGAAGACATTATAAGGTTGGAAACGGTCATGACCAAGGTTTTTGTTTCATATTGGATAAAATTATAAAATACGTAAATTGTTTAATAAATTTCCATGTTTTTGTGAAATGAATACATGATTCTCATTGAGCCAATTCTAGCAATGAAGTAGCAAGATAGAAATATTTGCTTTTCAGGTTCCTCGACCACTCTGTATAGATGGCAGATCGGATATCTATTAGCATACAATAGTGATTATTTCTATGAAACCCATCGACCCAGATAGCCGGAAACTAATTTATTATAATTAGAGTTGAAGGTTGACGTGTATAATAGTATCAGCGTAATCTTTTCCTGGCGCTCATTTATACAAATTCGGAACGGATTACGTTGGAATATATCGTAAATATATTCAGTTTATTTCAATATGAAAACTTATCTTATGAACTAAAACATGTTTGGAAATTAAATGCTATCAAAACATACCCACTCGTGATATCGGCAGAAGGCCTGGTCTGTAAACACTTCCTAAAAACTTAACAGAACTTAAACTACCCAAAAACGTTCTGAACATGGGACAGCGCGCAGTTTTGTTGCAAACAGCCCATATCGTAAGAAAATGTTTATCTTAAGTCCAGTTATAAGATGAATTTTTTCTGTGACCGAACCTGTCCCCAAAAACACTCCGGGGAAGGTGAGCATTTCTACCAGCAAAAATAGCTGAGAAAACGTAGGATGATAATAATAATAATAATAATAATAATAATAATAATTCTAAAAGCAAAAGATTAACATTTCAAAAACCAGATATTTTCGTTTCCGAGTTATAGAAAATTTATTTGTAACGGTAAAGGAACAAACAGATTTGAATTGTCTGTATTGTTTACAAATAGAAACTCACCCTAAGCTCTACTACCACTACAAGCAAAAGGAGAGCTCAACAAAACGTGCGCATAGTGAAGCTACATTTACGTTCAGAAGCAAATCAAGGAGCCACCTCAGCATTTGCTCAAAGGAAAGGGAAACTGGACAAAACCGGATTGAGATGGGGTCATTGACCCGGAAGCTGAAGTACATTACTTGTTATAGGCATATTAAGTATTTTAAAAAAATATACAATACAAATGTAAACTAATTCATTGTATACAATATCAGTGTTTTGTTTAAGTAAACATTATTTTCCTTTTAGACGATCAGTATACTCTCTAATTGCATAGAAACAGTTGTACAGGAGAAAATATTTTATTTTAACTTAAATTTGTGTACCATTTTTAATTGTTTAATTTCATCTGGCAATGCGTTAAAAAGTAACGTACATGTATTGTAAATACCTTTTAACTGTAGTATACCTGATAAACGCACCTTCCACTTCACTTCACTATACTACACGTTTTTAATGTATCCTTCACTATGAGGATCCCAGAGAGTCTTCATCTTCTCCTGACGGGAAACCGTAATGGCACGAACCAAATATGCGAATGCCTGCATTTTCATTTTACAGTTTCCCTAATACGCGCATAATAAAATGAAGAGCTTTCTTTGTAGTATACACCATGTAATCAGCCCCGCCTTCGAAATATTACGTCCAGGTATTAACAACCACGTGCCTCAGGAATTTTATTTCTACACATTGTACAGTGGAGTGTTTCCTATGTTCGAGACTTCGTAAAACTACTCGTTTTACTTTTATGTAGATGTCAGTTCAACCTGTTTCCTGGGACCATTTGATCAATTCGACAATATCTTTTTGCAACTGATCAATAACGGATTTGTCTCTCATATTTCGATATACGATGAAGTCGCCCGCGAAAAGTTCGATTTTCAAACACATTTAGATACAGATATCAATAATATACATACGAAAAGTTGAAATTGTCACCTCGAAAAATTTAATTACCAAAATTGTTATTTTTTTAGGGTTCAAGATCACATGTTTGTGTACAATTCGACAATACATCCTTTTACAATGTATCAGTGTCATTTGCTTCAAAACGCGATGTCTGGTTTTAAAATATGTGTCAATGATTAATGGTATTCAATATTGTCTCCTTCCGTCCATTAAATTTTAAGACAGCATTCAAAACCTAAATTGTAAAATGTTAACTTGCCGTTGAAATAAAATCTTTTTTTAAGCAGCTGGACCATGGATACTCGTCCTCTGTGGCTGGTGTTGGCTGCCCTGCTGGCGACGTCCAAAGGGGAAGCAGACAGCCTGTCGACGCTGCGGGAGGTGCTGAAGGAGGTGCCTGGAGCCGAATGTCGCCGTCAGGTCGCTGTGCTTCTCGACGGCATTCGGAATCTCTCGGACTGGGCGCTCCACAGTAAGATAGAACACCGCCTTATGGTTAGAAGACTTTACACACCAACCACTTCAACCAGTCACTCTGACTTTCAATTCAAAGCTTCCTCCACCATTTTGTTAGAAAGGTAATTCAATTAATTGTAGCTTTTCCCGACGAGGTCGGTTTTCATCCTCGCTGTACAAAACAATTTCTCACCCGGTAACGCCCCCCAGCTCCATTTCATCACAAACCTCCCTCTAACATTTTGTTAACAATGTTCCAACTCAGTACGCAATGTAACACGATACAACGATTTGCAGTAGCACTGAAGACCCATTGGTATATTTCTGTAGGTATTATATATGAAGCACATCGGGAAACTAAGTTTGCTTACATACTCACCACAAACTAACTCAATTCTCTCTGTTATTGTATAGCGCAGTGTGTCGGTGCGCAGTGGCGAACGCGACGGCCAAGGTGCCCTCGGGGCTGCTAAGAGGCAACCTGCGCGCGCTGGGAGACATGGACGAGTGCGTGGCGGTGGAGGCGGAGGTGCCATCTAACCCCTCCCCTGTGTTATCAAGCGAGGTTTCTGTGTGCGAGTGGCGGCCCGACGGCCAAGGTGCCCTCGGAGCTGCTAAGAGGCAACCTGCGCGGTGGGAGACATGGACGAGGGGTGGCGGTGGAAGCGGGGTGCACTCATCAAACCCCCTCCTCTGTGTTATTCTATAGCGCAGTGTTGTCTGTGTGCGCAGTGGCGGACGCGACGGCCAAGGTGCCCTCTGGGCTGCTAAGAGGCACCCTGCGCGCGCTGGGAGACATGGACGAGTGCGTGGCGGTGGAGGCGGAGGTGCAGAATATCACCCTGGACGGGAAGTACTGTCTTGCCAGCTTCCACATGGATTCGGACAGTGCGGTTGTCGCTCGACTTCTCGACTTCGCCACGGCCGGACGCCGGCACCTGGAGTTCCGCCACCGAGAAATAGATGCGGTAATTTTGTTCTAATATATATATATATATATATATATATATATATATATATATATATTTGTACGGGTTATTATTGCGGGGACACTGCCCGTAGGCAGTGTTTTGCTCCAATAAAATGTGTAACTAATGCACATTTAGATCAGGAGTGAGAATATTTGGTCAGGTATGTAAGGAACACGTACACGATGCATCATTTCAATTTTTATATGTTAATGTGATGCTTTTAATCTTGTTTTAGTTTCTAAACCCCAATTATCCAATACATGAAAAATAAACCTCTATATCTGCAGATTTCAGAATTTCTCCTTATATATTTTTCTTTTCCTCTTTCGTTGGATGATCGTGATATTGAATTATACTGGATGAGAGATTTTGTTTTTTCTCAAAGCTTTATTCAGCTTAAAAATTTAATTTTCAAGTTGTGATTTCAGGTTGTCCTCTTGCTAGCTAATATTTTACTAATAGCATTGTACGGATTAAAGAAGACTTTGGATTTAAAATGTTAGCTACATAGCTAAATTTAAAATACCGTCCTTGTAATTAATTTTCAGTTAAGAAATTAGTAATTAGTAGTCATGAATAATGTAATCAAGATGATGCTTATCTTTAAGAAATAGATTACATATTGGTACAAATGAGAACGTTGATTCTATAGTGACGACCAAATCACAGACAAGATGGCTTTGGTAAATACACTGTTTATTAAAAATAGCCATTTACTACAGGAGCATGTGCTCCCCGTCAGCATCTGCGAACTGCCGAATGGACTGTTAACATGAGCCTGGCGCTCATACCTGCAAGCTTGCGGCCTCCTACGCACAGTGGCGTTTCGCGATGGTCTCGCGACAAAGTTCGAGGAACAAAAGCTACCCTTTTCAGGGTCTGCCCACCTCTATAGCTTTGCTGACGTTACGTCGCCATCCACCGGGTGTCACTACCCGCCGGGTCTGGCGACCCATCTGGCACACGTTTGGCGCGTATCCTCTCGAACTGCACCCTAGGCTTGGCCTCCCTCGCTTCCTGCCCATTGGGGTGCATTCTGCACGGGTCCACTCTGAAAGTGTTCACGATACCCGTTGTGCACCACGCTGCCGCGTGCATTAAAGTGGCGGACGCTACTCTATAATGTACATAAGAGGAAAAGTCACTTACAGATATATCAAAAATTAGAGAAGTGCTCTCAAGTCTCTTATGCTGTGTTTTCAAGTTCACACAGCACAGAACAAAAAACCGCATACAAAGTTGAGAACCGGCCTTTGAGTACTAAAGAAACCCACATATCTCAGTAAGATGCATTCTCATTATGTATTAAGAAAGAGAGATAATTACACCATCATACAAGGATATTCGATTTCATACTATGTCTACAGTGACCCTTGAAGAACATTATGGCATTTGCCAAATTAGAAGTGGTCTTAAGGACATAAAGTTCTATTGTGAAATATAGTCTACTCTTTAAAACTAGTGTTGCTACAACAACACATACGTTGTCGGGAAACTACGATATTCCCGACTTTACGAAAGTTGAAGATACGATTTTATTGAACGTAGAGAACATTGTAACTTTAATGTTAAGTAAATAAAGCAACCTTATCTAATCTCTCCCATCATGTCGCCGTTCTGCAATGAGCTTTAGAAATATCCGTCGCTTCATTCTATGGCAACAATACAGCGTACGGTGATAACATTTAATTAATGTAATAAAAGTAACTATAAAATATAGTACTTAATTTTACTTTCATATTACGTGAAAAACAACTATGTCGGCTTGGGGAATATTTTCCCAAAAATCGCCTAAAGATAGCAACTGAAATCGATCTAGCTGACAAGCTAGTGTGGAAAATCCTGCCACCGATGGGACTCACACTCTAGTTCCTCCCAGTCAGAGGGCATGTAGTGACATCAGCTGCTGCACCGACATACCTTTGCCGATTACAGTTTTACTTGCTCGCTCTTACTATTGTATTGTAATCGAAACGCCGGAAAACGGCGAGTTTCTGATACAAAACAATTGCCGTAAAAAATAAAAAGGGGATACATCCAGTTCACCAATACAAGACATCCATTTCAACAAATTAAATGCCTTTGCGCAGGGCGACGGGGTTCTGGTGCAGTCGCCGGGGTTCGTGCCCGAGCTGTCTCGCGGCGAGTGGGGCGTGTGCGTGCCCGCCGCCTGCTCGGCCGCCGACGTGGAGGCTGCGCTGCGCGGCCTGGCGCGCCGCCTGCTGCCCTCTACCGGCCTGAGCCTGGACGTGCGCGTCCCCCCGCTCGCCTGCCCGCGCCGCTTGCCTTCGCGTGAGTACTTCACCCTCCCCTTCACGCAGCCCACTTCACCCTTCACCGCCCCTACGACCCCCCCCTTCGCGTGAGTACTTCACCACTCCCCTTCACGCCAGCCGCACTTCACCCCTTCACACTCGCCCACCGCTACGACACTCCCCCTTCACGCCAGCCGCACTTCGCCTCTTCACACTCGCCCACCGCTACGACACTCCCCTGCACGCCAGCCGCACTTCGTCCCTTCACCACGCCCACCCCTACGACACTCCCCTGCACGCCAGCCGCACTTCGCCTTCGCGTGAGTACTTCACCACTCCCTGCACGCCAGCCGCACTTCAGCCCTTCACACTCGCCCACCACTCAGACACTCCCCTTTACGCCAGCCTAGTTAAATGCTTTTTTTTTAAATAAATCCTTCATATTCAAAAGTCAAAAAGCAATTCGAGTCATATCAGTGAATTGCTCTTTCTTTACTGACTTCGTTTATAAAGATTGAGTGCGTTTGAGAGCTACGAAAGGTATAAAATTACTGAACTAATTTAGGAGACGATTCTGGTCTTTAAAAGGCATAAAAAATGTAACAAATAGGCTTGTGGAATTTGGAGCCGTTCTTTAATGTCTCCATCAATTTTAAGTAAAAAGTTTTATTTTTATTCAGGCAAACTTTTCACCTTAATTTTTTTCCAGAATTATAATTGCAGCTGTCATTATACTATCTGGTATCGGAACATTGTGGGACAGCTGTTGTCAAGACGAAGATGCGGATGCTTCTAGTAAGTACATACCACCATAAATTCTAAAGTGTCCAAAATTATTATATTCGGGTTCAAGAACAGAATTGTGACTTAAGGATTCGAGGGTGACTAAGTTTTTAAAAGGGATTGCAATAAACGGTGTCATTCTCTTTGCCAGTGTCATTCTCTTTGTCTGCTTCGTTCTCTTTCTCTCGGTCTTTCTTTCGGAGCCGCGAGACCTCTCGGAGATGAGCTACTCCTTGTCGCCGCTCTCTTGCGCCCTCTCTTCTGTCCCTCTCTCTCTCCGTGTCGCACCTCTCTCTCTCCGTGTCGCACTCTCTCTCCTGCGCCTCTCTCCTTGCGCTCTCCCCCTTGTCCACTCTCCTTCAGTGCCGCGCTGTCTCTATTTGCTCTGTCTCTGACGCTCTCTCCATGTTGCTCTCTCTCTCTCTCTTTGACGCTCTTTCTGCGTTCCTTTCTCTCTCACTGTGTCGTTCTCTTTTTGCGTCGCTCTCTCTATGTAGCTCTCCCTCTTCGATTCTTAATGTTGCCCTGTACTTCTCACTCTGCCGCCTCACGCCATCAATCTCTCGTAATTGTAGCAAGTGAGCGTTATGTGGGTTTGTGCTGCGCGTGGGCTGGAAGCGGCTGACGAGCGAGCGTGGGGAGGAGCTGAGCTGCATCGCGGGCATTCGCGCTCTCGCTTCCATATATCTGATGCTCGCTCTCTCTCTCCCATCCCTCTGCAGCAAGCGTATTATTCATGGGTGCGTGTGTGTGTAGGGAGGTACAGAGTGGTGCTGCGCGCCTTCTCGCTGCGCGTGGGCTGGAAGCGGCTGACGAGCGAGCGCAGGGAGGAGCTGGGCTGCATCGCGGGCATTCTCGCTCTCGCCTCCACATACCTGATGCTCGCTCTCTCTCTCCCTCCCTCTGCAGCAAGCGCATTATTTGTGGGTGCGTGTGTGTGTGTAGGGAGGTACAGAGTGGTGCTGCGCGCCTTCTGCTGCGGGCGCACGGAGGAGCTGGGCTGCATCGCGGGCATTCGCGCTCTCGCTTCGATGTGTCTGATGCTCTCTCACGAGGTTTTCTACGCTGAACAAGAGCCTAGTATCAACAAGGCTATACTATTGGAGGTAGGGTAATTCAGCTTTCTCGTATAAGTACGTATATACGGAGTAATATATGTAGTATTCTATAGCAACTATTAGCTTTGAGTAATAACGAGGGCGGGAGGCACAATTCATGAATTGTGCAATATATTAATTTTCTGTTCATTCACGGAATGAACAATTCTTGATTATTTGAACACGGAGCTCCCATTAAAGAAAGAAATTGGAAATGCAATGAGTAACGTGAATGAGAAAATGTTAAGAATACAAATTGCTATAGTACATTCAACTTGTGGTTAATAATCAATAAAAATCAATAAAAATTATTCTTTCGTGAACCCACCAACAGGTACGCTAGACTTCAAAATGTGCATCAACTTAATACTATGTTCCAGCTTGCGACAGATGTCTACTACACGCCTTTGGCTGTTGGCCCTATCACCCTGGACACACTATTCGTATTAAGCGCAACTCTACACAGCTATGGTCTTGCAAATTCCATCGTTAATGGAAAATTCAACTACATCATGACAATCGTAAAGCGCTTAATAAGGTAGGATGGATTCTTTACTATGAATTTTAAATCAACAATTTATAATAAAAATGGTTGTTTTATCAACTTTCAAACTATTTTACGAAACTAATAAACTACTTAACTAAACTTAATTATTATGATAAATTGCACTACTAAACTAAACTAATCGGCATCGTTAGCCGAATTCGGTTACTACGCTCCACAGTGGTTAAGCGATTTGGTGACTCGCGGGTTCCTGGTTGGGTGAGAGGCTACGAACCCTGGGATCTAACGGCGTCGAGCCCCTGGCCGAAGGGATAAAAGGCACTGATTGACAGCGACGTGACGAGATTTGACGAGGAAAGTAAAGGAGGATTATTCAATGCAAGCACTCAACGCCAAACAACGGTTTAAGAGACGCGTTGCGTTAATGAAGCAACGAACTACATTTTATGAACGTTCAAAAACTATACAATTTCATTGCTACAGTCGAAAGTTAGAATAATTGGAATAACTCTGAGAATACTTATTTGAACACAATGTTCTAATTATCCACGGTCACTCATTATCTAAAATAAAAATAATTCTCTCACTTTTCGAAACAAGAATAATCAGACTTAAGCAAAAATTATAGGTTGATTTTATTTATTTTGCAATGATGTGTGTTAAAGTCAACGTGTCAATGAAAAGCAATTGAATTCAGTAAATTGGGTGCTTTATACTTTCTCCTATACGTACGTATACGGAGTAATATACGTAGTATAGAGAAAGTTATGTAATGCTGCGTGACAAACGGCGGATTTTCGGCACAAAAAAATTCATTGCCGGACCCTGACAACGAAAAAATAGATAAATCCTGTTGCTTTCGGCTCCGCCTGGGTGGGCATCTGCATAATACATTAATTTACATTTATATTATACAATTTTAAAAAAATTAATACACTTGTAGCAAAGTATTAATGTCATGTACGTCAGCTTCTGTGTCGATGACACCATCTCGATAACATTTCCTCCCAGTTTCCTTGATCCATTGAGCGAATGCTGAGGTAGCCCTTAGTTTTGTTTCTGGACATAAACGTAGCATCACTACGCGCATGATCATTTCATCTTTTTGAACCAGGGAATCGGGTACTATTTTCTTATAAATACTAACAACTACATTCTATAGATGGATAGATGGGTAGATGGATAGATGGATAGATGGATAGATGGATAGATGGATAGATGGATAGATGGATAGATGGATAGATGGATAGATGGATAGATGGATAGATAGATAGAGGTAGATGGATAGATGGATAGATAGATAGATAGATAGATAGATAGATAGATAGATAGATGGATAGATACGTCACAGCTCTTACTGTTCTCCGGCAAAAAAATCAAGATGCGTGGTAAATATGAAAATAAATAGTTCTGGAATTTTTACGAAGTTGTACAACCTTCACACTGTATCTTAACGATATGTGATCGGCCTAACGGCCTCATTTCATATTCTTCCTCCAACATCTCCAATTGTAATAAGGTGTCTTACAACAAATATTTCATAAGTAACTAATAAAATGTTGATTAAAACACTTTCTCGAATCGTTTCTTCAACAAAAAACCTTGAAGTGTCAGTAAATTACTCATAAATCTTGAGAGATCGTCATAATCATGTAGTTTCCGTAATCAAGTCGGAGAAAAAGTTACTCGATGGAACTCAAATTAATATTATAATTTTGTATCGTCTTTTACTACTGTTTCAACAATACTTAATTTGTGTTCACAGATTAAGCCCCGTTTACTACCTGCTGGTCTTATTCTATGCATCGTTCCTCGAATACCTAGGCGATGGACCTCACTGGCCATCGCACATCAACTACCATGTGCAGTCGTGCAGAGACAGTTGGATTTGGAACGTTCTCTACATAAACAATTACGTCAACAACATGGGCATGGTGAATTGTTTTCTGATACTGAAATCTGATCCTTACGTTAAATAACAAAACTATGCATGGTATTGCTTTAAAAGGAAAACGATATGCGTCACTGGTTTCGAAAATTTATTCGTAGAGTGCAACAATATGTGTACCCAATAATTTCGAGTTTTCGAGTTTGATTTCTATTAAAATAAAGAAATGTGGAATAGCCAGAAATCGATGTATTACGCAAAAATGAATCACTTTCCTTTTTGGAATACGTGTTATAGATTGATTGATTGTTAGTGATTCCGGGCGCGTCAACTACTATGGCTATTAGACCCGTAAGTGTAGTGCGTATTTTTGCTCGAGATGCGACTTTCCCCGCTGGATGGCCAGATCCGGCGCCGACCTATCATCGGCTAACGGGGTTTTCCTCAACCAGGTGTCTCCCAACAGCAGGGCACCGCCCCAGCCGGGACAAGTTCTATGTCCCCGACCGGTCTCCCGGCATGTGTGGTAGTGTAGTGCATGTTAGTGTAAGTGTGTGTGTAAGAGGAGAGGTTAGGACAAGAAAAAGAAAGGAAAGATCGCGCGCGGTCCGTGGCCCGTTCGTTAGGGTACTGCTCCGGCATTCGCCTGGTGTTGATCGGAGAAACCATGGAAAACTACCGATCATAGCAGCCGGCCGCTAGAATTCTCTTCCAGACATTGACTGAATTCGCCCTAGCTAAAAAGCCAATGTCGAAAATCTTGCCGCCGTCTGGACGGCGGCTCCTGCGCCGTCTGGATATATATATATATATATATATATATATATATATATATATATTGAAACGCACCGCGTTTCCACCCAAAGAAACGGCGAGACATCAAGCACGAACACGGCAGAACGGTTGCAAGAGGGCACTCGCTAGCCAAGAAAAACGGTTACGGGCGGCGAGGTGTCGTCGGTTGGCCGACCGTGGGAACGAGGCCGCGAGGAGTCAGTGTCTGGCTGGCCGCCGGCGAGGAAGGACGTATCTGGGGCTGCTCCGCGATCGAAAAGCAACTAGTATCGCGAACGAACGAGTGCAGAAAGATTAATTGACGGACAATTTGTGCGTGATAACAATCAATAGTCGATCGGACATATTGCCAAAGTGATAGCTGCTATTTGGAGTAACACAGATCAAAAGACGTCGAGTGGATCGGAGAATGGAAAGGAGAACGTACTTCGGAAGCGCAGCGCCTCACCTCGGCTGGTCCCCAGTGAAACGACCCCGGCAGGCAGCGAAGGAGCGCGAGGCAACCCGAGAGTCCCCGAAGCCGCCGACGCTCGTATGGGAAGAAGTAACGGTAAATATTTCTTCGATCGATAAGATCGAGAGACTAACAGTGATTCTGGGTTATATGAAAGAAAGGGTAGAGACCACCATAGATATTGTATCATTAGTGATTTGTATAGAATTAATAAATAGTTCAGTTTATTTTGTTCACGGAACAGTGGTGTTTGATTAATAACCCCGAGCCCATTCACGAGAAAGAACACCTGTCCCTTACAAATAAATTTACTGAGAACAAGCCGGCCTACCCGGTACGTCACAGTTGGCGCCCGAACAGTATGGACTCGTGTATTTAAGAAATGTGGCTCAGGGGGATTAATTGGGGAATTTTGTCATTATGTAAAGGTAAATACTGTTGAGGAAATATAAAGCAATTATAGAAACATTGACAGGCAATGGTAATTGTGAATGTAAATGTTATTTAGTTAAATATGTGGTCAGTCAATCCAGAAAACAGTATGCAGAGTACCTATTATGTATGTGTAAAGGAAAACAGTGTGTATAAATATTGTGTTTGTTAGAATAATTATTTGTGTACATGATAACATACCATAGTTAAGTGAATTGTTTCTCAATATTGGATAAAGCAAGGAAATTAGTAGAATTTGTAGGAAAGTGTAATGAATACAAGAGAAGTTAATGTCATTTTGGTGTAAATTGTATATGCTAATTATTTTGTGCATATGGGCATGAATCTTACAAGATCTCAGAGTCATCTAAAAGGAGTATAGACCAGGTGTGGAGGGGCATTGTTTATTAGCAGTGAATGGAAAGTAATTAATAGTGAAGGGAATTAATATTGATTTGTTGGAATGTTGTAATGTTTGAAAACTGCATCAGTATATTTTTGTGTCATTATTGAGGGAAGCTGTAGGAGTGTGTGAAATGAGACTGTGGATTATTGTTGTGAATTTGAATTGAAGTTGTGTATGCCAATGTTTTCAGGAATTTTCCAGAAGTGTTATTTGTATTATTTTGATATGTGATGTGTTTTATGAAGGGCATTTTTGTGTAGTGAATTTATGTGCATAGGTGATGTTAACATTTGTTTGCAGAGTGGATATTTGTATGTCATATGTGTAACTGTATAGTGAAAATTGGGTTGGTCATAGTAGACTATACAATTGTGGTTTCATGCAAAATTTAAAACGAATAGTGTATTCAGCTAATGCCTAGAATCACTGATAGGTCATTGTTTCAATACGATTACTTGGAAATTAGACTAATTAAATCAGGGAACAATTGCAGTAGTATTGCGAGCGTAGACGAGCTGAGGGCGGCATTACAAGCGCGAAAGCAGTAAAAGCGATTGAGAGAATGAGTGAACGATACGAAGCAGCTGAAGACAAGAATTAGATTGCGACAGCAAAATGGAGCTCAAAGGCGACGTTAGAACGGAATGAGAAGATAGAGTGTAGAAGACTCGGATGAAGGAATCGGCGGTACGTTCCTGGATAGTAGGAGTCCTGGAGTGGGAAGTAAATTGATGACACGTCGGGCGATTGTTTTGAGGAAGAAGTACAAGTCACATCAACGCCGATGAACCAGGTAGCAGGGAACCCAAGTCAGGAGTACCAAGCAAAGATATCATCAGATTTGATGTTAATAATGAAAATGATTAACGACCGACTTGATAAAACGGCAGAGGAACAAGAAAATAGATCGGAAAAGCAGCTTATGGCGATTGAAGAACGAATTGAGAAATCGGCAGAAGAACAGAGTAGGAAGATGATGGAAGAACAAAAGAAGGCAATCGAGAACAGAACGGAAAGTTAATGGAGGAAATAAAAAAACAAATAGGACCTATTAACAAGCAAATCGAGGAAACCCAGCAGAAAATGAAGATAGCGGAACAGGTCGAGATTCAAAACCAATCCATCGCCAGGAAATTTGTAGAGCAGGATCAGAAGATAGAATCCCAGATTGACAAATTGGGCGGGGAGTTGAAAACCGACCTACATCAACAACTTGAGGAAGATTACCGCACAAAGCGAGGAGGTACAAAACCAGATTCGGAATGAAATCCAGACGGCGGAGAGCAAGAGAGCGAACATACAGGAGAATGTACGAAGGTGCGAAGAAAAGGTATCATCCCTGCAATCTGATGTGGAACTAATCAAAGAATGCCGGACAACGCCCATTAGTGCGGGCGGAATACCAACTTTTACGCCTCCAAAATCATTGAAGTTTTCGGGAGATGGTCGAGAAAACCCATGCGCATTCATGCGGGCAGCGGAACGACACCCGTGATCAACACATTGGAAAGATGCAAGGTCCAGTTTTTGTATTTGATGTTGGAGGGGAACGCCCGGACGTGGGCCGACACATTTGATGTATTTCCGGAGACGCTGAAGGAATTTCAAGACCGATTCTATGAGCGGTATTGGAACGATGAGATTCAAATGAATGTGAAGTTAAATCTAATGAATGGTTATTATACTCAGTCGATGGGAACTCTGCGGGAATATGCGACGCAACGTGTTGGAGATTGTAGGACACTACGTCCCCCAATGAATGATCAAGAAATGATGTGTTTATTGACACGTCAGTTTCCGTGTCGATCCAAAATAATTTGAAGTTCGAACCATACCAATTTAAGAGCTTTATGAACGCCTTAGGAGGATATGACTTAACATTTGCCAATGCCCGAAGAATAAGAGGAAGGAAACGTGAACGCGGTAAGAACGGAACCAGTCAATAGACAAGGGAATGGTGGTGGGGCAGGCAACCAGTGGACGCGACACGAGACAGGAAGCCGGTGGCAATCGGAACCGAGTAACCAAAGACCGGATTGGGGTGGACAAAACCCAAACCGTCGAGAGGAAGAGAGAGGAACGAACCGAGGTGCGCCCAATCAATCAACACGGCCTGGTCCAAGTGGAGGACAGGGAACATCTTTAAACAGATAGAGTCCGTGATGATAGGCGACCCCATGACGGACACAAGGGAAGAAGAGCTGAATGTGGTCCCTATCAATACGATTCAGTCGGTGTCCTATGAATCACAACCGTGGCAGAGAAAAAAAGTTCGGAAGTTCGCATGAGAAAATGTCCACGATCAAAGTAGAATGCGAAGGATGGTAACGAAGCACTGGTTGATACTGGATGTACTACAACAGTTATATCAGAGGAATTTTATAATGAGTTGATTGCGAAAGGAAAGCAAGTAATGTACTTGCCCATGAATAGGGCGTACGTGATAGGAGCCACTCAGAAGAAGTCAAGCCCTATCACGAAACAAATAATGTTTAATGCTGAAATTGGCGATCAAGAACGAAGTGGTACCTCTAGTAGAAAAAAAGTTGTCGTACCCGATGATTATAGGGACAGATTTTTATCCGAACGACGCGCGATTATTGATCTTGACCACAGGTGGTAGAACTAGGAAGCCAGAGAATCGAGATGGACATGGGAATGGGACAGGAATTAGAAATATGTACGGGCGTGTTATCGGAGGAGGGATAGAAGAAAGACTGAAACAACAGGTTGACCAGATAGAAGTACTGGAAGCCCAGCACAGGAAGGCAAAGTCAAAGAAGAAAACATATGAATTTCACGAGGGGCAGACAGTATTGTTGCGTGTCCCCAAAGTGTCTAACCCTAAACTAAGGTTATACGCAAAATTTTTTCCATTATATGAGGGGCCGTACATCATTGAACAGATAACAAACCCAAACGTCGCTAAACTAGTCAACGACAACAGAGAAGGGTGGGACATTATAATTTTACAATTTAAGACCTTGCCCAACAAGAAGGCAATGGACAAGAATAGACCATTAAGTCATTGAATTTTCCGGAGAAAATCCACAAAAAGGGGGGAGGGGGTAATGAAACCCACCGCGTTTACACCCAAAGAAACGGCGAGACATCAAGCACGAACACGGCACAACGGCTGCAAGAGGGACACTCGCTAGCCAAGAAAAACGGTTACGGGCGGCGAGGTGTCGTCGGTTGGCCGACCGTGGAACGAGGCCGCGAGAGTCAGTGTCTGGCTGGCCGCCGGCGAGGAAGGACGTATCTGGGGCTGCTCCGCGATCGAAAAGCAAACTAGTATCGCGAACGAACGAGTGCAGAAAGATTAATTGACGGACAATTTGTGCGTGATAACAATCAATAGTCGATCGGACATATTGCCAAAGTGATAGCTGCTATTTGGAGTAACACAGATCAAAAGACGTCGAGTGGATCGGAGAATTGGAAGGAGAACGTACTTCGGAAGCGCAGCGCCTCACCTCGGCTGGTCCCCAGTGAAACGACCCCGGCAGGCAGCGAAGGAGCGCGAAGGCAACCCGAGAGTCCCGAAGCCGCCGACGCTCGTATGGGAAGAAGTAACGGTAAATATTTCTTCGATCGATAAGATCGGAGACTAACAGTGATTCTGGGTTATATGAAAGAAAGGTAGAGACCACCATAGATATTGTATCATTAGTGATTTGTATAGAATTAATAAATAGTTCAGTTTATTTTGTTCACGGAACAGTGGTGTTTGATTAATAACCCCGAGCCCATTCACGAGAAAGAACACCTGTCCCTTACAAATAAATTTACTGAGAACAAGCCGGCATACCCGGTACGTCACAATATATATATATATATATATATATATATATATATATATATTACAACACGCCCACCTACCTCCTTCCAACCGGTGGCGATGAAGCGTGAAACTATGAATGCTCGTGAAGCGAGCTTTGAATTCTCAGGAAGCAGGATCTTTCGGGTATGAGAAAGGTCTGAACCCTTGACACAATGAATTATATAAAATTCTGGTAAAATGAGCATATATTCAGTAAAACAAATTACACAGTGGCACAAATATACAATAAGTATGTATTTTACGTAGATTGTCACTGCAAAGAAAACAGAAACAAAAAGAGCAGAAATAACACAACCATAAGAGAATGTATAGGCGTCACCTTGACTGCCTGATTACTTCAATACGCACTATTTACAATATTTTTGCTTTGACCTCCTTCTCAATTATTTCGTGTACCTCATTTAACTTTTGTTAATCTAAAGTTTTCTCCGTGCACGGCCCTTTATGTGAGTCTCTACAATTATTCTATTATAGACTTCACAGAGGTCAGCCTTGAGCTGCGCATTTATTACAACGCTGTTAACTCTAGCACAATAATAAACGTGACACACACGTTACTAAATCGTACCCTTTACAAAATTATAGCAACTGATTATCCCTGACATCATACAATGGAAACAATACTTTTTCAATAAGATTACTTTTACATTACATGAACAATTATAATTTACTTCAGAAAAGTTGTACAAGGTATGGCATTCAAACGAATTTACTGGTGCGTACAGCGAATGAAATCAAAACTGCCGCTCATACGTTCGAAATATTTCCCAGTAGTTATATGGAACTTTCACCTATTTAGGACGCTACGCCTGGTGTTTAAAGCTACCAGTTTCCCTTTACCTCGACATTTCCTTCCCGCTCGCCGTCAGTTAACCTTGGGGTGTTCGGTCGCTCGCAGTCCTCGCCACGTCACTCGACTGGTTCGATGTCCCGCGGTTACACCTCTTCCTTCGCTCGATCTCAGGATGCCGCCACACGTCCAAATTCCAAACCTTCCTCTCGTCCTCAGGCTCGTACCGTTCACGGATTGGTCCAAGTCTTTCTCGCCTACGCTTGAGTGTTGGAGTCGTCCTTCTGCCGCCTGCCGCGTACCCGTTGCTCGCGCTTCCAGTTTTAAATAACTAACGTGCTTGAATTGACTACTTCTAGCACTCGGCCGACATACCACACTTTGAGCGTGCGTGGTCGTGGCGTACAACATTAAATACTGGATTTCGTTCAGAGTCCTTCTGCGCGAATTTACTTCGATGATGAAACTATTTCAAGTTCGAGCAGTCACAACGCTTGCTTACTCGCGTAATGTTAGTGCAAATGCTGTACATGCACTTTGCTTCTGAATTCTATCACTTATTACCGCGTTTCTTAAATCAGCTTCACTAAAGCAAGTAAAATTATACTCCTGCACTAACCGATTACTACCGCTGAAGAATTTAGTTGAGTCGCCGTCGCTGTCGAAGTCGTAAGAGCTCTACCGAAGTGCGTCACGGTATTTATGCAACTCCGCCTGGGGAAAAATTTCTGGAGGGGTGAATTTTCTCCTTCTTCGCGCCCTCTCGAGAAAATATTATCCGCTAACTTTGGACATCGGAGTGCGAAAACCTGCGGGTAGATGTCGCCTTCTCGGACCATCGCTCCGCCTCGTACACTATTTCTCAGTTCTCTGGTCTTTTCTAGTGGCTTATGGTGGCGTTACGGGTTCGTATAACCCCGTGACGTCACTATATATATATATATATATATATATATATATATATATATATTTTGGTTTGCGACCTTCATCACAATATTTCACAGAACATTATTTTTGAAGATCTATTTCAGGTTAGAATCACTTGTTAAATGCTGATGTATTTGCCTCCTCTTTGGCTCAATTATAGCCTGGAACGCCATTCCTGTAGTCTTCGTCGAAAGGATGCAAAATCCATTTCACCACACTGTAATATTTGATTGAAATGAGTAATTTCGCTACGTTTCTAGGAGATTCGTGTTACATTTCATTGTTTTACATTACATTACATTTTACTTCTGACACATTACAATACGTGAGGATATTAGGTCGCAATATCACAATTGCAACCCGTCGACACTGCACCTTGAAATTCAGATTCTCATTCTGATCTTCGCATTGTTGGGTGATAATGTTTCTCGATGTATGGGAAACAGTTTTGGTTCGTCGAATTTGTGTTGATACAATCAACAGCTTTAAAGGAATGGTTTTTCGCACTTAATGCACTGCGATTGAAAATGGGGTATATAAGCAGGGTCGGTTTCCCCAGTTAGGACTTCAGGCACAGGGCCTAGGACCTACGAACATGACGGCCCTAGGATAGGGCCTCCTGATATTTTGTTTTAAAAGTTTATTTCGGGGCTAAAAATTAAAAAAAATCACATTTACACACAATTATCGATTTTTTAATATTAAAAAGTAACTTCAATATATACTTTATATTTCACTTAAAGTTTTAATTTTTCTACAAAGTATTTTCAAATAAATTTGTTTTTTGTTTCAAAAATTATACTGTTCTATTTTAAAATCGCATTGTCTAAAATAAATGAACTGTTTTTTATTTACGATTTAACCGTAGGTGAGTAAAAGAGCGCAAAAAAATTAAAAATCAAAACAGGAGAAATCTTTCAAACACATCAGACTACGTAAAATTTCGAATGAATTGCGTTATCTGTCTCCTCTAAATTACAATTTTTTGTAATTCCCAAAAAGTCTAATAAAACAGATCTACAACCAAATATTTGATCTGATGATTTTGCCTAATCTTTATGCTTTTTGGTGTGCTGAAAACTAAAAATAAATCCGTTTTCCACCATGTACAGATTTTTTTGAAATTCATAAAAGATAACTCCTGTTTTCTAGCGTATGTACATATTTACATCTGTAACCAATATTTTTTCTTAAACGATTTCTAACATTCTACACACTTATTATGCTTTGGTAATACTCTCCCTTAGTTGGTGGTGCAGTGCGGACATGAAGGTTCTGTTCAGATAGAAGCTGTTTGTTTTTTGTTGTTGTTGTTGTTTTTGTTTGTTTTTGTTTTTTGTTTTTTCCCTTCTTCTCGGTAGTCCCCTTCTGAAGGTAATCAAGAACTGGTTATATCTGGAAACTGGAACCCAGTTTGTGGCTCATTCTCCCTGTCAAGTACTGTCAATTGGAGCGAATACATTCACTAAGGTCATCTAGTTGCGTCAAAGTGATTAAAACGTTTTCTGAAGTTTGAAAGCGCATTTTGAAAAACATGTTTCATCGACGATGTGTTACCAGTTCAGACTACTTCTGTTTCATCTGTGGTCACACAGACACGACAATTGGTATCACAATCAAGACGTTTCAAAGAAATACAACAGATTTCGTCAAAAAAGGGTATAATGCATATTTTGGTTTCAGAATAGAGTAAGATAAAGTCTGAGCTCCTCACAAAATATGACACATCTGCGAAGAAAAACTTCGCTTATGGTTCAAAGGAGAATTACAGCCTTCTAGATGTTCTATCCCAACGGTATGGAAGGAGAAAAAACCATGGGGATGACCGTTACTTTTGTACTTGTGATATTCAAGGCTACAATTCCAAAAAATTATAGTTGATGGACTAGCCCAATCTTGAATCTGCTATTCGCCCGGTAGCACACAGTTCTGGATTGCCAGTTCCTCAGCCCCCTCGTGTCTTGGACAGTATTGAGTGGGAAACAGAAGCGTGTGTGGTTGAAAATTATGAAACAGTGATTTCGAACCAGATAGTTCAAATAACCCAATACAGCTTTTTCTGATCAGTAGTTGAATGTCTTAGTGAACGATCTTCGGCTTCTGAAAGATGCTGCTCAGTTACTTGGCTCCCGGATTAAAAAGTAAAATTTATTACTACCAGGCACTTCTTTTTCATGGTATCGACATCACGAAGCAGTTTTTGTTCTTTACATTTCACAGGATGAGAATCGTGTTTATTGTAAAGACATTTGTGGACTGATGGGTCAATTTTGGGTATAATATGACCAGAATAATTGGCATCTATTCATAGACTCATCAAAACAAAATTCAAAAGTTGTTTTGTAACACAATAGCAATACTAACACTTCAGTTCCAGTTGGCCATTAGGAACATTTAAAGGAAACATACGACAATTTCGTATTATTCTCGAATGAATTCGTTATAATAAGCACAAGTGGTCGATTTGCGGAGACCTGAAAGTCCTCACCATGCACTTAGTTCAGCAATCATGGTACACAAAATTTCCTTGCTTTTTGTGAGATAGCCATGACTGAAATTTCCACTGGAGCAATAAAGACTGGCCATCATAAGAAGCTTTGTTGCCAGGCGAAAAAATATGTAATTGGAAAAGTTTGGTTCCTTTTGACAAAATAATGCTACCTACTCAACACATAAAGCAATTCGTTAAGTCACTCAATAAAGAAGGTGAATGTTTCAAGTACTTATGCTCCAAGTTTCCTAGTTTAAGTGACGCTAAGATAAAAAAAGGAATCTTTGTAGGCCCAGATATCAGAAAACATTTTTCACTTTCACATTATGCTCAGACCATGGACGAGAGGTGGTTGACAAGTTCCTTGAAAACGGAGAGGATCCTAAGTACAGATATATCGCGGTTGAAGGCATTTCAAATACTTGGTTGCCACATAAGTTTGGATGTGGACTGTTTTCCAGAAAACTTGGGGAACGTCAGTGAAGAATAAGGGAAAAGGTTCCTTCAGGACACTAGGGGGATGTAACGTAGGTATCAGAGTAAATGAAACGTGAATATGATGGCGGACTCCAACGTGAATCACCTCAAGAGTCGTATACACGGAAGCGCACACGAAGTTTCCAAGAGAGAAAAACGCGTTTTCACAAAAATAACATTTAAATATTCATTTTTGTTTACTCTGGCAAGCTTATATATATATATATATATATATATATATATATATATATATATATATATATATACGTGTACGAAATAGTGTATTTGGTATTGTTAATAACATGTAAATAAATAAAAACTTCAACTGATTTTTTTCTTTGTCGTAATAACTACTGACTTTAGAGATTTAATTCGAGATTGAAAAAAAAACGTATGTAATAGAGAAAAACTGACCTCACTTTTAGTGTCAGCACATAAAAAATCATAAAGATCAGATAATATTATCAAATCAAATTTCGAAAAGTTTTATTTTTGTAGACCTGTGTAATTACGTTTAATACGGACTTATAATTTTCTCTGAGGCCTACTAAAAAATTGTGCCTAGAGCGAAGTTTAATCCGGTCCTATATATAAGTGATGGCTTACATGTGTTAATATGAAGCAGAAATTGTGATATTGTAACATTACATAACTATTAACCAACACGAGAAAGTACGTGCTGATATAGCACCACTTGTTTATGAAATTGGTTTGAATTAAACGGTTACTCTCTGTCTAAAAGCGTGAACGTATTCATAAACATTCGAAAATGTTCTCCGCTTAGGAATGGACAATGGAAAAATCAGTCTTACAATTTGCATGCTGGGACGATGTCGGAAATCCTGGTGCCCCGGTTACCCGCGCGTTCCAGAAGCAAGTCATATTCCAAGACTCTTTAGCAACGAGACCAGAAATAAGATCTTCATGGCCAAGTAGAACTTTGAACAAAAAATAAGGTAGATAGTACATCATTCGGGAAACTTGAGCTCAGTCGAAATAATACAAGTATTATGAATCTCTACAGAACGTATGTCATCCCTCAGCAACAATTTTACTCCACAGCTCTAAGACATGGTGAATTTCCACTCTAAGACACTACAGAAGTAGAATATTCACTTTTCCCCATAGCACGTCATACGCAGTTTTTAACTGTTTTCTTGACGTAAAAATAAATTAAAAAAATAAATAAATATCATCAAACGTTCAAACACTCAGATGAGTGTCAATGCTACACTCACGCACGTCAACAATGATTCACAAAAACATCACCATCTCGAAGGAAGTTGTTTTAGAAATGTTAACGACACCAAAACCGCTAATTTCCGACGACAAATCTTCAATCATTGGACACAACGTTTCTCATCATGATAGCATGTAAGGGAAGGAGAAACTGTCCCATCCGTATTTAAGGATCGTATTTATGCAGACAAGTATTAACAAGTCCTTTGACCCTAGGTTACTCAGAAGTCTGCAGTGTAAGGTTACTCGGAAGTGAGAAATCTGTAACGAATAGTCATTTCTATAACTTGTACTTCGTATCTGGCGTATTGCTATTTTTCAGTGTGTGCCCCAGTCCTGGTTCCTGGCGGCCGACATGCAGTTTGTGGTGGTGGCGCCGCTGGCGGTGTTGCCGCTCTTCCGCTGGCGCAGAGGGCGGCACTGCTGCTGCCCTCGTCGCCCTGCCACGGCGGCGGTGGCCGCCACAATGGTCCTCGGGGACGTACCGCCCCTTTACCGATTTCATGATACGTAAGTGTGACCATTTCTACAAGAGTTTACTGGAAAGGAGTAAAGATCGTTCCTTCGTAATGAGATTAATATCTTATAAAGCAAGGGAATTGCTCTGGAAAAGATCAATTGAATTTTAATAAAATCGATCCTTTTGACCGAAATCAATGTAACGCGATGAGTCAGTACTTAATAGATACAATAAAGTTCATTAAACAGTCAAGATCGTCTGAAGAATATAAGTAAATCGAAGACCAGAGCCATTGTTACTTTGTTAAGAATAATGTGTTTACAGAGCATGAAATAGTTGCTACCCACTGCATTTATTGGCATTGCTGTTCGTTTTTAATAGTTCAAATTAGTGTTGGCCCTGCCGCTTACAAGGAAAAATAGACTGCCTCTCAACTTCAGTAGCAACTCATTGTACGAAATGAATCCAACGTTTTGGTATCGGGTAAGGATTAGTTCCATTCCCGGCGGATCGCTTCGGGCATTTTTTTAAATTGAATTTTCAAGAAATTATATATTGTGCTTTAAAACGACTTCAAGAGAAGATATTAAAGGAATCGCAAAACCCCATGTATCTGGCACAATTTCATCAATCAACACCTCGATGAATAACGAATGCCCTGTCCGTGGTATGCAACTCCCAAGTGTCAAAGTATGAGTGCAATACCCTAGTGTTCGATTGAATTTAGTGCATCAATAAACATTGCACGTACTATGTATTGGGGAGATCTCTCCAGTAGCGTTTGTATTCACCCCAGCTTCGTATTTTCACCTCGTAGTGTAAGTGTGACCAGATTAGAAGCAAACAAGGGACCAACATCAATTTTAGAAGATTTAATATGATTTCTCAAGCTAATATTGTCGTGGAACTAGACTAAAGTAACCGTTGGGTGTCGGAAGCCTACAGTCTGAATTCCTAAAATTGCTTTACTCTTATTTCTCTCCCAATCCATATACTATGATTGAGGAAGTATAGGAATCACAACAACAATACGATCTCGATAATGTGGTCGTAAATTAAAGGTTCTTTTGAAGGGTACGCACACACTTTAGTATTAAATAAAATATTTTAGAGCTTATTCAATGTCGGAATTGGTGCAGGTAGCTGAGAGATTCACGCAATTGTATACTCGCAAATCGTGAATGTGGATGGAGGTATACGTCACCCATAACTGTCAGACTAGAATCTTTTGGGCTGAAATGCAAAGAAGTTATCTCTAGTCATGCGCTTATGTATTTAATTAAGTTATTCCAATTATTTGAGGTTCTCGATATCCAGCCCCTGTTATATTTTCAAAATTGTTGTTATTGAGCACTGTGTGGGATTTTTTTTTTTTTAAACCATTGTGTGGTTTTATTCGACAGAATTTTTACTTACAAATTGTAGGGGTATAAAAATACTGTTTCACTTCAGAACTTGACTCCTTCAGGAAACTTAAGTGACAAACACTAATAAAGGCCCGAGAATGTCCGTACCGCCGACAGCGTTGCGTCCGCGTGCTAGTCTGAAGGCTTCTCATGTGCTCGACGAGGAAGTACAGCACTGGTCCGTCTTCACGTTCCTGCTCTCACGCTGGTCTTTATCAACAGGCAATGGTCTTTCGAGAAACTGCAAGAAAAATTTCCTTTTCAAAATAGCCTTCTCTGAAATCCCTTCAAGGAAATAAACCGATAAATATAACATCATATATTCCAAAGTATAATAATAGCAATGAAATGCACGGCTGCACTGTGACACCGCGCCCACGTGTAGGCTGCCATCACGCATGTTTGAAGAGCGCGCGCCAAGGCAGCGCTGTCCTAGGCGCGCACGCAATTGGGACGCACGGGGTTCTCTGTCGTGGCTGTTGGCGGAGGGGTGGAGGGGGTGAGGTAGGCGAGGTCCAGTGCGCGTCCCGTGGCCGGGGGTGCGCGGGGCGGTATGTGAGTCTTCTAGAAAAGCGGAGGGTGGAATTTCGCTGATGGTTGAGGGTTGGCTGGGATGGACTAATATCTACGCAACCCCCATAGCAACAGAGGGGGCGAGTGGGGCGGTGCCACTCTAAAGAATCAAAATCACATTTGGTGCTTTCAATCAATAGCTAATTTTTCCCGGGTTTTGAGTTATTACAATTAGCAAATAACTTGCGCCAGGTATTTGTAACTTTTACCACGATCACTCCATTCCTTAGGAAGTCGGTTGCGATAGTACTTGTATATTAAACAACAGGGTTGCGAACGGGTATCGCTTTATATAAGCAGTAAATTGTATTGGTGCAATATGAGAATGACAGACTAGGTCTTTTAACTTTTATTGTGAACACCTGTTTCAGAGACCGCCAAATATTATCGTTCCTAATAAATGGTCACACAAGAACTCACATACATGCCCCATCGTACCTGGTGGGCCTATTCCTCGGTTACATTCTGCACAACATCAAAAAAAGAACATAAACTGGAGCAAGGTACGGATATTAATATATAAGTAGTATACCCGACTATTAAAGATTAAATTAGCTTTAAAATATATAAATATCTTTTGTTGTGTTTTGTACGTAAATAGCATATATAAATAATCAAGTGTACTACTAGTAAATTCAGACAAAGTATTTGCAATAATATTGCAAGCAATGGTATAGAGAGTTTTGAATAATAACCTTGTAGTTTCTTCTGTTGGCAACCTGAATCAAAGTCACGTTCCTGTATATTTTTGTGATTAGAATGTGTTGACACATACGGCTTTCGCATTTTCAAATGTTCACCAAGTCTCTAAGAAGAACACACATTTCATTATTATTCATTAATATAGCTTAAGTAATATAATAGTAAGGATATGTAGCAATATTAATTTCTAGAACATGAAATAACCTTGGGTTGTGGAATGTCTATTCTTTGACAGTTCTTTGTTGATTATATATTATTATTATTATTATTATTATTATTATTATTATTATTATTGAGCTTTAAGGGCACTACTACATCTAATGTCATTGACGCCCCTGTCAAGATATCCGTGGTAGAAATTAGCAGTGACCGACCCGACGGCGTGCCAGAATAATCTTCTCGCGCCTAAAGACACAAGACGAGGTTTTACGAAATCCGCGATTGGCGTGGGCTTAAAATCCGAGCTCTCACTCTCCGTTTGCCTCACACTCAGAATAGCGCGTTGGTAAACAGCTTGGTATCGTTCGCTGGGCCTGTGAGAAAGCCTACTTCAGTTTTCTTCGTGGCGAGCTTTGCTGCCTGGTCAGCTATTCCCAAGTGGCGAAGGAAGCAACAAAAAGTTATAACGACGCACCAACAATTGATAGCTTTAATGTTGGATGTCCACAGTCCAAGAGTCAAAGGAGAAAAGGGATTCAAGAGAGTTCTCGGGAAAACTGCAGATCGCTGCTTCCCGTAAACGTCATCGATTCAGCAAACTTAAATGTCTCCCATAACGCGTGTTTCTCAGCAGTCTATTCACACGGAAAGCACACTCTACTTCGCCTTTTTGAGAAAAATCATCAGTGTAGATGCAATTATAGTCGGGAAACACGGATTTCATCTTCTGAAATTCCATCAGAAATGCATTGGGGGAAGTTGAGGATTCAGGGAGTTTTGACAACGCAGGCCTATTATGGGCCCGAGAAGTTTCCTGTGGGGAAAACAACACTTCGGGGAGGGGAAATTTTGTATTAAGCTTCTGCAACCGCGTGCAGAGAGCGAGACCCGCGGAAGGGGGAAAGGATAGTCTGAGTGCGCACGATGTCCGTGTTGGGCCTGAGTATACGTTTCCTATGTGTATAGGTTTTCAGGTAGGTACCATAAGACGCGGAAGTTGGGCTAATAAGCACAGTATTTCAATACACTGGTAAGCGGCCATTTACAAGGATAACAAACCAACGTTATTCTGTACAAACCCTTACAAATAGAAGCTGCGAAAAGATACGTTTCACTACCCGTGACGTGTTTCATGACGTCTTGCTAATGACTTCAGAAGTGAAAAGTTTCGTTGTACTATACGGCAGAAAAATTAGGATTAAACTTTGTCACATAACGTCAAGTACATTATTTGGGCAAATTCCAAAGTGGCGGCTTAGAAACAACCTGCGTCAACTTTTGAAGCAGTCTGATTTTGAAGATATCAGCTGCATCTTGCTATTTTCAAAATTTCAATTAAAAACATACATTGTATGTACAAACTTTTTTAACCTACATAAAAAAATATTTTTAGATGATATTGGTACGGATAAACCTACCGATGAACCCTTACATTAGCTACATATAGCATATTTTGTTTTATACACCGAATAAAAACAAAAAGTGTCAGTCTCTAGAAAACTCTTATACTCCTCATTTGTAAGTATACAACATTCGGGCATTATTGTAAGTTCGATTTGTGTTTCAAGGATTTCTTTTGCCAATTTCTGTCTATATTTGCCATTGTGTCCGTATATTTCTTTTTTCGTTTTCTAGATTTCATTTCATTGCTTGACAACAATTAGTATTTATTCAAAGTTGCCCATTTTTTCCAAACAGGGCTTCATGTCAGTAGGCTGGGCACTCTGCATTCTTATGGTTCTGGCCAATTTTGTGGGGCCAAACTACATGATGCAATCGACTTACAAATACAGTCTAACGGACTCTGCAGTATACCCAGCCATCGGTCGTCTTTCTTGGGCAATTGCAGTCTCCTGGGCCATCTTCGCGTGCCATGTTGGTTACGGAGGTACGTACTGTACTGTTTATTTGCATGGGCACAGAGTGCCCACACGCGTGTTCGCAATCTTTCAAAGAAACGCGTGTCTAGAGCATCAATCTTCTATCACTATTACGTTCCAACGCGCGCGAACTTTGAAAGGGAACTCTGCGGCCTCCAGCCACGCGAGGTGTCCATGGCTTCGTTCAATGCGCAGGATCTCCAAACAGATTCGATTTTGTCTGAAAAAGACAAATTTTTGGGTGATTTCATCCCGCCCCTTCTCGTATTGAGCGTATCCAGTGAAGTCTCACCTCAATGCGCCTTTTCTTACAACACAGTGCACGTGACGTGACAGCAAGACTTCAAGGAAAAGGCCACTCATTAAATAGTTGCTATTCACGCGAGGGAACAACTATTTTGATCTTCATGGTATCTAAAAACAGTTGCATACTTACTATACTACTTTAATAAAGTATTCGTTAAAACTGCTCTTAAAATATTTAATTATTTGTAGTGTTATACGAATGCATTTGGTTTGATGATCTTGAGCAGCCAGAGTGCTAGTTTTGGAAAATGATTCAGTGAGGTTTTGTTCTTCAGCATTTTTGTTGTGCAGCCCAGTGGTGAGCAATGAATGTAAATGTACTGTGGCATACAATGTTGCTTGTAAATATCATTGTAAACTTATTGTACTCATGTGGAATGAGTGTTCTACAAGGTATAGCGTACTTAGGAGAATAATATGTTTGGTTTCGCAGGATTGCTGAATAAACTACTTAATTGCTATGGATTGCGGGTGATCAGCCGCCTATCGTATATCGTAAATCTCACTCAGTTCTTGGTGCTGATGCATAACGGAGGTCATAGAAGAACACCTCTGTGGTTAGATGAGTTGTCATGGGTAAGTGTTCAATCCACACAGCTCGCTTTAATGGGTAGACAAACATGTCTACATGATGAACACTATCCTCCGGAGAATGAAACTCCAAGTAAGTCGTATTCGAGCGAATAATAATCCAAGCAAATCATATCAAACCATGCAAAAGAGAAGACAAAATATTCCAAACCAATTTAAAATATCTCTGCGAAGAATCCAAACAAAATCCCAATTCTTCCTCCTCTGAGGATGAGAACAGTCGGTTTGTTAGCTGAAGCCGTAGTCTGAGCGATTATTGATGAGGTAAATTCGAATCTTTCTTTTGTATATTGAAATGATTTCCGCTGACGGTCGCCTCTGGAGACGCAGCGCGTGCTAGACGTGCGTTGCACAGAGGCCGCGATGATTTGGGAGGGGCTTCCCAGCCACAGGCACAGCACTGACGCCAACTGATGCCCTGGGCCACCTAAGCAGACTAAGATTGAGGCTCCAATCTGGGGATGCGGTTTGTATGAAAGCGTCGCCCCGACGTAACTCCAGCAGCACGCGATAGATGAAGGATCCAAGACTCAAATACACTCCACTGCGTATGGATCTTGGAAGGAATTTTTCACGGCAAGGGGGTAGCGGAATAAGATATGCAAAACTGCCCCCGAGGAGATACATTTTTTATGTTGAAAATCGATTTATAATTGATGAGAAAATAAAAGGTTTTCGGTGGATTTAAATCAATTTACCCGGAGTGCTTCGTATAAATGAAAAAAACTGTTACATTACTGTTTTATTTATATTCATCTGTCGCATGCAAACTATAAGATAAATGGTCAAAATGTTTGGAAAACTGTAGAGAATTTAAAGGGCTACAATTTGTATTTAGTCCTTTTTGGGATTTGCGTCACACGAGATACTCTTAAATAACGAAGGATAAAAATTTTTCTTTCTATTTTTCCCTTTTATTTTGTTGATTTAAGGGTCACAATTGGACATAAACGCCTGAAAAAATTATGAAAACATCTTAACCATCTACAGAAAGAAGCAATAATTACAGTCAATATTCATCGACGTAATGAGATTAATAAATTAAAACTTATATAAGAAGCTAAAATACACGTTTTTTCACAATTATTCTAAGAACTCCAGGTGAATTGATTTAAATCCGGTGAAAAACTTGTTTCTTTTTACATTTCAATAACGATTTTTAACATAAAAAAATTATCCCCGGGGCGGTTTTGCATATTTTAATCCGCTACCCCCTTCGGGCTAATGACAGACAAGCTCACGTGCCATTGTAACGCCATCTACAATTCACAGAGGCGTACCTGGCGTCGATCAAATATGTGTATGCGCGTCGTTATTGGCCGAAAAAGGTGAGATATTTTACTTCATTCACAGTGTGATATCGCCGAAGTTCTTCTCAGCTGCGTATGTTTCCCGTACTCACCCCACCTCCAAGAGTTGAGTCTCCTTAGCACAGTCTTCCTCGCGCAGGCTTATTCTACTCTTCGCTCTCACGTTTTGTTGTACGTCGAATCTCGACTGAGAGTTGCCATACATTTATTCACGAAGAAATGAGACTGATCGCTTTTTGTGATATAATTTCAATAAAAGTTTTGTAATCATTTCTCAAATAAAAATTGACAAGCGTTCCGGTGCGAGAATTCTTGCATGTTAAACCCGACCCTCTTCCCTATTTTTCCATTTCTGTACTAAGCCTCTAACATATATTTTTCTTCAATACCCTGTTATCGTCCGTCACTTGTATATTCTCCTTTAATAGATAACAATACAATACACCCTTGTCAATACAAACTATTCTTATTTAACGTTATTACCCAGCAGAGAGATACACCCATGTAAATCAATCGCGCAGAATAACAAGTAATTGGTTTAATTTGATGTAAGTTGCAGATTCAGCAGGCTCTGAACAGGAGGGGTAGCATCGAGAAGCGTCTAACAAGCGAAAATGTAATAGAATGTTCAAGGCCTCATGAAGAATAATACGGCGTGAGGAACATTTCTTTGAGACCTTTGGCCTCACAATTTTGGTTTTGAAGGCTCTAAACGCTTCGTTTTGGAGTTATTTAACGATGTAGATTCACAAATCCGACCTAGTGTTGAGGGTTGCATTTGACATGAATAATTAGCTGCTCTTTTTAAAAACAAATCCTTCATATTTTTAAAGTGAAAGTGCCATTCATCACGTCTCCGTGAAATGCCCATTATGTAGAGACCTCGTTTATAAAGACTGGGAGCGCGTGAGCGCCGCAAAAGAAATGTGTACTACTCAAGGAGGCGATTTAGAATTTTTGTTTCCGGCTGCGTCATTAGTCTCGTAAGTGTATAGAATGTCATATCTCGAGAGGAGGCGCTCCTTTCCCCGCTAGAGCATGACTTCTGGCTCAAACCTACACGCCCACTTCCGCCGATTGTCCTCTTTTTTCATTCAAAATTCAAGTCGTATATGACTTAGTGTAGTGATCACAGAATTTTGAAAATGTGCACACAATTCACTTCTCCCATAGCACGTCATACGCAGTTTTAACTGTTTTTGACGTAAAATAAAATAATTAAATAAATAAATAAAGGAAGTAAGGGGTGAAGATAGGACAAGGCTCTGTGAAGAGAGATCACGTGCATTCCGTGGCCCGTTTAGTAAGGTACTGTTCCGGCATTCGCCTGGTTTTGATACTAGAAATTAGGGAAAACCATCAGAGCAACCGGATGTTAGAATGCTCTTCTAGGCGGTGGCTGAGTTCAAGCTAGAAGTATAGTTAGTTCCGAAAACCCACCACCGGCGAGTGTCGAAACGCCCGGTCAGAGACACCGCAGTAGCAACAGTTGTCGTCGAGAACATTCTCAGTCGGTCATATCTCAAATCAGTGATAAACAATATTCTGTAGAAAATTCTGTAGCAACTCTAAAAATTCGAATTTAATGTGCTTAAGGTTTTTTTCTTCGTAAAAGTGATATTTATCTCTATATTGGTATTCGCAACGACATTCAAGATTTCTGTTTCTGTAACACGAATATAAACGAAAAGAATAAATGTAAAGTTATTGTAAGAGGGTTCTATTCTATACCCATGTAAACATACATTATACCTAGTAGTTTCCAAACGTCAATTCCTTTCCACCACTAATTTGTTCCACCTCCATTTTTCCAAAGTTTTTGTACTTCAATTTTTATTTTCTTATTTACAGATACAATGGTTTTTCTCGGATTACTTGATGACACTAATTATTTCCTTTGCCCTCTTTCTGTTCGTCGAATCACCAGTCAACCTGATTACGCAATCATTTTTCTTTAAAGGTAAGACATTGAATAAACAGAATGAAATCGACTAATGTATTTTATAGATTAATTACTCTCACAACAGTACTTACTGACCACCATACCACGAATTAGGCTCAGACTCCATACTATAACTGTTGTAGTTCACCAAATCCAAACCTTTCATGCTACCTCACCACAACTGAACACATACAAACTAAATTGAGAAAACATTCATAAATAAAATTAGTAAAGATATCTTTTAATTCAAAATATTATACACGCTCTGAAATAGAACAAGTATCTCATGACTAAATACCACGAGAATTTCAGTAAGAAGAATTAACCCAGAAGTAAAAAAGCACCCAATTTACATAATTTGACTGCTTTTTTTATTTCTGGGTTAGTTTTTCTTTCTTGACAAATACAATTATTTCCTTTGTAAATAATAAACAATTTACATTCTCTGGGGTGTTTCTATGCTTCTACAATGCACATTTTTGCCTATAAAGCATTTTTTTCGAACCAACTTTGGGGTGCTCGTTGCGGCTGAACCATTCAGAATATCCAAGACGTTTACTAGACAAAATGATTAAAATAATCTTAATAGTTTTTCTAATTTTCGACATTTCCTCCCCGTACATCCTGTATAAATGGTGGATATCTATCTACAGAAGAAAAAAGAGGCCAGATTTCGACCTGTACCTGTTGAACGATCCCCTGTCCGATCTCGTCGATCAAACTTATCTTCACTCCACACCATGCCCCTTCACAGTCAACACACTAGAGCACACTACGAGTAAAGAATCCCCTACATAACGTACCCCGTTTAATCAGTAATACATCACCGCATCAGATATCATGAAAGAGATATCTTCAAAAGGCTACCTCACAAAAAAGCTACCAACAGAATCAACAGAATTCTTAAACCTTTACCACTATGTGCCATAGACAACATAAATAATATATATATATATATATATATATATATATATATATATATATATATATATATATATATTTAACTCAATTTCAAAACATGTTACATCCGGATGGAATAAATAAACTCAATTTCAGCAATGGAGACATTCAATTATTCTATCAATTCCAAAACCAAACAAAAACCACACAAATGCAGAAAGTTAGTAGCCAATAAGTTTGCTACCGACTTCATCCAATATTCTAAACAGGTTTTTTTCTAAAAAAGACTCACAAAGTATCTAATAAAAATAGCATTAGACTTACAAACATCAACTAAACATCCATTTCCCATCAGCTTCTAAGAACCAGTGAGCATATCCACAAAGCCTTCCACAATCATCAATATATAACACCTCTCGCCGGTGACAGTGTGAGGTTGGCGGCACCAGGTGGCGTTCCGTACGGTCCCAGGGGACACAGCGGAGCCCAACCAAGGCCCCTCCATCGAATAATTACCCACTGGCATGTGCCGACTCACGGGCCAAGTTCAGTAAGTACTTCATGCCGAAAGTGTTGGCTCATGAGCCACTTGGGGGCAGAGTGGGGAACCGTGGGGAGTGCAATGGTAGCCGCTCCTACAGAAGGTTACTCAGATTCCGCCGGTGGAGGACGAAACAACCACCTACGATACTTTTTCATCGGTCAAATCGGTTTGCATCGTCCAATTACAGTGGAGTTAAATTTATCGTGTGCATAATGAACAGGTATCATATTTAAGGGAGAAATTCCGCACTGATTAATTATTTAAGAAAATTTGAAATTCGTCTAACACTAAGTTATTAATGCATATTGTTAAATGCAAGATTTCTTCAAGAAAAAATTCAAGAATTTCTTCTTAAATGTTTCTTCAAGGAGTATATAAAATCCTGTTTCAAATCATTAACTTAATGAGGATCTGGAAAATTGATTACAATGAAGCCGCTCAACATTTCAGCATTCATCACCTTTCAAATCAAAGAAATTTTTTAATTCCTCAGTCCGTACTAAATCACTAATATTTAAAATCTTTTTCTTTTCAGGTGCATCAAAGCAGGTGAAAAAATCTGCAATATCCAACGAATTTCTCAAATATAAGAATAAAGAAAATTGAAGAAAAATGAGGTCACTCACCCCCCAAAATTGTCACCAGCGTTTTGTGGACTTTAGTTGGTGCTTTTGTGCTCGTCCTGCATTTTCTACAATGCTACATCAATGGCACGCGCAACAGTGGATAGATAATGTAAAATTAATGCACATCTTTGGAAGGACGTTGAGAATCCACTGAGATCAGAAATCATTTTCTTCTGAAACATGTTAATTTCAAAGTTAATATCGATAAAGTCGATACTTCCTAAAATAGAAGACAAAACTGGAGTCACATGCTTGGCATTATTTTTTTCTAATAAGACATTTTGTGATATTCAAATTCGATATGTGACTAAACGACATGCGTAAAATTTATTAAGAGCACTTGAATAAACACTATTTTTTCTTGCATGAGATTTGAGTTACAGTTATAATTAATGACATAATCAGGGCTGATTTATATGGAATAACATGCACCTAAATTTGTACATGCACATAGATTAAAAATATTCCAAATATGGAGAAAAATACTGACTAAATGTTTAATTCAAACATAAAATGGAGAAAATAATGTACTTTCAAAATAAATAGAATAGCAAAACAAATTGTTCTTTAAATTATTTTGAAGATTGTCTTAATTGTAAAATCGCATTGACTTTACATCAAATTAATGACTTTAAATTAAATTATTTTTTTTAAAGTTTAGTCTGTCAAAGTAGAAAGAAACTGGTAAATAAAACGTCTTATGTTAGCTACACAATAAGATTGAATCATTTTTGTACTAAAACAGACAAGGACGTAATTCTTTTTAACATTCACGCTCTCATTCATACTTAATGTATTTTTACATTTTAAAAATTCAATTACACATTCATACCACAATGCACTACACTATATACACTATTTACATTCCACATCACTTTATTCGCCACGGCGCCGACTTTCCTCAAGCGTCCGTGGCCCCGCGACGTCTTCGTCGCTTCCAGGCGGATTAGGCCAGGCGGAGCGCGTTTCCGCGCATCTGGGAGTGGCGACCGCCTCCCACGCACTAGCTGCTCCCCCGCATCACACAGCTCAGAGAACAGTGGCCCCACAACGGGGCAATGAATGAAAGACGCCACAGACGTCTTACATGACACGGATGCCCATCTGGTCAGCCACAGCGAGGAAACAATGGAAGACGAAGAACCATATACGCATCAAAGTCAACACTTGCAAATGCAACTGCAATTACAGCAAAAACACCCCGCCAGGACACGTTCAACTAACGGGCACTACCCTCAAGACCTCTCCATTCCCAACAAGCGCAACCCCAGCAGCAATCCGAAGCAACCACCAGCCACCTGGACAGCAACAGCTTCACCAACTTTCCCAAACTACATACCCAGAAGATTCATTCCTGCTAGTACTTTCAATTCGAATACAAGCAATTCTACATCATTTGAAAAAACAAACTTTAGGTGAAGTAAATGATAATGATCATATCATAATTACTGAATCAAGTATTAAAATTCCTCCTATTGCGATTCATAATTATAAAAACCTGCATGTCTTATTAAATGATATAAGAGAAGTGGTCAAATATGATTTCTCCATTAAAATAACAAGTGATAGGATTAAAGTTAATCTTAAAACAATAGAAGACTTTATAAACTTAAAATCTTTCTGTGCAACACATAAAATTGAATTCCATTCATTTAGAGATCCTTCAGTAATACATTTAATTGCGTTATCAAGGATATCAATGCTATATACAGTGAAATAGGAATTTTTAATGAGCTTTCAAAATCCCACCCAGTAAAAAATGTGTCAAGACTTTACGGCAAAAATCGTGAGTCATTACCAATATGTGCAATAAAACTTGAAAACAATGTAAAAGGTAGAAATATTCTTAGTTTAAATAGATTGATTTACAGTGCTGTTAAGGTACTACCAATATCAAATAATAACAAATCAATATAATGTAAAACTTGCCAGAGATTTTTCCACATAGGAGCTCACTCCGGGTTATGCATCACATATAAAGGGGATCATCATTACTCAAAATGTAACATCCTAAAAAACAGCGTAACCCCCTTATGTGCAAATTGTGGCAAAAATCACACAGCTACTGGGTAGGCTGTGAATACTACAAAAATATCTTTAAAAAAATTAATAATTACAAAAGTAAATTTTGAACCATGACGTCTAGTCAAAATTTAGAACAAACTACCTCTCAATATCAAAATAGTCAATTCCCTCCAATGACACAAAACCCATCAACTACACCCCTAGATCCATTCACTAATACAAGAGCCCCTATAATATTAAAGTATAATTCTCAAAATCCAACTTCCACTCCACGTTCAATGACTAATAATTGGTTTGTAATAAACTCAATGCATAACATAATAATAATAATAATAATAATAATAATAATAATAATAATAATAATAAAATGTTCAAAAGTGTGAGATTAGTAACATTTGAAAAATATTTTCGTTCCCGAGTTATAGAAAAACTATTTCCAACGGTAAACGAACATCAGATTTGATTTTTCTGCATTGCTAACAATATAGTAACTCATCCTCAACTCTACATCAATCACTACAAGCAAAAGGACAGCTCAATAAAACGTGTAATATAGTGAAGCTACATTTATGTCCAGAAGCAAAACAAAGGGGCCAACTTATCATTTTCTCTATGAACCAGGGAAACTGGACAAAAACCTAATCGATATGGGCATCATTGACTCGGCAGCTAACGTACATTACTTCTTACAGGCATATTAAGTCTTTTTTTGAAGTATACAATACAAATGTAAACTAATCCATTATATATCATTGTTTTGTTAAAATCAGGAATATTTTTCTTTTTGATTATTAGAATAGTCTGTAACTGTATAGAAACAGTTTTTCGACAGAAAAGATTTTATTTTTAACTTAAATTAGTGTACCGACTTTAATTGTTTAATGTCATCTGGCAATGCGTTGTAAGGTAAAGTATAAGGTAACGTATTGCATGTGGATTTCTTGCAATGACCTGATGATACTGACACTTGTTGAATGCGATTTATACGACGTGTGTTTTAATTATAAATATCAGCATTGCATCAAAATATATTCCCACTGTTAAGTCAGTTCTGGCAAATATTAGGGATTTGTAAATAAATAGGCAAGGCAATGGCAAGAATCCAAGCTCAATGAAAAAAGGCTTGGAAGGATCATGTGGATGGCATTTTTTCATTATTCGTATAATTTTCTTTTGCAATCTAAAGGTTTGGGTACTAATGAATAAGCTTCTCGAAAATATTATGCCATATATCAGGTGGGAATGTACATTTGCAAAATACACGCAACGAGCTGCATGAAGGCTAACAGAATTTGTAAGAATTCTGAATATGTACCTTAATGAACTTAATTTAGTATTTCATTCTGATATCTGTGCATTCCATTTGAGGTTTGACTGAATTGAAAGACCTAGAAATTTTTTGCATATTGTTCATTTTAGTGGAGCACGAGATTTCTGATTTTAAATGCAAAAATGGATTGAAACAGGTTTTCCTTCGTTACATATTAATTTGTTATTATGAAACCAATTTAAAACCTCTGAAATTGTACTATTTATTGCCTCCTTATTGCAAAGAACATTCGGGTCATCGGCAAACAGAACTGTTCTTTCATTTTTTAATAAACGGGGGCATATCATTTACATATAACAGGAACAGGATAGGACCTAGGATCGAACCTTGCGGGACCCCAGGCTCATTTGGCCAAGAATCGGAAAGATACGTAAATAATGTCCTTTCGTGCCAGTTTGGTATTTCTACTCTTTGAGTTTTTGTTTAAGGTACGAAGTTATCCAATCTAGGGCATACAAATTCCATATGAAAGTCATTTTGAGAGCAAGATGTTACGGTCAATAACGTCAAAATCTTTTGAAAGAACTAAAAATATCCGAGTGGGTGCTTCATTTTGGTCCATTGATGATGCAACATCTTTAAGAAAAGAAAAAATGACAGTTTCCAGAGATTTGTATTTTCTGAAGCCATGTTGTGAGTCTGAAAACGCCTAGTTTTTCCTGAGAAAAGTTTCCATTCGCGTATAGAAAAGCTCTTTAATATTTTTGGAAAAATTGGAATTTTTTTTTAAAATATCTGGAAATATTCCTGTCATAAAGAAGCATTAGAAATGTGAGTTAACTGTTGTGTAAAGGTAGGTGCACAAGTTTTTAATAAACAGTCCGAAAATTCATCTAAACCAGATGAATTTATTAGTTAACTGATTATTCTGAGGATTTCGTTGGAAGAAGTTTCTGTAATAAACATCGTGCCGAATTTGTTTTGGGAAGCATATGATGTTGAATTTTGTAGTTTTAGTCCCTTCGCGAGATCAGCCGCAATTCTAGAAAAGTGTTGGTTGAAGAGATTTGCAACTTTTTCCGGATTACTTGCTCATCTTTCATTATTCTTTACAATAACATTCAGTACAAGGTATCGAGATAGTGTGGTAGTATTTTTTACGATATTCCACATTGCTTTAGTTTTGTTACTAGCGTTCAAACTATCCTGATTATTTTTCATTATTTTTGCCTGAACTATTACTCTCCTTAAAATTCTTTTCTATTCTCGGAAGGAAACATGGAAACCGGGTGATACATTATGATGTTTAAAAAATCATGTAAAGCGTACGTTGGTTTTTACACGGTGTTCTAATTCAGTGTGTGACCCAAGTATTAGTTTTTCGTGAAATGTTTAATTTTCTCTTTTTAAAAGGAAAACAGTTCTGCAGATATTATAACGGAAATCTTAAATTTTCATTTCCTTTGCTTGTACTTTCGATTTTAAAATACTGGCTTGTTCTTACAGCCATTAGACATCGAACTCGATTCTTGTTAAGTTTGAAAATGACCTCAGTATCAATTAGGGCCCAGCCTACGGAATCCATACACTACCAACTTCTTTATATCGTTCATTACAATGAGTAAAAGAAGTTCGATAAAAGATTTGATACAAATCACAAGTAACCAGATCATACTTGTGGCGCGCCCACGACGAGCCTATGACCGGGAGAGGTGGCTCAGTGCATCAACTGATGTCATCACCGGCTCTATGATCGAGAGGTTCTAGGTTACACTCCCCACGGTGGCAGGATTCTCGACAACACACTTTCGACACTTGTCAGCTAGGTGGAATTCAGTCGCTGTCTGGAGGGGAACTCTAGCTGGCGGCTTCTCAGATCGATAGTTTTTCGTGGTTTCTCCGATCAATCCAGGCGAATGCCGAGGCAGTACCTTAACAAACGGGCTACAGACCGCGCGCGATCTTTCCTACCTCTTACACACACACTAACATGCACTACAGTACCACACATGCCGGGAGACCGGTCGGGAGCCTAGAGCTAGTCCTGGCTGGGGCGGTGCCCCGCTGGTGGGAGATACCTGTTCAGGAAATCACCGCTAGCCGACGGTGAGTCGGCGCCGGATCTCGTCATACAGGGGGAAGACCACCGCCAGCTCTCGAGCAAAAACGCGCACTACACTTACGTAACTAATAACCGTAGTAGTTGACGCGCCCGGAATCACTAAAAATCAATCAATCAATTACCTATGCTCCATCAATTATTGATTAAGCACTCAAAATGAGACACGCAACGACTTGTACAAAATCCTTCCCCTTCCACTTCTGGTGGCAATGTCCCTGGCGTGACTCATGCCGATGCCTGTTCTGGGCCCGCGTCGAGGACGCTAAATTTTCTAAAAAGCCAATTTTCCTTCAACAAGTCGGAAGCCGAGACCAGGTCAAACAACTCTCGCCTTGTATTAGGTGGAGGCTCCGACTCGCACTTTGGCGCAGCCACAACCGCCGAGAAGCGCTGCACACGGAAGCCATTTGAAGGCGAGTGGGTCGCTCCCGAAGGCCTTTCAATGGAGAGCGACCGTACGGTGGTTTGAAAGGCGAAGAAGCGGACAGAAAACAATTTTTCAAAACTGTCCAATTTACTTCATTCAAGCACATGTGAAAACAAATTGTCCAATGCTTTATGTTTTATACTATATTTTCTTACTTTGTGCATTATTGTGTAAAGCGTGCAAAAATGAGAGATTTATAAGAACCCGATAGGCCATAAATTCATTACATTTTCCGATCATCACGTTTCTCGATTACTATTCAAGTTATACATTTTTTTCTCGTTACTCTTCAATACTTTATAATTAATTACATTTCTTACAAAAAACATATTTTTCATTTTAGTTGTAAATAAATTATTAAAATTATGCCTGCTTCAAGCAACATCTCATTTGCGTTTCTTGACTTGCAAAAAATGTACGCATAAGTATGTCATGAAACTTGCAGTAATAATTCAAGAAAGACCCGGGAACACGTTCATGTACGTTTCGTCTGACATTCTGGAAAGAAAACGTTCTTCTGCGTGGCCGTGGCAGCGCGCTGTGACGAGAAACAGAAACCGGACGGCGAGGGCGGCTTTGATAGACACGTTTGACCTCGGGCCACACGGATACTATGGAACTTTATATTGTCCCCCCGCTTCTAAGTAAACTTGCCATTTCCCCTTGTATACCGAAACCAACCTTCCATTACCCATTATATACAGGATAAAGCACCTCCTGCGGTTTTTGAACGGTTGAAGTTAATGCATTACAGTTTTCACGGAAGTTAATGACAGAATGAGGCTAATTAATACAAGTATGCACTTCTATTTTAACATTTGCATTTTTCGAAATATTCGGGTGACATTTTTCAAATGAAACTATACATATTTTTAATCTACCATGACAAGCGTAAAAAGACGAATCCAATGATAAACATATTGTCATATGTTAGATGAACATTTCCAGCATAATTTTGATTCTTTTCAAAAGGATATTGTAACGCTTGGAGCACGTGCTATCAGGGAGAGTGCTGCGCGACCTTGGTTGGTGGACTGTTACACTTGAAATATACGTTAAACACGAGTCGCAAAAATTAAAATTACTGAAAAAATGCTCATCTAAAATATGATGATATGTATATCATTATATTCGTCTTTTTACGTTCGTCATGATAGACAAAAAAAATAAGTATAGTTTTATTTGAAAAACAAATTTATCTCAATATCTCGAAAAATTCAAGTGATAAAATGGAAACGAATGCATGCATCAATTAGCCCATTCCCTCTTACACTTTCGTGAAAACTGCATTGCAATAACTTCAACCGTTCAAAAATTACAGGAAGTACTACAGTTACGTGACTCACCAGGCATACATACTAGTCACGTGACTTTAAAAAATCAGTTCTCGCGGACTGATGTCACGTTGACAGAATTTGAAAAAAAAATGCAGTTTTTTGCGTAGTAAATGCGCACTGCTTCAAGTGTTTTTCAAATATGCGCTGTGCAAAATGGTAACATTTTGAGTGCTTAATCAATAATTGATAGGACATAGGCTCGTGTGGGGCGCGCCACAAATATCATCTGGTTACTTGTTCGATAAGAGATTTTGTAAAAATCTCTTATCCACCCACCACCACCACCACCAAAAGATGGCGGCTGTGAGTGGAGAGGTTGCGGCATCGCGAAGCGGCCACTCGCGCGCTCCCCGTCGCTTTGCGGCTGCATTTGTCATTGGGGACCGTTTACCGTTTACTAATTTCTTTGTCCTGGGTTAGCTATTCCGTCTTGTCGGAATGTACACTTTTTCGAAAATATCAATAGTTTTTGCGTATGTTTGTGTGAAGTAGGCCTTTATTAAACAAGTTTAAATAATTATTTTCTCTGAGAAGACTCCATTTTTTTTCTATTTTTTCCCCTCGTATGTAGAAAAGAACGCTAAAGAAAATGGTGCTAATTGCATTTTTGTTGAACTCTCTGAATTTTCAATAATTGCAATAATTCAATTTTTGTACGTCTTTCTGCAACTATAAGAAACACACTTCTTCAAATAAAGACATTTACAATTTTTCTAAAATATGTGTAGTTTGTGCTAATTTGCATTAAACATAGACAATTTTTATACAATTTAAACAATTAAATATTTTCTCAAAAACTATTCCATCTTTTCCTCCTCGTATGTAACGAAGAACGTCAAAAAAGTGAAGCTGATTTCATTTTCAGTCATATCTGTATTTTCGAAAATTTCAAACAACAAAATTAACATTGCATTAGTAATAATAAATTTCAGTACAATAGTAATAATAAATTTCTTTTTAAATGACATGAGTCACCTCTGCCGGCCTTGTAGGCGCAAATAGATGGCAGCTAGGAAGAAGGAAGGCCAAAACCTAAAAGCTAGCTCGGAATCATGAGAATAGAAAACAAAGTCTATGCCATTTTTAATACTGCTAGTGGTATAATTTCACATAAGTACACCAATTTATCAGCGACCAGTAATCCTAATCTACGACAATGTATTTTCGACACTAGATAGCTAGGTCCTATTCAGCAGCTTTCTAGAGAAGATTTCTAGCAGCCGGCTGCTCTGTTCGGCAATTTTCAGTGGTTTCTCCGATCAATCCCAGAGCAATACTCTAATTCACTGGCCACAGGATGCGCGATCATTTGTTCTCCATTCTCCTCCCCCTTCCACACACACTTATATATACTATTAGTCGCGCGACTTTTCTTGACGTCTCCCAGCGCGGGGTGCGGGGAGAAGAGGCTTCTCCCGACGTCACATCCAACGGGTGTTGCCAACTGTAACATTATTAATACTATTCGCGCCTCTTTCGCTCTTAATACAACAGGACATTATAGAAGATAAAATATAACAAATAATAACACAATTAATAGCAACCACAAGTGAAAATAATTAGAAAACGATATTATTGCTTATTAAGAAGATATGATATTACCAAAATCAGAATCGAATAAATCAGAGGGGAACAACACTAACAGCGAAAACTGAATTCATTCGAAAGCAGAGCTTGGCAGCCCTGACAATCTTGCCGTGCCGTTCCGTGTGAGACCAATGTTGTGACCAGACCGTACCGAGTCGTGCTGTGTTGAGCACTAGGGAGCTCAGACGTCAAGGAAAGTCGAGCGACTAGTACACTGCAACAATCGGAGGCCAGCCGAGAGCTGCGAGCCAGCCCCCCAGCAGTGATTCCCGGAGTGCATGCACTGCACTTGAGGCCACAAGCATCACAGTACTGACGCGCCTGAAAACAGTTAATCCTCGTATCAGAAACGGGGTTTCAAGTTGCGATAACGAGGCAGCTGACCGGTTAGAGAACAAGGAGCAGATCGCGTGCTCAAGCAGTCGGGCAGCCAGTCAAAGTCGAAGGCTACCACGGAAAGTGTAGCCCACTGCGTGGAGATTTAGGAATTTCTACTTTCCCGATTTTAAGCACCATCAACCAACTGTGGCGCGGCAGTCATTGTTTAAGGGGAGGTACGTACATTTTGTCTTATTTATTTTTCTTAAATGCTGTTAATACCTGAAAAGAAATACAAGTTCAATTTTCTAAAATTCGTTTATGATATTCTTTCTCGTTTATCTTACCTAGCCTCGTACTATCTTACATACGCATGTACTAAAGCCTCGTACTATCTTACATCGCATGTACTAAGTGTTTACACTTCCCCCTACACTTACTTAGAATTTGGGATGAGACTAATACCATTTACGAAAGGCAACACGATTTCAGAAAAGGATATTTATGCCAGGTAGACCCTGTAAATGACCTTCGCTGTCCGGGACCCGGGACCGGCACCACAAGATCATTTACATGACTGGCCGCGGAAGCCTACGACTTCAGGTACTTTCCGTCAGTGAGGACTTTGCAGATTCTCTTGAAGTGTTTGTTGTTCACGCACTTATTATACAGAGTGAGTCGATTTTACCACCTTTATTTTAAGAGATATTGAGGTACCATTGTGTTTTTCAAATAAAACTATACTTATTTTTTTAGTCTATCATGACAAACGTAAAAAAATAATCCAATGATACAAATATTGTCAAATGTGAGATAAGCATTTTTTTTAGTAATTTTGATTTTTGGCGACTCGTGTTTTACGTATATTTCAAATGTAACAGTCCACCAACCAAGGTCGCGCAGCGCTCTCCCTGCTAGCACGTGCTCGGAGCGTTACAATATCCTTTTGAAAAGAATCAAAATTATGCTAGAAATGTTCATCTAACATCTGACAATATGTATATTTGTGGATTCGTCTTTTTACGCTTGTCATGGTAGATTAAAAAATATGTATAATTCCATTTGAAAAAGTTACCTCAATATCTGGAAAAATACAAATGATAAAATAGTAATGTATCCTTGTTTCAATTAGCCCCATTCTCTCATTAATTTCCATGACAACTGCATTGCATTAACTTCAACCGTTCAAAAACTGCAGGAGTTGCTAAAGTTACCTCACCCTATATATTTCACCAGACCTCGTTCCCCATTTGGATAAACTGATCCAAAACATTGACAGAAGATTTGCTCATTGGATTGGGTAACTTTTAGCTCGCGTACTCCGCGGGTGCGAATCGGGTCCGATTTCGCTTCGAAGGCAGACGCTACGTCCGGAGGGCCACAAAGTGCCCTAATTAAGACCTCAAGTGATCGAGAAACACGCAGGCTGATTTAGGTAGGCCAGAGTCATGGACACTGGCCACAAATGAAATGAAATCCCCGATTCGCGCGATCTAGAATGACAGACATCAAATATTAATTGGGAAAACAGGATACTCCACGGGCTAAATGCTGTAAATACTTGCGAATTGTACTAAATGAGGATCTGGGATGGGCAGAACATATAAATTAAGGAGTGAAACATGTTTGATGGCATTACATTTTGTGATTAAGGTACTTAGGAAAGAAAGTGGAAAATGAAGAGAATGACGGTACACATCTCTAGTAGAGTCGATACTGAGATATGGCATCATCAGTTGGGCACTTATAGCCATGGGCGGAAGTGCGGGTAAAATTATCGAAACCCACATATGTCGCGCAGAAAGATCATGGTTTGCAAAGTTCGGCAAACAAAACGGAGAAAAAGAGAGATGAATTCTCATTCATGAACAGCACAATACAAAATTGGAACAAATTGCCTGCAATGGTGCTGGAGGCTTTCCCTAAGAATGTCAAAAAAAAATAATCAGATTAAATAAGATGTAATTTTTGTTGGGAATATATTAATATTAAAATTAATTAGTTTGTATTATTATTCTCGTATTTTATAATAGCAAGTCAGCTAAAGCAGGTTAATGCTAGGACTAAAATTGTATTAAGTATTGTTTCTCGAAAACGCTTCCAATGGAAAGACTGGATGTTCTCCTACGAAGCAAAATAATTGAAATATATTTTCCAGAATATTACAGAACAGCAAAACATAGTCCTATAATAATATTTTCATTGAAGAATTTGTAGACGTCCTTGAGGAAATGTTGGCGCGTTACTAAAAGTTCACAATTTTGAGCTCATTTTACTTTCTCGTATACACACGTACGGAGTACGTAATATAAAGTTATAATAAGTTAATATAATAATAAGTTAATATTAATAATAATAATAAGTTATAATAATAAGTTATAATAAGTAACTAATAATAAGTTAATATTATAATAAGTTAATATAAAGTTATGAAATGCAGCGGAAAATCGATGACGAGATTTCAACAAATACATGTCTTGGGCCGCCCGATATTGAAAAAGTGTTTTCTTTTTTAACATCCGTCTGTCTGTCGCTGTGAACAACACTAGCGCCTAAACTACGCATAAGAAACACTCAAACGCGATTTTCTCAAGAAACAGCCGCACATTTTTTCTCCAAACGTTTTGTACGGATAGTGCTAAACTCACTGTATAATATATAAAATCAATTTGCTGTATTTTTGTTGTTCTTTTTACTTTCTCGTATACGGCGTAATATACGTAGTATTGAGAAAGTAATGTAATGCTGAGGAAAATCAGTTTCGAGATTTCATTTCTTTAATTTTCTCGTAAGAATAGAGTAAAATAAACTTATAAAGGTGGCACAGGTGAGTTTTGCACTGTTTAATCCCAATTTTAAAAAATTACAAAAGTTTGAATTTTTCGGCGTCTTCCTAAACTTCAAATTAAAGATTGAGATTTTTCCTTCAAGTAATTTTTTGCTCCATAGATAATTGATTCATTAAGTTCATGTACATATTTTTGAAACTTTTAGTAGTTTTCGCACAATACTGTGTACAATTTATATAATTTTAAAAAATAACAAAAATAAGATTTATTCAAAAGCAGCACCAAACTTTTTCTTTAAACTTTTGGTACGAATAGGGCTAAATGAACTCTATCAGATGAAATACATTCCTTATGCCTATTCTTTGGCTCTTTTCAAAATGTACAAGAACACATTTTCTTAACTAGCCTTTCATGTCGATAATATTTACATTAGCGGCGATTAATTCTGTGAAAACGAGCTGGAAATTTCGCATTTTCTGAAAAAAATACAATTGTGTATTTTTTTTTCAAAACTCTCTTACGCCTGCAATATGTACATTTCCAGCGATTTTATTCATTTTATACATTTGTCAGTGGAAGTTCTTCAAATAAATTCAAATGATGTTTCTCGAAAACTCAAAAGATTCTTGTGAAAAAGAGCTTCAAATTTCTCATTAACACTAGATCTTAAACATTTTTTTCTTAAAAACTGTGTAGACTTTTGAACGAAAATTTCCATACAGGGCGAGGATTATACCCTTCTTTAGTATGCAAAAAGGAATATTTCGAATCTACCATTACGAAACCGAAAATTTGTGAAAACTTCAAACAATGAATTTTGGGCAGCGATAGATATCAGCTAGCAAGAGGATGGAGCAAGACCATAAAGTTAGGTCAGGCCAAAGAAATTAGAAAACTAAGTAGCACGAGAAAGCCTATGCCATTCTATAACACCACTTGTTACTTCTTCGTATACGTACGTATATATGGAGTAATATACATAGTATGTAGTTATGTAATGCTGCGGAATAGCGATTTCGAGATAACGTTTTTTTATTATTTTTTTAATTTATGTCTACTCGTTCGACCTAAGGTCTTTCGAGGGATTTCAGTTTCACATGCTGATTTTTGGGATTTGGGCTTTCCTTGACAAATTGAGGTGAGAATTCTCTGACCTAATTGTATAATTTGTTTTCTTTTGGACGCTATTGAACGTTAATCTTGATTTGGGAGAAAAAACTGTTGGGATTGCCTGTCGATCAATTAGAAGAGAAAGGTGAGGATTCTACATATGATTAGTTTAGGAATGTTTCAGCATATCTTTCGGAAATTTGGATTTGATTCGACTTTGGATGCTTGCTGTTCGGCCTAGATGGAATTTTAGAGCGGGACGAAGTGAAGGGAGGGAAAAATAAAAATTTGCTACTTTTTTTTATGTTCTAGTACGGTATCATTTCGGAGTTTTCTGTGAATTTGATGGTTCGGTATAAACCATAGAGCTTTAATTGACTTCCTAAGGATTTTATTTTGGACTATTTGAATTTTTTGAATGCAGGTAGGAGCTGCATTTCCCCAAACTGAGCAAGCATAAGTTAGTGTGAATAGGAAAATATATTTATATAGTAGAATCTGGCATTTGGCATTTAGTGTTGAATGTTGATTTAAGAACGGATACAGGTTTGATATTTTGGCATAGGGTTTGGTGATTGCTGCGTGACCATGGAAGATATCAACGGAAATACGTGTTGAGGTCCCCTGATACGATTGTTTTGATATATGATACTGATACTGATATGATTGTTTGTTGTTTTTTTGTTGTTTTTTCAAAACGTCCGTGCAGTTAGGAAGCTCACTAGTACAAGAAATTCTGCGCTATTTTCTAGCACCACTAATTTTCAAAACTTACATAAGTGTATTTTTTTTTAAATATCTCTCATGCCGTTAAAATGCACATATTCAGCTATTTGTAAGCATTATTACATTTGTGAATTAAAATGCTTCAACTGACTTCCAACAAATTTTCTCGAAATATCAAGAGTTTTCTATGAAAAAAGCTTCAAGTTTCGCATTTACAGTAACGCTTAAACATTTTCTTAAAAATTGCTCAAAATTTTTAACAAGGTTTTCAATATAGAACGAGGTTCTCCTCTTGTGTAATATTGTTACAATATTTCCGTTCTACGATTAGGAAACCAAAAAATTGAGAAAAGTTTTAAAAAATATAGTTTGGGCGGTGATAGATGTCAGCTGGTAAGAGGATGGGGCAAGTCCGAACCGGCCCAAATCGAAGACGGAAGAAATTATAAAACAAATTAGTGCATGAGGTGACCAGCCGGCCCGTATTAGCCGGGACAGTCCCTTATTTCCAGTCTCTGACCCGTACTTTTTCATAGGAAAACAGGACGCGAAAATGTTCCTTTTCATGTGTGTCTGTGACATGATTTATGGGCATAAAATGTCATAAACAATATTAAATTTTCATGTAAATTCTGTCATATTGAATTCCTTTTGCTTTGTATTAGTTAAGAAAATTAAGAGCAACAAGATATTGCGCTCCCGAGCCATATAAGAGCATTTAGACACTGGTTTCTAGGGATGGAAAGTGCAGATATGGCATCAATCGAACTTCAATAGTCTTAACGTCGTGATTAATTTTAAAAAAATTACCTCTGTATAGTTTTTGAAAAATCAAAGAAATATATTAAATGGCGTACATGTCGTTAATTTAGTGTATTTAGAACTATCCGTTTAAAGAAAATATTTGGAGCAGTTTTTTAGCAAATGACGTTGGAGCATTTCTGCATATGCCGATATTTAAGAACATATTCACTGAAACCTTTTCAGTTTTCGAGAAAGGAGGGACGCACGGAGGGACGGAGGGACGGAGGGACGGAGGGACGGAGGGACGGAGGGACGGAGGGACGGACGGAGGGACGGACGGAGGGACGGACGGAGGGACGGACGGAGGGACGGACGGAGGGACGGACGGAGGGACGGACGGAGGGACGGACGGAGGGACGACGGAGGACGGACGGAGGGACGACGGAGGGACGGACGGAGGACGGACGGAGGGACGGACGGAGGACGGACGGAGGGACGGACGGAGGGACGGACGGAGGACGACGGAGGGACGGACGGAGGACGGACGGAGGACGGACGGAGGACGGACGGAGGACGGACGGAGGACGGACGGAGGACGGACGGAGGACGGACGGAGGGACGGACGGACGAAGGGGGACAGACAGAGGGACGGAGGGACAGACAGAGGGACGGACGGACAGAAGTACGCACGGACAGATAGGCTGATAAGACAGACTGCCTTTCTGTCTATTTGTGTCTGTCAGTCTGCCTGTATCAGTCTGTGTCAGACAGGCAGAATCACAAATCACACTTCACAATTCACAAATCGAATTTTGGAGAGAGTGTAAATGTATTCAGAACTTTGCGTTCTAATTTGAAACCCGATTTAAGGATTAGTTTGATTTACAATTGGAATTTGATTTATTTGCTACACTGTTTCTCTTGATATAGGATTTTTTCCTAGTAAGTTTCAATTAGAATGAGAATGAGAATGCCTCTCAAAAACACTTTTTGGAACTGCATCGGAATGCTGCTCGAATGTTAGGCATATTTGGAACAACGTACAATTGTGATCGGTATATTTTCTTTCAAAAATTTTAATGCTCAAATGAGAAGTGCCATAACAGATCACAAAGTGAAATGCATTAAGAAAAATAATTGATTTCGCAATTAACTTTCTTAATTCTTTAAATTTTCATTTCCTTTTCGGTCAATATTTGAGTTACTTTATTAGTAATATCTTTTTCCGTAAACTTGAGATTACTTTTCATAATCAGTAGAATTATAAACCGCAATGTCGCAGCAGTTAAATTTTTAATGTGTCTGAGCACTCTTCTGCAACTAAAAAAGTGGCATGTCTGGCGTAATTTGCAAAAAGAAAGTTTTCTTTCCTGCTGCATTGGAAATGTCTTTTGTATGTTGAAATCACAAAAATGTATTTAACTAGTAAATGGCTCTGGCGTGTTGCTAGTGGTCACCACAGATGGACCTTTTCCCCCCATCACGGAATTTTCGCGTATCAAGGACCCGCAAAACGTGGATTCTGACACGTTATGGAATAAAATTTCCTCTATCCAGGAACAAGATTTATCCACTTTTTCAATATCAGGTATCCGCAATATGAGCTTTTCTGTCATATAATATCCGTTTTTCGCCACTACATACTTTTCTTCTATACTACGTAAGTACTATACGAGAAACTAATAAAGTGGTGCTACAGCATGGAACAGACTTTCTCGTATTAGTTACTTTCCCAATAGGCTAGGTTTTTGGTGTGGCCCCAACCCTCTTTCTAGTTGCTGCCTATCGGCACCTTTTTTCTTCCATTTTCACAATTTTCACTTCGCCAATAGTTGGATTAAAATACGACTTCAAGAATATCATAGAAGGGTGAAACCCGTTTTTAAATGCAAATTTGCTTTGAATAATTTGGAACAGTTTTTTTGAAAATGTCATTCGCGCACTTAATGCACAAATTTGAGCCCATTTTTACAAATAATTTGAAGCACTTGTACGCCTTAATTCAATAACAAATACAAACGCCATTAGTCTCCGTATTAATAGGAAGCACAATGTTTATGTCCATTTCATGAGAACAAATGGCTGGATGGAGGAAATATGCCCATCACAAGCACTGTGCTCTACATACTAATTGTCCAGGCGCCCGGCCCCTCCGAGTAGTGCGCTGCGAGGGGCCGGGCGAGCAGCGAACGCTTCCCAATGAGAGGAGCCAACCCAGCGCGCTCGTCAGCATGAGAGCGAGAGTGTTCTTCCCGAAGGCAATTTCTAAAGGACGCGTATTCTTCCTTCTAATGTTAGCGTGTTGTCAATTCAAAACGCAATCAAGTGCAGTCAACTGAATTTAGAAGAAAAAAATCTGACACGCAATCAAATCATCTCCTATCTTTGAGTAGCATAGATAAAACTTATTCAAGATATATTATTACATTATTAAGTTTTCGTGAATGACAATCGGCTGGTCTGGGGAAAATCATGAGATACTTTATGCTTCTCATGAGGTGGAGCTCGATCGCTCCATTGTAGGCGCGGAAAGTACCTTGAATAACCTGTGGTACACTTACGTATACACAGTGAGTACACTACAAATACTAGCGCGCAACGGCTGCTTCCTTTGGGGGCAGCTGAGGCGAGGCCGCGCGCGAAGAGCCAAGTACCTCCCCCACTCCCTTCCTAACGCTAGCCGCGAGCCTAGAAACTATTTTGTGTCGGAAAACTATCTACACATTTGATACAATGGACCTGCCGACACAATAATGAATCCTCCTACTCCTCTCCCAACTAGCGAAATGAGGGCTCAAGAAAATGTGTGTGGATAATACACGCTGCTGGCACCAATACATCAAAATAAGCATGCTGCTCCCACTTTTCAATGATTTGGTCCAGCGTGTCGCACCAACCTCGTGAATCCGTGGATCCGATGAACTATCGCTTCCACGGACGATTAACCCGAGCGACAGGCCACTACAAATCGCTTAAACATTTTGATACGATGCTTCTTTTGATGCATTCCAAAATCTTGTACATCGCAATGGTGATCTCAATGTTTTGTGGAACTTTGATACCCAAACATTGATTGACGCCAAACGTCTGTGACCGTCTGTGGCCAACGCTAGCGCTTCAACCGTTCAGACGATTGTCTGCCAAATTGATTCCTCGATCGATCTGAACGATCTCAAGGTTCTGCGAGTTTGAATAGCATACTTAGTTTTGGAGGTATTTTACATGAACCCTTGTCGTTTTCAATTGTTTCTCCAAAATAACTCAAAATTTTTCAATTCAATTTTGTCCTTGGATAGCGTAAACAACTCTTTACAAATAGCACTACAAATTTTGTTTATGCTTCTAATTTTTGGAAAATGCGAAATACAATGTTCTTTCGGCGTTTTCGTACAACTACAATAGTGAAGTAAGTGATTTTTTCTTTAATGATAACTGTTGTCCAAAGACAGATTTTGAAATAAGTTCACGTACGATTTTTCGAAAATGTTAGTAGTTAAGGCGTAATTTTGCGTAAAATATACGCAATTTTCAAACAATTATTTTCTCAAAAAGGCTCCAAATTGTTCTTTAAATTTTCTTCTCTTATGCATCAAACGATGGTAGGTCTACAAAACGTGGCGTGGTCCCATTTTCATTTAAATATCTAATTAAAGTAGTGCTGCTACAACTGTAGATACATTCTCGCTCTGTAAACAGTTCATTAGGTAGTATTCATGACGTCATAACATGAATCTGATATTACAACTTAACATCCAAATTCATTTCGCTTACTTAAATCCTCATAATACTGTTACACAAAAAAATCGAGTATGCTATTCGTTTATAACATTACTTTTTGCACTCGTTAAGAAAATATTACCCAACTCAATCCTAACGTCGTTCGTTCGGTAATACTTTCTTATTCGTGCATAAAAAAGAACATTATAAACTAGTTGCATAATGTACTAGTGTAAGAACTGAAATGCTTTAAATTTTTTATAACCTATCTTTTCCTGTTAAAAAATTTTATGAGAATATGAGTATGTTGATTTTTTATGATTTTTTATAATGTTTGTGTGATTAATGTTTATATGTATGTAGGAATCGACGGGAATTGCCGTAAGGATCGTGTATTAATCACCCAAAGATACAAAAACTACACACGCGTGAACACATTACATGGGACTCTCGTACTGTTATTGTCTCTAGCAACCACACTTCTGCTCCTTCCACCACGCAGCGCCGTCGTAGTCCAACGCAGCGCTCCTCAAATACAAGGCCCCACATGCAATACTTCCGTGCACAAGCAGCATGTATAGTTGGCTAATAATAATAATAATAATAATAATAATAATATATAATAATATTATAATAATAATATAATATAATAATAATAATATAATATAATAATAATAATATAATATAATAATAATAATAATAAATAATAATAATAAATAAGGTGATGACATGGCTGATGCCAGTCTTGTGGGGGTTTATCCATCCCAGGGAAAGGACATGAATGGCCCCTTTGCTGGGGACACCCGATTGGGGGTCCTACGAGAGGAAGTCCTGGGGCGTAGAGCGCGCCTCACGCGAGCAGGGCGCAGCGGAGCCTCCTGGAAACGGGAACACTGCGACAGGGAAAGGAAAACCCTAATGGCGTCTGTTTCTCCATGTTAGAGGCGGCCGATTTCTCCAAATCTGGCTTGAGGTACAAGTATAACCAGCATTATCCATTTTATTAAGGTACAGTATGGACCATTTCTGTCCGTACACCGTATATCTTTTTCAATAAATACTGATTTTCGTTCTTCGGTATTAATATACTTTAAAAACAATTTTAGGTACGCTTCTTAGGTGTACAGAAAGGTATTTCATGCCCTAAAATGCTATTATTTTCCTCCGTATCAGACATAGTAAATGTAGACGTAAAAGGTCACTAAATTGATGCACCCTTTATGTTCGTACAAGTGAGGTACATAGCACAAACCTTTTTAAAAATGGAGAATTTTCACACACACTTTGAGTTAGTAACTGTCTATACAAAACTCTGAGACCAAACGACCTTGAGTACTTCACGCTGGTTTCATCTCCTAGAATATGGATAAGCGGAAAGAAGTCCGTACTTCTTTGAACAAAGAAATAGTTATTTGGCCCTCAAAGGTAATTCGTTAAGAAATATAGGATAAATGGTAAATAGAACACATTCAACAGCGCCACTGGTTTCCAACAAAATTACACATAACGGTTCCACAAAGAATTTGCTTCGGAGAAGTAAGAAGAAAAGGTTGGACGCGAGGGAAGAGCGCCTTGCTGTAGGAGAAATCAAGGCAAACCCTAAATTAAGTGTACCAAAATTGCGCAGTTTGGTGAAACGCTCTAACGCCATTGGCTCAAAAGTGGTTCCAAAATGTTTCATTCAAACTTCCGACATTCAAACTGTTTAATATGACGTAAAGTGCATTTTTGTGTATTCATTTGTTTTCTCAAAAATTATACAAATGTATTTTTTTAAATATCTCCCAAGTCTTTAATATGCACATTTCCATCGATTTGTATACATTATTCCATTTGTGAGTGCAGTGCTCCAGTGATATTAAATGAAGTTTTTCGAAAACTCAATAGATTCCTGTGCAAAAAGTTTCAAATTTTGCATTTAGAGTAATGCTCGATCTCCATATTCTTAAAGACTGTTTAATGAAACATTTTTCAATTAAAATTTCAATTCAGGACGAGGATCTACTCTTCTTTACTATTCATAAAGTAATATTTCGGTTCTACAATTAGGAAACCGAAAAATAGAGAAAATGTAAAAAAAGTTGAGTGACGATAGATGGCAGCTAGCAAGAGGATGGGGCATGACTGTCCTCACCAAGAAAATCAGAAAACATTACTACCAGAAAGTCTGAGCCATTCTGTAGCACCACTAGTGTCTTTAAACTTTTGGTAGGGTTAGTGGAAACGTACTGTACCAGATGACATAAAAGCCATTTGAATCTATTCTTGTTTTTTAAAAAGTACATCTGTAATTTTTTTACGGCCCTCTGACGTTGTTAATGTTCACATTAACGGCGATTTGAGAACATCACTGAATCATTTGAAACAACTGCTTCAAAAGGTGCCGTATAAAGTTTCTCGAAAACTCAAAAGTTTTCTGTGAAAATGAACTCAAAATTCTGCAGTTTGAGAAACGTTCAAACGCCATTTTCTCGAAAACGGCTGCAAATTTATCTTCAAACCTTTAGTACGGTTAGTGCTAAATGCAGTGTGTAAGTGTTGTGTATCTAGTGACTTATATCCCACAACAGTTATGCTGTCGTGGGCGCCCGCGATCGTGGGTATTCCCAATACCCAATTGAGCTCAAGCTGCTTCCCACTTACCCAACGTCCCTGTGGGTTCTCCTCACTCTTGAGGATTGTCAAATAAAACTCTTAAAGTTCCAAGACAACAAAAATAAAGTTCCAATGTTCTGGGATGGCTAATCAAGCGGCAAACTCTTACCTGCTCCATTTCTGCGAATATTTTGTTCTGTATTCTAGAACCGCCGATTAATTATAACTAGAGATGGGTAACTTACACAATGGCATGTTCTTTGTTAATTGTTATATTTTCCTGGAACTTCAAATGTGCATGTTTGATGGCAAAATATTGAAAATATGTTTTGCATGTATGGAATATTATATTCAGAGCTTTTTGGCATAAATATGAACGTGTTTGCCCATTTTGTGACTTTTTGCCCAAAAGAACACAAAAATATGAATTTCCACCAAAGAGATATTAATGGAAAGCATGTCTTGTAGCTTCAAATAAGTTAGTACAACGAGTTTCAGACTACTGACGGCCATCATCGCAGAAGTAGTATCTGATGTCATCGGTTTCTGAAGGAGACAGAGAATTCAAGGATTCCCATAGCAAATGCACGTGCTATTTTTCAGGAAGCAAGGGATAAATTCGAGGCAGATTCGGGTGAGATGGAGAAAGCAAATATGAAGAAAACAAATTAAGTTTTTGAAAGAATCTAGGGCTTCTTATTTTACAGAAATTGGTAAACTCTTGGAAGGAAATAGAGTTCGACTTCCAGACAATGTATATTGAGCACAAATATTGTCTCTCATAACATCATGTGATGTCGAAATATAATTTGCTACGTACAAAGTTATGTCTGATAGAAGACACTCCCTAACACCAGATAACGTTCATAAAATTATTTTGGCTTTCTGTGCTCTTCATGCAAAATAAAATGTGAAAAGGGGATACTAATTTTTTTATTAGCGTATTCCCTGACTCTAGGCGGCAAAAAATGTAATATAAATAAGTTTTGTGACCAAACTCTGCATATTTTAATTTTTGTGTGTATATTTCAACATTTTTGCATGCATGTTTCAGGGCTAGAAGCATGCATGAACTTTCCTGCTCTCATTATAATACCTTCTCCATGGTTTCGTCACTTGAAGACACTTCTAATTGGGTTTTTGAGCAAGTTTTTCACTTTAGATATCACCAAAGATGCCTCCAGAGCAGCCACATTACTCAATTTCACAAGTAGATACACTCGTACCAAGTTCTATTTTAGTTTCGTAACAATAAGATGACATAAAAGCAGTTTTGCTGTATTCTTTTGTTTTTCAAAAAATGGAAATACATGTTTTTGAAATATCTCTCACGCCGTTAATTGCTAGCGATTTGCGTAAATTATTGCATTTGTCGGTAGTGGTTCTTCTGATGATTTCCAATGCATTTTTTAGAACACTTATGTTTTCTGTTATAAAAAAGCTTCAAACTTCGCATACAAAGTAACACTTTATCGATTTTGTTAAAAACTGCTCCGAAGTTTTCGACGACAATAATTGTTTATTATTAATACGAGAATGTAATATTTGAGAAATCATTTCCCGCCTGTTCGTAAATGTTAATATTTCAATTTTGGTGATCGAGGGTATCCTAATCTTTCTACACAAGTCTTGTTTTATATTTAGGACGGGCTTGGAGCAGTTCAAGAAATGATACACGCTTAGACTACAACTGAGATACTAATATTCCTGATAGAAAAGGCTTTCTTTTACCTATGGTTTAGGAAATTGTACCGTGTTCAACATGAACATGGTATTTAAAATTTCTCAAACGGCACAACAATTGAATTTCATTAGAGAACATACCGGAACTTTTTTTAATCTCTTGCGTCCTTTGTTTATCATTATTAACGCAACGCGTCTCTTCGCCCCGTGTCGAGCATTGAGCGCGGAGTAATCCTCCATTAATATCTCTCATAAGCAGAGAGTATATATGAATGCAAGTCTCGTCTCGACTGTCGGTTGTCAAGAGAACCGCCAGGTAGAATCTCCGCGTACGCGCCTCCTACTACGCGCTCCTGCGTCACTACATAGCGGCCCGAATTAGGAAGGGATAAGGATAGGGGTAGGGTTTAGGACACCACTCAGGGGTTGGACTAGCCCTTGTGAAGCAGCCCAACTCGTTTAGTTGAAACAAATTTCACGAGATTCGACGGGAATCGAACCCGTACGTCAGTGGTGAAAGGCTAGCGATATCGCTATGAGCCACGGCCGAGCTTTTTTTATAATAGGCGAAAAACTTCACAAAGACAAATATGAAACGATTCGTTTCTCCTCTAGAAAAAATTACACTTCATACACATCCATCACAGATTATATTTATTCCAATGTTAAATATGAGATAGGTTTACTTGTTATTCAAACAAAACAACTAAGTTATTCAAACTGTTAAATAAACAAGTGATTACATCCCGAATGTCAATTAGAAGAACTGACTCCGGCAGAATGAAGATTGCCCACCACAATTGTATTATGCTTTAGTGCAGGGGGAAACACTTTCCCCCTCTAAAAATACATTTCCTAAGAAAAACTTCAATGCAATATGCACCAAATCCCAAGGTGTAGAATTAAATGTTTGACAATGATTAATGGTATTGTGACATACCAATATGTGAGTCATTTTATTAAATGTTATTTGTCGTAAATGGGTGGAAATGCTAGGGTAATTAAATAGGAATATGGCGCCTTAGCAACGGCGCCCAAGTCGTTGTCAAGATAAATAAATATTCATCTGGCATTGAAAGTGACGGCGTGGCTAGTCAGATTTAAAAACGATTTGGGTATTGGTTGGAGAGAGCAACGATAGTCTACTACTGCGGAAGTATGCCTGATTTTTTGAGAAGAAAACAGTAGAAAGGGGGAATCTGAGGTTTGGAGGGCTGAGCAGTAATAAAAAAACGGACATTCTGTCATATGTGGTGACGCTGTGCGGGTCGCTCGCGGATAGATAATTTGTGTAATTGGAACTTGGAATTTTTTCATAAATTGAGAACGTCGGACTCCGAATAATTTACAGTGTGTTAGAAGTATAATTAGAAGTATTATTTTTGCAAGTTTAATCGAACTAGAATTACGAACATTCGAAGTAGTGCGGATCAGTGGCTCGGCAATGTTCGCGTGGAAGAACAGGGGAGAAGAACACGGTACTTCGACTCTGGAATTCGCATCATCGGGGATAAGAGATGATCCTTCGTGGCGACGTCGATAAAGTGCGCGCGAAGTATAGTGCAGTGTAAAGGTTGGAACAAGGTCATGACCAAAGGACAGTCTTTCTGTGGCAATAAATCATAAGTTTCTTTTTGAAAGAAAAAACTATTTTCATTGACCAATTCGAGCTCATAAGTAGCTAAATACAATATTTGTTTTCAGATTCCTCGCCACTCTGTGTGGATCGGGTAATCAGCTATCAATAGGTAATAGCAATTATTTCAGACGCAACCCATCAACCCAGCTAGTGGGACAATATTTAGTTTTCGTTGAAGCAATAATTCCTAAAAATATTATCGTAACCTTTTTCCTGGCGCCCATGTTAACATAAATTCGTAAACGGGTTACAACGAAACGCCCAATAATTGTGAGCAGTTTGTGGGCATGTTTCAGTATTCTATGTCTCCTTCCCTCTATTAAATTTTAAGCCAGCATTCAAAACCTAAATTGTAAAATGTTAACTTGCCGTTGAAATAAAATGTTTTTAAGCACCTGGACCATGGATACTCGTCCTCTGTGGCTTGTGTTGGCTGCCCTACTGGCGACGTCCAAAGGGGAAGCAGCCAGCCTGTCTACGCTGAGGGAGGTGCTGAAGGAGGTGCCTGGAACCGAATGTCGCCGCCAGGTCGCTGTGCTCCTGGACGGCATGCAGAATCTCACCGACTGGGCGCTCCAGAGTAAGATAGAGCACCACCCAATGATTAACAAGACTTTACACTCTAGCCATCTTAACCAGATCATCACTAGCCTTACTCTACCGCTTTTTGGCAATGCAATTTGAGTAAGTCATTAGTATTGTAGCTTTTCACGTCTCGTTTCTCCCGTTTTCTCTATTTCTCTCTATTTGTAAATAAAATCTCTTCACCTGGTATCCCCCAAAAGGTATCTTTATCGGCCGTCTAAGAACTCTACTTGTCTTTGACTTGTCTGTTGTTGAAGAAAGGCAAGAGAAGGAGGCATTAGAGCGCCAGAGAAACTGGTTCTGCGTAAGTAAGGTTCTGCGCAAAAGTAATCCATACGGTAAGCAGCGGTAGCTCATTTGTGGCCCAGATTCTAGAATACGATGGCCCGAGGCGATGATGCTGTATTCAAGACAAAATACAGGAGAACAGAAGGATAGAGAACCCGCAATCACATATTGTGAAAGTTCTGTAACCACACAACGTGAGTAGATGTGTATTATTTCGTCAAAAAAATCGCTATCTATCGCATCACTAAGCATCATATCAAACCTTTTGGAAAACTGAACGAATTACGTAAAATAACAAGTACTGCAAACAATGTACAAAAGATTGCAATGCACAAACTGGGATATAGTTTTCTTGGATTGGGCTGAGTAGTGACAAGCAGGTTCGAAGTAGCTCTTCCTGTACTCTGGACTTAACATCTTAGTGAGCAGTTACCGCTAGGGAATGACGGCATATCCAAAAAAGGCAATTGACGGTTACATCTTAACCTCCCACTACAATTGAGGCTCCAGCTGCAAGTATCTGCACGATTTCACTGAAAGGGCTCAGAGGAGTATCGCGACGAAGGAGGGGTAATGTAACGAGGATTGAACCATCCGTCGGAAATAACGGGCAAAACTGAATGAATTTCTTACGATTTAGATGCCACATGTAGTCTTAAAACAACTAAATAGCTTAATTCTTCCTAACCAACGCATTTTTCAAGTTTTCGGTTCAAACTTGGAACTTCCTAACCAACGCACTTTTAAACAGTACCGGAGTTGCCAACACATACAACCCACAACGGCGCAAACATCCACACAAAGTTCACGAAAGTTCGTAAATGCTGATTTTTTCACTAGTCCAATGACTATTCTCAACTCTCCAAATTTCTAAAATATTCACGAACGCCGATGTTTTCTGATATCTTTCAAGATCGTATCGCCATGAACTAGCAGCATGAATTTTCACCTCTCCTAGAAATACATCCGTGTCTTTAAAAATGACAACCAATTGCTTTCTCCTCCAAGTTGCATGAGCAACTTCCGTTCAACTTCCTCAATCGATTATGCGATTAAGTTTGTCATCTGTTTCACTTCGTCTAACAACTATGTTATATGGAAATAGGCAACGGAACGTCGCAACATGCACTAGTTATAACTGAAGCATATGCGGATAGGCTCATGAGTGTGTATGTGTGTCATGGTCCTATTATTATTCTCTTCCCCAAAACACCAAAACAATATATCCCTCCATTAACTTCGCCCTAAACATTGGACGCCATTATCCTGCTCTTAACTAGCTCGTCTTAATAAATAATAGGTGACCACATCAACAAATTTCTTATCAGTGGGTGCGCAGAATCGGCCTGTACAGGAACGGTAAATAATATTATTATTGTTGTAGGAAAACTAATTCTCATAATTTCTTGGGAACCTCTTATCATTAATTAAACACAAAATTTAATTCTATTTTCAAATCTGATAAATAACAACTGAATTTCTTTCTTCGTAATTGAACTTTTCAAATAGCTACCTTAGCCAGATAACTCAAATAAAATATAATACTCCTGAAAATTGATCAACACTGCTAAAACTTGTACTAATAATATATTTAAATTATTTTTCTATTATGGTTTGCTTTGCTTTGCTTTGCTTTACCGAACACTGGTTACCTCATAATGATCTAAACACACTCCAAATTCCTAGTTTTCACCTTGCAGGATCTTACTCTACAGCTAGAGAATCAAATAAAGGCCCCGCTTACGGACGTTCGTGTATTTTTGTAAGAAATAATATTGATTCTACCTTCTTCTCAGAATTCAATTTATATGCAATTGAAAACGTTTTTGAATTAAGAGTCGTACATCTTACTACGCTCAAAATTATCTTACTTTGCAGCTACAGACCTCCAACAAAGCGCGTCGCGCGTAAAAAAAGTACATCAATCCACAGATTCGTTCAATGTGTACAATTCCCTGGTAAAGGAAACATGAGAAAAGTTATTCATATCAAAATCAATGCAATTTCAGTTAATACATTATCTAGCCCCTCCCGGATTCATTCTCCAACATAGAGTGGAATTGGGGCTAACGGGCCTGCTAAGAGGCAACCTGCGCGTTGGGAGACGTGGACGAGTGCTGGCGGTGGAAGCGGAGGTGCACTCATCTAACCCCCTCCCCTGTGTTACTCTATAGCAGGTGTGTGTCTGTGTGCGCAGTGGTGGACGCGACGGCCAAGGTGCCCTCGGGGCTGCTAAGAGGCAACCTGCGCTGGGAGACATGGACGAGTGCGTGGCGGTGGAGGCGGAGGTGCACTCATCTAACCCCCTCCCCTGTGTTATTCTATAGCGCAGTGTGTGTCTGTGTGCGCAGTGGCGGACGCGACGGCCAAGGTGCCCTCGGGGCTGCTAAGAGGCAACCTGCGCGCGCTGGGAGACATGGACGAGTGCGTGGCGGTGGAGGCGGAGGTGCACTCATCTAACCCCTCCCCTGTGTTATTCTATAGCGCAGTGTATGTCTGTGTGCGCAGTGGCGGACGCGACGGCCAAGGTGCCCTCGGAGCTGCTAAGAGGCAACCTGCGCGGTGGGAGACATGGATGAGGGGTGGCGGTGGAAGCGGGGGAGACTCATCAAACCCCCTCCCCTGTGTTATTCTATAGCGCAGTGTATGTCTGTGTGCGCAGTGGCGGACGCGACGGCCAAGGTGCCCTCGGGGCTGCTAAGAGGCAACCTGCGCGCGCTGGGAGACATGGACGAGGGGTGGCGGTGGAAGCGGGGAGCACTCATCAAACCCCCTACCCTGTGTTATTCTATAGCGCACACGCGCTAAGAATATGTCTGTGTGCGCAGTGGCGGACGCGACGGTCAAGGTGCCCTCGGGCTGCTAAGAGGCAACCTGCGCGGTGGGAGACATGGACGAGGGTGGCGGTGGAGGCGGAGGTGCACTCATCTAACCCCCTTCTCTGTGTTATTCTATAGCGCAGTGTGTGTGTGTGTGGCAGGACGCGACAGCCAAGGTGCCCTCTGGGCTGCTAAGAGGCAACCTGCGCGCGCTGGGTGACATGGACGAGTGCGTGGCGGTGGAGGCGGAAGTGCAGAATATCACCCTGGACGGGAAGTACTGTCTTGCCAGCTTCCACATGGATTCGGACAGTGCGCTCGTCGCTCGACTTCTCGACTTCGCCACGGGCGGACGCCGACACCTCGAGTACCGCCACCGAGAAATAGATGCGGTAATTGAACGCAACAAATTTATAAGCAATTAGTTCTATTTTTTAAACTGAAATTGTTTGTACCATTAATAGATAATTATGTACAATGCGATATTACGAACCATCATAATGCAAATGAAGTACCATATGTTATTTTTCATCACAAAAAATGTTCTTGGCAATTTTCAAAACGTAGTTAAAATATTCTGCATATCTACCATTAGTACCCTTTGTTTTTATAACCATCTTAAACCAAAACTCTCATCTTCATAACAACTTCAACTCCTTTCAATTGCTTGCGGGTGTGGTCCATCAATTACTTAATAATCAACTGTCCTTGCAACTAATCAATCGAGAATGCGCGTTATCCTTTTCATATCAGTTCATTTACATTTCATTCCAAACTCAAGCGATATTCCAAAAAGAAATCATTAAAAACCAGGTATTTAAGATTTGTCCTCTAATGAATCTGAGTTTAGAAGTACAGAAACGTTTATTGTGAAATGCGTAAAATTTCACAAATATTGCTGAAAGTTTTTCGTATATTTTGATGGTTAGAAAAGTACAATATAGGAAAATAGTATGGTAAACATAACTGTCAAATCATTAAACACTACCCAGAAGGTTATAATTATGAAGCAAACGTGGCCTACGTTTTATTATGTTTCTTGGATGAACTACGTCAAAGAACGAGAATATCAAAAGGGTTGCGTATTTTACAGCATTATCAAAATGGTCTACCTGCGCTGATCGCTAGCTTCTTAATCGAGAGCCAAGGATTTGCAGAATGCATGCTTCGTTACGTGAATTTAAAATAGTATTGGACCATCGTCATCGTTATGAACATCAGCTTCATTATCTTTCTCATTATCTTCATTTTAATCTTAATCTTTCTCGTCTTCTTTTTCTTCAATTTATTTATTTTCATATTTTTTACGTTCTTCGCGTCTTACTTTCTCTATCTTCATCTACGCCGTCGCCATCTTCATCTACGCCGTCGCCATCTTCATCTACGCCGTCGCCATCTTCATCTACGCCGTCGCCATCTTCATCTACGCCGTCGCCATCTTCATCTACGCCGTCGCCATCTTCATCTACGCCGTCGCCATCTTCATCTACGCCGTCGCCATCTTCATCTACGCCGTCGCCATCTTCATCTACGCCGTCGCCATCTTCATCTACGCCGTCGCCATCTTCATCTACGCCGTCGCCATCTTCATCTACGCCGTCGCCATCTTCATCTACATTGTCGCCATCTTCATCTATATGAGGGCTGCTCAAGGGAGCGCGGAGCAGTGTTGGCTATCGAGGGCCGGAGTCGCAGCGTAGCGCGGCTAGCGATAACTTCTGCCACAGCGTCTCGATGACTCCAGTCGCGGAAACACGGAAGTCGACGCGAGCACTTCGCAAACCAACGCCACCAAACCGACAATTTTCAATTTTTTTGTTGATGGCGGCAGCTACGCCAAATGTTTGATCTGCAAAAACGTGCTTAATCACATGAAGTTTAATTTGCAACATTATACGGTTGCTGAATATGACAAGTACTCTAATGGAAAACGGAAGGAAGTTTACAGAGCTATGAGAGAATATGCGTTTTAAGAAGTACGTTTTGGATACATTTTGATGTTAAGAATGCTACGAATGCTAGAAATAATTTAAAATCAATCTGAAATATACGAAATAAAAATTGCTAGTTTTCAGGGAATATCAACAATGCAGGAATATCAACAATTAAATCCCGCCACGCGACGGGAATTTCAGTGAAATAGTCTCATTACAACAAGATTCAGCTGCATGAAAAGGAGTCATAATCGTCAAGATAATGGTGATATTTATTTGAAAATATTTTAAAAATCGAAATGAAGAACAATTAAAATTAAATTAGCACCTGTTTTCGCTTTCACAGACCTCTGTTGTATGTGAATTACCCTTACCCTAATCTATTTCACCAAATTGAATGCCTTTGCGCAGGGCGACGGGGTTCTGGTGCAGTCGCCGGGGTTCGTGCCCGAGCTGCCCGCGCCGCGGGCGTGTCGCCCCCCCCCGGCCGCCGGGGGGGCCGCACTTCGCCTTCGCGTGAGTACTTCACCACTCCCCTTCACGCCAGCCGCACTTCGCCATCGCGTGAGTACTTCACCACTCCCCTTCACGCCAGCCGCACTTCGCCTCGCGTGAGTACTTCACCCCTCCCCTTCACGCCAGCCGCACTTCACCCCTTCACACACCCCCCTTACCCCTCGCACTCCGCGTTAGTACCAGTACAAGGTTCGTCCTCTACTCTCACCACAGTTCGCTTTCGCGTAATTCCACTACACCAATTGTGCGCGTGAGTACTACAACTTAATTACACGCTCGCCACCCACACCTCACACTTCGCCTTCACGTGAGTTAAACTACATCATTCCTACTTCACGCTCATCGCACTTCGCCGTCGCGTGAATACCACTTCAGGTCTATTGCGCTTAACTTCGCGTGAGAACCACGACACCACTCCTTCACGCACATCGCACTTCGCCGTCGCGTGAGGTCCAAGACACCACTCCTTCTTCACTCCCATCACACTTTGCTTTAGCGTTGGTACCACTTCGCCAATCCTTCCCAACCATCGCACTTCGCCTTCACGTGAGTATTACTTCGCCAGTCATCCTTCACACACATTGTACTACTCCTTCCCATGAGTACTCCTACAATACTTCATGTCCGAAGTCTGTTTCATGTCTACTTGTTTCATTAATTAGAGATTCCGGGCCTGTTAGCTGCTAAGGTTACACTGGTCAACATGATTTTTGTCTCACGAGTACCAATAGTTGTACTTATTGCAGTTTTTTTATTGTGTTTTCAAATATGTATTCGGAATTTATCCATCACCCACAGTTTTTTTAATTTCAAATTTTTCATTTCAATTAATGATTTTAATTTTTTTAAATAAACAACCATTTTTCCATTGTAAAATAAAAACTCTTCAAGCATTGTAAATGTGATGGAACCAAATCTGCCAACTCAAATTGTACCATTGCTACTGTTGTGCAAGTTCAAACCTGCACAGACAGACACAAACATGATCTAGGGTAGCACGCACTAATTCGAAGGATGTCAGTAACTGCTAGTAATAATAATGATAATATCCCTATGATTTGGAGGGAACCCAAAGATCACTCCTCTGACTGTTATTTCTACTTAACCAACATTCAGGGGATTACGTCAAAATCAAAACGTACAGTGGTGTACCCTGACTTGCAATCTGCAATGAGACCCGTTCTACACAGCGAAGAATTGCCGATACCAAAACCTCCACAATATATAACATTAGATGAAGAGAGCTCAGATTCCTATGGAAGCAAGGAAGAAGAAGAAGAAGGAGAAGGAGGAGGAGAAGAAGAAGGAAGAAGGAGAAGGAGAAGAAGAAGGAGGAAGAAGAAGGAGAAGAAGAAGGAGGAGAAGAAGGAGGAGAAGAAGGAGGAGAAGAAGGAGGAGAAGAAGGAGGAGAAGAAGGAGGAGAAGAAGGAGGAGAAGAAGGAGGAGAAGAAGGAGGAGAAGAAGGAGGAGAAGAAGAAGAAGAAGGAGGAGAAGAAGAAGAAGAGAGAAGAAGAAGAAGAGAGGAGGAGGAGAGAGAGAAGAAGAGAAAGAAGAAGGAGGAGGAGAAGAAGAAGGAGAAGGAGGAGGAGGAGAGAGAAGAAGGAGAAAAGGAAGGAGGAAAGAGAAGAAGGAGAAGGAAATCAAAGAAAGATACAACTTTTGAACAACCTGTTCATCTGAGCCTCATTTGTTGACTCAAGAAGATCTAACGATCTCACACGAGACTTAAAGTTATCCAAAATCCAGTCTGAAATGCTTGGGTCCCGGCTAAAAGGATAGAATCTTCTTCAAAAGAATACAAAGATTTGTACTTATCGTAGTCGTCATTCTCTATTTAAAGACAATTTTTCTGAAGAAAATGGCTTAGTGTTTTGCAATGACATTTCTTCTCTTATGGATACATATGGTGACATTACATTGAACATAACCCAACAGAATGGCGCTTGTTCACTGATTCCTCCAAAGCAAATTTAAAAGCAGTACTTCTGCATAATGGAAATAAATTTCAATCAATACCTCCGACTCACTCTGCTAGTATGAAAGAAACATATGAAAACTTTCAATTTATATTGACAAAGCTTCAATATGCAGTGTATGAATGGGATATTTGTAGTGATTTGAAGTTAATTGCACTTATTCTTGATCTGCAGCTTGGTTACACAAGGTAGTGTTGTTTTTTGTGTCTTTGGGATAGCAGGGACAGAAAAAACCATTACACCAGAAAAGAATGGTCTAGACGCGAATCATTCATTCCTGGACAGAAAAATATGAAACATGACTCATTGTGTAATCCTAAAATTGTGTATCTACCTCCGTTACATATCAAACTAGGATTAATGAACTTTGTGAAAGCCATGAGCAATTCTCCTGGATTCATGTACCTAAAAGAAGTTTTCAAAAATTAGTGAAGCGAAAATGAAAGAAGGGACATTTGTGGGTCCACAAATACAATCACTAATGCATGATGAGAAATTTGAGTAACTATTGAATACACTGGAGAAAGCAGCTTGGTAAGCATTCAAGAAAGTAACTCAGTTATTTAGGAAATCGACGAGCATAAAATTACCGTGATATTGTCAGTGATCTTATAAAAATTTGGGCTGTAATATGTCCTTAAAAATACACTTCCTGCATGAGCACGGGGAACGCTTTCATCAGGAGATTTCAGCTTTAGAAAAGAGATATCAAGGCAAACGGAATCGTAATACGCAGGCCGATTATTGTTGGACCATCAAGAGGGATGCTCCACAAGTAAAATACAGCAGAAAATCGTCATTGCTGACTTTTCAGGTGACTCCGAACGTTCAAATGTAGTGTACTCAAGAATGTATAAAATATTAAAGTGTTTGAAATCATAAATGCCTGTCTCTGGGAAACCTTGCGTGATGGAGAAAAACCGATATCATATTTGAATTCAGGAGAAAAAATGATACCAGAATCAGATATTTTTCTTTCTGAGACAAAAAAAAATTCTTTTTTGTCGACCGGTGTTATTAGTCCCGTAAGTTTAGTGCATTGCTTTTTCGCGAGGTGGATATGATATTCTCATATGGATGGTGAGATCCGGCGCCGATCTACCTTCGGCGGAAAACGATTTCGAGTTTACGCGTCGCCTAAAAGCGCGCGCAGTTTAAAAACACTATCACAGAAGACATCCGCCATCTTACACGAAAGAAAATATTGTATTTGGTAATCGTATTCACAACGTGAAGACATTCCTCTAATCCGTCCCCTGAAACATCACCACCGCAAGAATGAATGCCAGAGATGATCGAAAGTGAAGTGGCGGGTCTTTGTCCTTGGTGCAGAGCGCCTCCTCACTGCCCCACTGAAGGGGGCTAGTTGGAACGTGGAGCACGCGCCGCGCGGGAGAGGGGTGGGGCCGAGAGGGTTGCTTCTACGCGCAGTCCGAGCGCGGGCGAGAGAGGCGGAGGAGGCGACCAGCCGTTGGGAAAGTCATCTAAGACACAATAAAGCAATGTTAAAGTTGATGTTGAACTTTTATTTCGTGAATACAACACCATGTTTTTTACTTCTATTTAATCGACATTTCTAAACGCACGATTTATGCTACATTAAAGAATTTTTAATCGCTTACGAAGGAAGATTTGTGCGTGTCCGTAATTCAATATCAAAATAGATCAGGATGAACAAATGTTAAACTAGAACCCGTAAGTAATAAACCTGAAATTGTAACCAAATTATTGCAAACCTGACACTCTCCGTTCGGCTTTGTAGGGATCTCAGTTTATTCACTAAACTTATTACATTCCCGAAAGTAAAACGTAAAATGTGTCAAAATCAGTGAACGAAAATATTGTATATCCCACCATTTTATTGAGATTACCTCGTGTTATTTTTTATACCAACTTCTATTACTACAGTTATTTACTTACTTTCATGCGGAATCTGTTATAAACTCAATTTTGTAGCTTTTTTTCTCTAAACCAGCCTTAAAAAAACAGCCAGTTGTCAAAGTACTGTAATCTTTTCAGATTCATTATTGCAGTCTTCATTGTGCTCTCAGTTATTGGAACAGTCTGGGACAGTTGTAACGGAGAAGAATCATCTGATGAGCTAAGTAAGTACAATTTCGCACAAAGAATATTCTTACAGAATATTAGTTATAAAAAGTATGTGTTTTTGGAATAAACACTTTTGTATAAACTAATGTCGACGTAATGTCATTTTAAAACAGTTTAACTCAATTATGGTTTAAATTCGGGATAACTTACATAGGAACAACTTTTATTCGCGTTCTCCTCCCTCTCTCTCCCCCTCCCTCTCCCCCTCTGTGCAGCAAGCGCATTATTCGTGGGTACGTGCGTGTGTGTGTGTGCGTGTGTGTGCGTGTGTGTGTGGTGTGTGTGTGGTGTGTGCGTGTGTGTGCGTGTGTGTGTGCGTGTGTGCTGTGTGTGTGTGTGTGTGTGTGTGTGGTGTGTGTGTGTGTGCGTGGTGTGTTACAGAGTGGTGTGTGGGTGCGTGTGTGGGTGCTGTGTGCGGTGCGTGGTGCGTGTGTGGTGTGCGCGTGTGTGCGCGTGTGCGTGCGTGTGTGTGCGTGTGCGCGTGTGTGCGTGCGTGTGCGTGTGTGTGCGTGTGCGTGCGTGAGTGTGTGCGTGAGGTGTGCGTGTGTGTGCGTGTGGCGTGTGTGTGCGTGTGTGCGTGTAGGGAGTTACAGAGTGGTGCTGCGCGCCTTCTCGCTGCGCGTGGGCTGGAAGCGGCTGACGAGCGAGCGCAGGGAGGTGCTGGGCTGCATCGCGGGCGTTCGCGCTCTCGCCTCCATATACCTGACTGCTCTTCTCTCCCACTCTCTGCAGCAAGCGTATTATTCATGTGTGCTTGTGTGCGTGTGTGTGTGTGTGTGTGTGTGTGTGTGTAGGGAGGTACAGAGTGGTGCTGCGCGCCTTCTCGCTGCGCGTGGGCTGGAAGCGGCTCACGAGCGAGCGCACGGAGGAGCTGGGCTGCATCGCGGCATTCGCGCTCTCGCCTCCACATACCTGATGCTCGCTCTCTCTCTCCCTCCCTCTGCAGCAAGCGTATTATTCATGTGTGTGTGGGGGGGAGTGTGGTGTGGAAGGTGTGGGAGGTGTGGAAGGTGCTGCGCGCCTTCTCGCTGCGCGTGGGCTGGAAGCGGCTGACGAGCGAGCGCAGGGAGGAGCTGGGCTGCATCGCGGGCATTCGCGCCCTCGCCTCCACATACCTGATGCTCGCTCTCTCTCTCTCTCCCTCCCTCCCTCTGCAGCAAGCGCATTATTTGTGGGTGCGTGTGTGTGTAGGGAGGTACAGAGTGGTGCTGCGCGCCTTCTCGCTGCGCGTGGGCTGGAAGCAGCTGACGAGCGAGCGCAGGCAGGAGCTGGGCTGCATCGCGGGCATTCGCGCTCTCTCGTCCATCTTCACGGTCTTCGCCCACGAGTTAATGTACTTCCCACAAGAGCCGAGCATCAACAAGACGAAAATAATGCACGTGAGTTACCGTGATACAGATTGCATTTTATTACAGATTATTGGAACCCAAATATAGCTATGAACATTCCCATTTGCTTTCTTCACCGCCCTCCCCGTCCCGCCACTCAGTCGATCGCCCGGCCGGAGCGCTCGCCGAAGGCTCTGGAGGGCAAGAGGGAAGGAACGCCGCGCACTGGCGACACACTGGCCGCAGCACTTGCTGTGAACACGGCGCCCAGTTCAGTTCACTTTACTTCAATGCTTCCTCATTTTATGTGGCGAGACTCGTTTCACCTCTAGCAAAGAATGAAGGTATCACTCGGGGGACGAAACGTCATTTGATTGCACTTCAGGACATTTCTTTTAGGCTTGAGGATTTTTCATGTACATCTACAACAGTGGACAGTCGACTTTACTTTCCCTGCATTAAAAGATGTTTCGCCCTCAAAAATCCACGGCTTTTATTGGGTAATACCCCGCGAACATTGATAACATTCCGATAAGGTAATGGTTATACTACCGACGCCGCTATATTCAGCCAATTCAATAGTACTAACTGTTACGATTCTACAGAACCCCATGTCCTCCCAACAGCGTATACACATTTGAATGCCCGCGATCGTTTATAACGACCATTTTACTCAGCTGCAGCTGTACTGCCACTGTCCGTCCGTCGCTGTCGTGGGACTCTCTCAAGGTAATTTAAATAACATTAAGTTCAAACAAATTTATTGTTCTTGAAATTATATATCCATGACTAGGAGAACCCGGCAGACGTTCTGCTCTCTCGCTCGCTCTCTCGCTCTCTCTCTCCCTCTCGCGCTCCTCTCTCTCGCGCTCTCTCTCTCTCGCGCCCTCTCTCTCGCCGCTCCCTCCTCCCTCTCGCGCCTCTCTCTCTCTCGCGCTCTCTCTCTCGCGCTCTCTCTCTCTCGCGCTCTCTTCTCTCGCGCGCGCTCTCTCTCTCGCGCGCCTCTCTTCTCTCGCGCGCTTCTCTCTCTCGCGCTCTCTCTCTCGCGCCTTCTCTCGCGCGCTCTCTGTCTGTCTGTCTGTCTTCTCTCTCTCTCTCTCTCTCTCTCTCTCTGTCTCATTCACTTGTAGTTGCAGATTCTGCACGTCTCTGAGCAGGTGGGGTAATATCGAGAAGCCCCGGATCAGCAGAATTTTTTTATTAGAATGTTCAAGAATATATCATCCTGTAGATTAGGGTGTGAGAAATGTTTCTAGTACCCTAGTTTTTAATGTCTTAGAACGCTTCGTTCAGGAGCTATTTAATGACATTAAAAATGCTGCCGTGTGTTGCGGGTTGCGTTTGCCATGAATATTTCGTTTTGTCATATATCTAGTGGAGTTTACTACGAAATTAACAGCACATAAACCTTCTGGGTGAAAAAACACGTAGATGTGCCAATTTCACGGAGATCGGTCACATGGTGCTCGAATTAACCACTCTTTTATATACCAACATCCATTATATATCATACATAAATCGGCCAATGTTATCTTCTCCGCCTCCGTGGATATCTTGTTCCTTATTATAGAACCACCTATTAATTTGCTGAATACCTTCCGCAAGGTTTCGCCAAAATTCCAATCTGGAAGTCACTACAAAATGGGTTTTAAAATCAGAATTTCACCATAATGCCGGCCTACATTATCTCGCCAACTCTATCTAGTCTTTCCAACATATTTGCGTCCATGTTAACCGATGCTTCATCCCTCAATTATCTTTTCCTCGACTTCACACAACTCGTAAAAAAATTATATTTTCATATCGTGAAACCTACATTCGCCCGAGCACGGTAGAGTGTTCGTAAAATATTGTATACATTATTTTTTTGAAGATTTTTTTTTTCTTTTAAGCTTTTGATCACACATTTTATATATTAATCTTCGACACTCGATGTTGCAATGGAACTGTCTTTCGATGCGGGTAATTCAAGATATTGTAAATGGTCAGGCAAATAAGTACGTACTACGATACAATAGAAGCAATAGAGATTTTTTCTTAGATGAGCTACGGTTTTAACTTCCAAATAATAGTTACGAGTGCAAATACAAATTGGGTATACGAAACGTATATATAAGTAACTAGCAAAATAACTCAGCGTTGCCCGGGTTTTCTTCACGTACAATCCTTGTGGAAGAGAATAAATTAAATTATATAAACCACGGTCTTTAAAATATGTTTAATGTTATTTGTTCAAATTTTCATAAAATGCTATAAATTTCTTTTTTTATTAGAAATATCTATTTAAATCTCCTCTTTTTGTAAAATGAATTTTTAAAATTTTAAAATTTCCAATGTTTTTTCTTTAAATCAGAATACTCCATATCATTCATTTAAAAAAGAATCAACCAAGCGTTAAACCAGCCTATTTGAAGTGATCTTAAATATATTAACCTAGTTAATATCTTTACTCCATCGCCAACAAACAGCTCGATCAGAGCTCAGACTCGGAAGTACTTAAGACCAGAATCGCATGTATTGAACAAATGAAATACATCAATGACCCACTGGAATTCAGAATGTAAAATTGTGTAACGATCTTCCGCAGCGCCGCTGGCCTCTTGAAGAATACATTAGGAAACCATTTGCTCTTGGCGATGGGTACAAAATAATGATCGTGGTGCAACTACCAACATATTATTTTAATTATTTCCACATTTGTGTTGTATTAATCTTTGCCAAATTTTAAAAGGTCACTGCGCCAGTCTTCTAAAGATGTCCTATCTATTCATACTACTTTTTGTGGCATCATCTTTGTTGCATGTTGTTGAATTAACTTTAATTAGTATCGATGTCATGTATCAGGAAACACAGAAGATCTACTACACACCGATGATAACCGGTATTATCGTCGTGGACACATTCTTCACAATGAGTGGAACACTGTACAGCTATAATTTGGGTAATTCTGTTATTAATGGCAGTTTCAGTTACATCCCAATCATCTTATATCGCTTCCTCAGGTAAGGTAAAATAATTAAATCATAATTTAAAAATAACCTTGCTTCTTGTAATTCCGATAGTTTCCTGTTGTTCAATGTATTATTTCTGATTGCGGAGTAGTATATTTCTACTGCTTCAATGTTTACCAGTTATTGAGCCTATTGAGGCGTATTACCTTTTAAGAAATCAAGTTCTAGAAAGTATTTCTATATAAACAAATCGTTGTAAATTATATTTCTTTGCCTTAAATGTATCAAAAAGAAACTCCAAATATTATTAAAATTTTTTATCAACACTTTACTATTCTTGGATTACTTCTGCAATATCAAAATATACTTTTAGCCCTAACATTGGTTCTAATATCAACACTAGAACTTGAAATTGAAGCGACTAATATCTCATATCTTAAATACAGAAGATAAGATTGTCTCCTCAATAATATCGGACAAATAATTAAATATGTAGGCAATAGATATCTGAGAATATTGTAATTTGATAAGAGCGTTTGGTTACCTATTTCAGCCTCATCATAATAAAATTAAGTTTTGTTAAGTATTTCTAATAGATATTACAATAAATTTGTATTCTCGACCTCATATATATTTCATAGCTTAACATTATTTCATTTCAATTCGCAGATTAAGCCCTGTGTACTTTTTGCAAATTTGGTTCTATGCAACATTCCTCGAATACCTAGGCGATGGCCCAAATTGGGTCAATTCCGTCAACTACCATGTGGAAATGTGTAGATCGTACTGGGTTTGGAATGTTCTCTACATAAACAACTACGCCAACCTCTTGGGTTTGGTAAGTTTCCTTCTAACATTCCGCATAAAATGTGTTTCAGAGAAAAGTAGATCGACGAAAAGTACAATATTAAAAGAGGTGATGGGAAGGACTTTTCGTCGGTGAACCGAGAGTCGAAAAGGCTAGTGTTCGGCGCTAGCTGAAAAAACGAGTCTATATCACTGCATGGTCTCTACAGTAACACTCACTAGAGTGGTTCGCTGGCCACCACAATTCATAAATATTACCATTGAACACACATCACATTTTAGGTCGAGGGAGGCATAGAGGTGCTATAAATGATGACTTCAGTATTACACATTGTTATTCAATTCAGCACTCCATTACTCTATTCTCGTTATGAATAAGATAGTAAAGCTGAAATCGTGATTCATTTTGTAGGGCGTTGTGCCTTTGTTTTCCTGAACTGTGAAACTCTTTCGCAACTCGCATTACAGCATTCTCTCTTGAGGTGCTGGCTCTCCCTCCTGAGTATGAAAAGGTCGCCGCGAGCATGTTGCCAAAGAGACCTTCCGTTTTCTTTCATAGAAGCCTTGCGCAGAGCCGCTCTCAGATTCACCGACGAAAACCGCTTCAATCGCCTGAAGCATTCTGTAGTGCTGAAATGAAATGGTGCATGCAGTGCGTGCAGCCGTCGTGGTTCGTGGCCGCCGACATGCAGCTGGTGGCGCTGGCGCCGCTGGCGGCGCTGCCGCTTTCCGGGTGGCCGTGGGGGCGGCCGCCGCCACCGTCGCCCTGCTGCGCATCCCTGGCGCCTACAGAGCCTTCGACACGTAAGAGCTCAGCACACTCGTCATCATAAGCATTTTTTTATGAGGCTCAGCATGGGGGAGAGGCAATGAAATCAATGTGAATAGGAACGACACACCGGAAATATGTCCTTTGTCACGTCGTCCGCGTTCTGGCTTCTGCAGATGGACTGGGTTCGATTCTCGACAGAGGCAAGAATGTAGCTTCTGCAATGCACTAGCATGGAGTATGAAAGCGCTGTTAGCATGGGGAATAGAGTGATGGCGTTCGTGGTGTGAAAATGTTACTCGTAGGGCGCTGGATGTGTCGGCATCTTCGGACTGGGTGATATAAGACATGGCAAACCACCTTTCTTACTTTCTCGCTACCGCTTACGCAGTACAGAGAAAATTATATAATGCTGCGCGAAAAAACAGCGAATTTCCTCAGAAAAACTCTTATTACAGGGTCCTGATAACGAAAAAATGGATAAATCCCGTTGCTAAATTTAGGAACGGAAATTCTCTAACACTTAGCGTAGCCAGAATCCATGTTTTGAGGATCAAACCGTGGAGAAAATAGTAGCGATAAATTAGTTTGTGCTTACGTGATGTTCTCGTAAATAGTGTCCAAGAATTGTTTTCGGTGAACTGTTTAGTTTTCTTTTTTGAAGAGGAAAACACGAGTTAAAGTGAAAAGAAAGTGTTGAAAAAATGAATAATATTCGTCGTTTATATCAGAATAGTAAACTGCATCTCATGATTCCTGCACAAAGTATTCTATGGGTATGAATAATTTTATTTTACTTTTAGTAAACAATCTACTCATACATGTAATGTGTTAGTGCTCGCATGTTTTGTAATGGTAAGAATTTGTGCATCACGGACACGCATCCTTCCAGCCTAAATCTTTTGTTGCAATTTCATATCTAGAAGTGGTTTTGTTATTATTTGACCGATTGTCTTCTTAAAAACATAAAAATTAGTCCACATAAATATAAGTCAAAATTATAAAAATTAGTCGACATTTGAGGACAGGAGTCAAAAAGGAAAATGTTCCAAACAATGTTTACCCTCCATAATAATTAAATATCCAGTCATACACAAAAAATCAAACGAATTACGCATTTAAAACTAGCAGATTCTACAACGAATTATAATGTCAATTCTTGAATAACAAATAATTTTCCACCATCAATGAATACTTAGCCAATTGAACAAATAATTAAAGTTTATTATAAGCTGAAAGATGCTATCTGTAATGATGTTCATAACACATTGGCAGTATTTCATGACAAAACCCAAACCCACGCGATGTTTCACGACGCATTCAAATACAACTACAAAATACACTTGTAACACGATACTACATATGTCGTATACGTACTTCTGTATTATCAAGAATATTAACATAGCATCGTCAAGGTTTACCAAAACACTGACCCGTGGTGGTAGACAGATTAAGACTCGCGTATCGTAATTCAGCGATCGGAATGAAAGTTTATGGAGGACTTTAACGGACGTGCCAAAGTATTGGCACGTAATTGTCGTTAGACTATTTTGGTTTGCTGATCGAATAAAATACAAAATCGATTACAACTGAAGATAGCTCTCAGCTATTCTGTGTATTTTATTTACATCTGTCGCAGACGGCTATTTTCAGATATCAACCAATCACGGGGCGTAATTTTCTTCTTGTTCTGAACAATAGTAAAGAATGCTAAAATGCAGCGGGGATTAGCTCTAAGCTCCCGACTGATCTCCGGACATATGTGGTAGTGTAGTGCTTGTGTGTAAAGTAGGGTAGGACAAGGAATGGAAAGGAAAGATCGCGCACGGGCCCTAGCCCGTTTGTTAGGGTACTGCTCCATCATTCGTGTGATATTCATTGGAGCAACCGGCCACTAGAATTCTCCTCCATGCAGCGGCAGGATTCTATTTCCATATACAGCTGGAGCCACAAATCTGCCACCGTGGGGACCTTTCGGTCAGCACCGCGGTAGTGGCCAAAATTGTTGCCCTAAATTGTTTCAATCGCTGATGGAATGGCTACTTACACACTCGAATGAAGTGTACTTCATACTCTTGTATTAATACTTATCTTAATATAATCGTTTATAACGTACAATTAAAACATATAATTCTTTCAGAGACCATCAAATAACATTATATTTATTATACACTCACGCTAAAACCCACATGCATGCCTCGCCATACCTGGTGGGGTTATACCTTGGCTACCTACTACACAAAATGCAGAACAAGAGGATCTCATTGAGCAAGGTACGTACAATCAAAGTATGTCCATGTCTTTTTAATGAACAAATCAACCAGGCAGCACACGCGCCTCTTTCTGTAACGTCAGTGCAAGCACCTGGTCACACACCCATCTGCTTGCAGCGCCCTTCATTCAATTCCCAACCCGTGCAACTTTTGGAATGTCTCGCCGCTAGGAAAGATAACAATACTCAGTTTCTCAAAAGAAGCGACTCGTGGTCGCGGGCGACCCAACTGCAATCCCAATGTCAGAGCGAAGGCTTCTGAGACCACCTGCGTGCACTGCCGGTTTACGAGCTTTTCAGGGCTACGCTTTACATGGCAGTCATCTTTGAAGGATGGGTTTTGGGTCGATCGTAAATGCGGTTGCCTAAGCAACAGGCTAATGCCTTCCTTCTTTGTGTCTCTAAATTTGGTCCACATTCATTCAATAATCCATTACACTAAATTAAAGCGAATAATTATATTAAAATTTCAGATTTGCTTTTCCTCCCGTGAATTATATCCATGTTATACGGTTCCCTCCGATAATCAGGTCTTTCATGGATATACTGAAACTATTGTTTGTCTTTCCCATTGCCCTCACCCATGCCACTCGTATTTACACACATAATAACGTCTACCCTTGTAGCTTAATCGAGCAATGACTTACCAAATTCCCTCCTACAATGTGTCTTTTACGATGCTCATATCTGTTGAAACAGGGGTTCCTGGTTCTAGGCTGGACAAGCACCGCACTCATGTTTCTGGCCAATTCTGTGGGGCCCCACTACATGCTCCTCGAAAGCTACACCTACAACACCCTGGACAGCGCAGCCTATCCAGCCGTTGGGCGCCTCTTATGGGCGATTGGGGTCTCCTGGATCATCTTCACTTGCCAAGCAGGTTACGGTGGTGCGTACAAGCTCAATCCTATGGTCGTTCTAAAGAAGATTTAACAATAATGTAACTTCGTTATCTGTGCACGTCTTCTAGAATTCAGTGGGAAATATAGTTATTCAAATTCTCGTTTCCATGTTGTCGCGGAAGGAAGACGAAGGACACTATATTCCTTGACGAAGGACATCACGGATAAGAGCCCAAAATGTATTGCTTATTTACCTTGAAAATAGATTTTATTACATGGGAGCTTTTTTTTTTTTTTTCATTCAAAATTCAAGTAGTATATGACTTAGTGTAGGGATCACAGAATTTTGAAAATGTGCACAGAATTCACTTCTCTCCATAGCACGCCATACGCAGTTTTAACTGTTTTTTGACGTAAAATAAATAATTAAATAAACAAGTGAATGTGAGCGCAGATGCGCGCTGAAATATCACTTGTTCGCCTTAAAATATTGGTAGTATGTTGTAAACGCTTTCTAACAGTTGATGCATTATCTCCGTTACATGAGATCGTTGAGAGACTATTGGAGGAGCAGAAGAATGTAATTGGTATAACACACATGTTGCATCTCGTATTAACTAAGTGCTTCCATTTTACTCCATTCAAGGCTACTAAGAATTTCATTAATTAACTTATCACTTAAGATGCATGGAATTTTGCTCAGAGAGGAGTCATGAATTCACATTTGGCAATCAAGATGCTCCTTGCTGTCTTTGCACATTCCTCCACTACAAATTGAATCGTATAGTGAATCACGAACGAATTATTTTTATTTATTGTTATAAAAATTTGCAATGTTTGATACTTTCCTCCAGTTATAATATCCCCACCCGAACTTTGACTTTTAGCTAAAAAATACAAATATTTCAAATATTCAAAATAATATAGCTTCATCAGATATTTTTAAAGAATTGGAGTCCAATCTCGTTTGAATTAATAAGTGCAATTTCCTGGAAGGTGACCCCTCTCTCCTTCGAAATGTTCTATTATGATCGTTCAGTTTACAATGGAACGTAATATACGAATGTAAGAAATTTTTTTGGCTCTACAGGATTGCTGAACAGACTACTCAATTGTTATGCATTAAGGGTGTTGAGTCGCTTATCGTACTCGTTAAATCTTACACACTTCATTCTGCTGATGCATAATGGAGGTCGTCGAAGAACACCGCTATGGATAGATGAATTCACGTGGGTAAGTAACTCAATATCGTTTAATTATTGATGAGGTGTTGACATTCCCAACATATGAATAAAAGGCTTTGTTACTGCAAACATTTTTTACTTTCTCGTATACGTACGTATGCCAGAGCAAAATGGAACGAAAAATGTTAAATATTTCGCTCTCAGACAAAATACCATCTAGGGAAATTAGGAAAAGACCAAAATCAAGGATGCAGTATAGCAAGCCAAAATGAGCAATTGTCATTTGGGAGGACACATCATAAAAAAGACAAGACTAACAACGATGGGCATATCCTACAACAACCTGGGACCCTCGGAATGGCTAGGGACCAAGGGAGACAGAGGAGAAGATGGGCGGAGGAGGCATAACTGGAGAAACCAAGGGAGACAGAAGATGGACAGACGAGCTAAGCAAAGCAGCTGGTCCCACCTGGACGAGACTGGCCCAAGAGGGACAACATGGAGACAACGAACAGCAAAAAGATGATGATCCCCAGTACAACTGGTGTTTCTTTTCACTACTATGTTGCTTTGCCCATATATCTGCTCAAAGCTACTAATGAACAGAAAGAACTGAACAGAATAAGTTAAATGCATTTGATGATCGCCAGTGCAACTAGTGTTTCTTACAGCTACTTTTTTGGGGGGGCTCATGTATTTGTTGTCTTGTGGTTTGTTTTATTAGTGTCTTATAGCTACTATATTGTTTCGCTTATATTTTGTCTTGATAATTTTGTTGATTTTACAAATATCAAGCTACTGTAACCCTGCTAAAGCATAAGGCCTTTGCCCTTTACCCTTTAAGGATGTTGTAGGCTAATATAATAATAAAAATAATAATAATAATAATAATATATTATTATTATTATTATTATTATTATTATTATTATTATTATTATTATAGGTACGTATATACAGAGTAATATACGTCGTACAGTGAAATGTAATGCTGTGCGAAAAAAACTGCGAATTCATTGCTGGGCCCAGACAACGAAAAAGTGGATAAATCAAGTTGCTAAATAAGAAAAAAATTCTCTGACATATGGTGTAGCCAGCTGTATGCACCACAAAGCAAATTTCTGTAAAAAAGGCTCCAAAACTTTGCATTTATAGTAAAGCTTAAACGCCATTTTCGCCACACCAATAAAAATAGAAAACTTTACTACGAGAAATTCTGTGCCATTATGTAGCAACACTAGTTACATTAGCCGCTTTCGATGGTTTTGCAATCGCGATCAGATATTTGCTATTTGGTAACCAGAAATTGTGGTCAAATTTCACGGTTTCCAACAGCATATATCTGAAGGTAGTGATGGTTAAGCCATAGAAAACTGCTAATATAATAAACAAAAATGTGGGCGATGACAATGCTCTTTATTCACAATACCAGAAAGAAGCAGCAAAAAAGCACACATGTTTGTTTTTTAACTGTGCCTTGCGGTCTGTTTTTCACGTACATCTGATAGCTGTCACGGGTAAGGGGTCGTCGAAAACATGGACTTAATATTTCAAATTCCTTTCAAAAGTACGCGGATTGTAAGCTGCGCATTTTCTCGTGCGAAAGAGCGGTGCTCAGCGCAAGCTCAACTCGCAAGGCCGCCCATGAACTGTCTCTGCCAGCCGAAGCAAAGCGTACAGTCCGAAGCTCTTAAAGCAAGACGAACACCAACCTGAGCTATACGGAGCATTTATCGACATTCAATCCACATTTGACGCGGAAGATTTAGAACTTGACGCTCGTGCTGAATTTGACAACAAAAATTTTGAAACTTTAGGCACTTGGAGAGCAACTCTGCGTCAAAATCAATCTGCATTTGCACCGCATGAATGTCAGTCGCAACATGGCGAAACTTTACCGTGTGTTCAATCACCTATTCAGTTGAAATTACCTCAAATTCGTCTATCGCAATTCGCGGCAGGTCTCCAGCTCCAGTTCCGGCAAAGCCCTTCGCATACCAGGTATCTGCTCGTCTTGCAGGGTGCCGAACTAAGAAAGACATTCGCGTTCAAGATCTCTCACAAACAATGCACATTCATTAATTGCATTTAGCATTCTTTTCATTCATTTTGGCGTATAAACTTGTATCTAGTTACTTTTGCCTTTCTTAATTAATTTTATAACCTTTGTTTTTGCAAACTACTAAAATTAGTATTCTTTTTATTAATAAATCATCGCTCCGGCCCGGTATGCATTTGTAAACAGTAGAATAAGTTATAATTGGTTTGTATTTTCTTAGATTGTAAGTTTTATTTCATTGAACTTTCTATTATTATATGAACATTAGTGCATTGGGTGGTCCTCCATCCCCTTTCCTTCAGTGGCCTCTGGCTACATCGCGGCGCCGTGAGAGAGGTGAGCATCGCACGTCACGGACGCGCACACGCATACGAATCTCTTACATAACATTTGGGGGCAATAACATTTAACTTTACAGTAACCGTGTTTACTAAGTTATAATACGTACTAGTAGGTTTTCTATTTTTTTGGTCAAGGTCTTCCCCCATTCACTTGCCAGCCGTCATCTGTCACCGCTCAAAGTTTTTTTTTTTTTATTTTCTCAATTTTTTGATTTCCTAGAAATTTCCTAGTAGAACCGAAATATTACTTTAAAAATATTATAGGACAGTAAAACCTCGTCCTATCAGGAAATGTTTGTTGAAAACTTCGGAACAGTTTTTACGAAAAAGGAGTTAAAGCGTTACTACAAATCCAAAATTTGTAGTTTTTCACACCAATCTTTTGAGTTTTCGAGAAACTTCATTAGAAGTCATTTGAAGCTCTTCCCCTCACAAATGTAATAATGTATACAAATTGTTTAAAATGTTCATAATAAAGGCGTGAAAGATATTTAAAAAATACATTTTGTAATTTTTGAAAACACAAAAGAATACACCAAAGTTAATTTTATGTCATAACAGTGCAATAAACATTATTTCTACGAAAAGTTTGAAGAAAAAACTTTCGAGAAAATGGCTCCGTCATCTCACAGAGTTCACTTAGCACTACCCCCACCAAAAGCTTCAATAAAAAAAATTAGTGCGGTTTTTGAGAAAATATTTTTCTATTTTTTAAAAAATTGCACATATTGCACGATATACTTCGCGAAAACTACTAACATTTTCAAAAAATGTACGTGACTCTATTAAAAGAACTAAACATGGAAAACAAATTTCACCTGAAGGAAAAATCTTCATCTTCAACTTTGTAGATGTAAAAAGTCGCCAAAAAAATGCAAACGTTTGGCATTTTCAAAAATTCAGTTTACCCTGAAAATTGGACCAATGCCATCTTACTAAGTGTGTTTTACTCAATTCTTACAACGAATTTAAAGAAAACATTTTGAACCATTGTTGAGAAAATTTTTAAAATGTGACCGGGGCATCATTGTAAAGTACCGCCAAAAATAAATGAATGTTTTTCAAAATCGCAGTTTCAACTCACGGTCGAGTTTCTTCAATTTGGAAAAAATCGTACGCATTGTTTAGGCGCTAGTGTTATTCACATACACAAGACGGACAGACAAGTGAATGGACGTTTTGAAAAAAAAACACTTTTTAGGGGGTATCAGGATATTACTCCGTATATACGTACGTATACGAGAAAGTAAAACTGCTCAAACAAAAAACACATTCGCTTATTTCTCATGGCAAACTAGTTGAAATTTCTCCAGAGTCGCCAGGGCGCTGAACACCCAAATTTAATACACTTCGCAATCAAATGAGCCCCCTCTGATTTTAGTCTGTGCATCATAATCACCGATGAACATCTGAAAATACGAGTAATTATCAGAAATAATTCAGGAAAAAAGATATAATTTAAGGGTAAAATAAAAATATGTTGCCTCACTAACAGCTCTTAGTAGCCTTTCAGTTTCAATGCATATTATTTTTATAGTAAATTTTATGTACGCACTTCATCGTTTCTGCTGATAATGTAGAAGCAAGCTGTGCGTAAATAGACAATTATTTAAATACAGTTCAGGTTCATAAACTTGCATTTGCAATGCCTCATATCACTGTCAACGGCCAAAATTTGCCGATGTGCGGGCATTTCTCCACTTGTTAAAGCGACCAATTCCCGTTCTGCGGCGACGTGGAACTTCGCCTGTTCGTTGGCTCCAGTAAGGACTGGCAAACTGCCCGGTTTTTATGCCTTTTTGCGGGCTAAGGTGATAAACTACAACAAATTTTTCCGTACTTCTCCAAACATACTGTCTTCTTACCAAATGGATATAACACTTTTTACTTCTTTTTCCTGAATTTATAAACTCTGACAAATAATCAGCTCGAGACGTATTTATCATGTCCTACCTATCTTATATTCTATCGCTTTCTATTGTATTTTTTTTATTCTTTTCTTCTTGTTTTCTTCTTGTATACTCTATTATTTTTTTATTCTTTTATTTGCTATTGAAGTGTTTACTTTGTATATTCAGGAACTAAATGTGGGCATTTACAAAATAGGTTTTGGTACAAATTGTAGCCACCTATCCAATGGATAATTTCTCCCCACGATTAATTAATATTTCTTCTTTATATTTTACAGGTCCAAATTTTTGTAGCAGACTATATGCTTGCAATGGCAGCCTCATTCGTCATATATTTGCTCATCGATTCACCCATCAATTTGATAGTGAAATCATTACTCATGAGAGGTAAGGTACTACTAAAAATAAATTAATAAGGTCATACCAGCGTACCTAAGAGCGGTGAAGATTTAATCACATTATACCATCAAAATATTATGTAGAAAAAGTACTATTAACAACAGGCTATTCTGTTCCTTCAATTTTGAACGCTAAAATTGTTTCCAATTCGAGCCAGATCAATCGGAGAGCATCGGTAAGTCAAGAACAAACGTAAAGGTTAATACAAAAATTTAATTGTATGTACTTGGGGCAATAGTTAATTATTTTCTACAGTACCTACCATTTGCATGTTTTAATTTACAGACAATTTGAAAATAGAACTTCTAAAGGATAGAGTTATAAAAACTTCTACAAGTACTACTTTTACAACTAGAAATTGTTTTGTAGAATTTTAAACCCATTGTAAAAGCACCTTGGCTGCTGGAAGCCGCTCGCATCGTGCTTGGCAGGCCCTTCGGCCCTGAGAAGGCCACGCACGGCGCCTTCACAGCGCTCGACGCTGCGGCGTCCAAGATTCTTCGCGTCACGTCCACCACACGTTTAGTATTAAGAGTATGGAAATATAAAGTATTAAAATGTTCTGCGTAGCTACAGGCTAAATGTTTCAATATTTCTTTATCTTAAATGTTCCCAAGAGGCACGACATCCACAACGCTCCTCTAAACCCATCCTTGTTTTACTAGAAGAAGGAACTTTTGGAAAGCAAATATTATGAGAAATTTAGAAATAATTTTTACTCCCTTTCAGTGGTAAAAATAGGTGTTTACATAGAAGAGTGAAAAAATTTACGTTGGTACTAATACCAACTCTTTACCTTACAAAGAATTTAACATTTATATTTTTTACACTCCATTCGGTCCAGTCGGTGTGTACATTTTGTCTGAACAAAGTCATAAAAAAATTTTTTGAGTATGTTGTATGTATCCAGGCATAGTTAAACCCCCAAGTTTTCGACCTCCCAGATCCTGTGTTAACTGCAGGAAGTCCGAAAAACCGGTATTTTTCTAACTTGCTTCGGCTTTTTCTCTATAACTCTTTAACCTTAAGTCATATATAAAAATGATTGAAATGAACTTAAAAGAGGATAAAATTTTTTACGACTTTTGTATAAACTATTCTTTTTCAAATCAATTACCAAGCGAGCTACAGATTTTCGAAAAAACGCTATTTTTTCAATTCCCAAAAATGTGTGCAAACATTCATATGCTTGTGAAATTATAGTCAACCTATAATAAATATAATAGTTAATATATGTAATACTATCATTTATCTCATCGCTGGAGTAAACATTGCCTCATCAATGTACCCATTGCAGAAAATACTGCTATACTGCGACCGCCGGCTCCTGTCAGACGTCACGGGAACCGCTGGGCTGTTGACCGCCCCTTCCGGCGACCCCCCTGGGAGCGGCTCCTACGCGATCCTGGGTTGTCCGGACTGCTCCCGCCAGCGGTCGCAATCCCACACTGGGATGTGAGACGAGCTCAGATCGGGGCGCGTGGCTGCAAATCGGGCTTACCTCGTTTTGAAATGACTTCATGTGATGCAGCACAGTGCGTTTATTGGGAAATGGCCGTAGTGGAGGTGCGTCGTCGGCAAAGCGCCCGGCGCCTCCCTCGTCGTCCATTCGGTTGGCGGGGTCAGCCCCCCGATCCCCTCATAACTCCCATTCATTCAAATTTGGCGCCGTACTTGGAATGCAATAATTTATAACAATTCCCTGGTGCTAATTAACAGCAAAGGGTATACATTTTAAACGTCCCGCGTTGGACTTAGATTTTTTGCTGTTAAAACTGCGGGCGGGCTTCCAAAAAGAAAGGCAACACGGTTTCCGTATGAAACTCTTTGGAAGGAGAAACTGCTTTGAAAGTTTGAACTGCTTTCAAAGACGCTCGCGAGATAGCGCCAGCTGCTGGGAACCAGCGAGAGACAGCATTTCGCGTGTATTCAAATTAAACCAATCCCCGATGTCTATCGCCATATGATTATCACTTTGTTTACCTTTTGCACTCCGCTGTAATCTCTTTATTTACCTTATATAGATAAAGATAGCAAGAGTCCATTATAGCTTGTGATCATTAATATAATATTAAAAGGCGTTCTTTAGGTAATGTTTAAAACTCTGAAATATAATCTATTATTAAAGTGCATTCATTGCCGAAAAACAAAAAAACAAAAACAGAAAGTGTCTGGAGCAATTTCAAGAATTTTTTGAAAACGAAAATACAAATGGAGAGCACAAACTACAAATGAAGTTACACATCTTTTAGGCAATTAATAAGCGAAGATTATATGATGAATACAAAGAATATGTCATCAAAACGAAGTGGAACGTTACAGTCAAAATTATTCAGAAAAATACTTTAATGAGTACTCGCGTGTGTTCAATTTATTCGAAATTGACGAAACCGTCCGTTCGGTTTATACATCTTCCATTTCAAATACTTCCGTGGAATACCAAGACGTGGAAAACTCAACTTCCTACAACTTTCATAATTGTGTTTTTAATAAAATGTAAGTAGCTTTGTTATACTTGTTTTTTGAAAGTTTTATCATAAAATCAAAACGTATTTGAAATCATTTTCTGCATTACGCTGTTATTCATATTTTACTTGATCATAAGTTATTCCAGGAGGCAGTGATAACTCGGAGCTGAATAAAAGTTTCATATATTCCGGTAGCACTTTTGAGTAATATTGCTCTTTCTCGTTATTCATGTGATTCTACTTATCCATTCGATTCACGCAATGTTCGTGAAAGAGTCGCACTAAATGTCACTCGAAGTGCTCCTCGCCACGCAATGCGTGAATTTACCGGCTATGATAGCACTTCTCGAGATATTACTTGTGATAAATACACCCCGGGCCACGCCGGGGTCCATGCTTTCGACATCGAAAATTATGGGGTAAAGTCAGCTGCAGGAGGTATCATCGTCTTTGCTCCCGTTCATTACCTCTTTACTGCGCAAATCCACAAAAGTACATCTGCTTCAGCAACATGTTCTGTCTGATTACACGGAGCATTTCAGACATCACTCTTCTCACTGCAGAATATTTCCTTCCCATGTCTACGCTGGATGAATGTATCACATCAAACTAAAAGCATGAAGGAAAAGCATATGTTCTCGGTCATATTTGAATGAGAATTGTACCTTATTCTAGAAATAAATGCCTCGATAAGAAGCTAGTTCTGTTAGAAAAATCAGTAGATTCGTAAATTCATCACCATCAGACTAGCAGTAGATTGCAGTATTTACTATCGTAACTTTTCTGACAAACACTGTTAATAGTAAATTACTGCAATATTTACGATAACTGTTGAAAGGGAATATTTATTATGAATTTTGAAACCTGATTTTTTTTCCTTCAAGACAACCCCACATTTTAGTACTTATGGTACTTAAAACATTTTTCCCTCTCTGGAGGTTATTTTGTAGCACCAAACATCGCGACGATGTACGACCAAGGGCGCAGCTGGAACAACTTGCTCCAGTCCCCCACTTCATTGGGGCCGCAAAAATTTGAAGATTTTTTTCAATATTTGGCTGGGAAAATATTCAGTTGTGTACACAATGGCTACAAATTAAATGACAAAATGTAGTCAGGCCCCAGCAGTCAGGTGGCCGACGTGCCCCACCCTGTATAGCAATCTACAGCTGTTTTGCTGTCGTCTGAGGCTGGAGGTCGCTTAACGTTACATTTAGAAAAAATGTACAGAAGCAGAAAATTTGCTTCTCATTAAAAATGTCTTTATGACATTCATCTATTAAGCAGCTATACCCGTCAAGGTCACTGTGCCCGCTCAGTGCACTTTACATGCGGCACGTGCATTGCGGGTTGAGTAATGATTTTGTTTGTAAATATCACTCCCTTCTCACTCCTCTAGGGGTCTCTCACCCCCAGTGCATTCTTTCCCCATTGTAATTACCCAGTAGTAAATTATGTCCAGTTTTGTTCAAATGACAATGTTCGCGTGTTGAGTTAAGCTGCAACCCAAACCCAAACCCAAACACACATTATATATCATTTCTTAAAATATTTTTGGCAATGGGTAGGTACATTATGACAATGTTTCCACCGGCAATGAAATAAATGATATTACAAATAATAATTTTATTTATTAATGATTTATGTTTGCACATATGTTTCATAATTGAAAAAATAACGTTTTTTCGAATATCTGTAGATTGCTGGGTAATTGGGTTCGTAAAAATGTTTTATGCAAAAGTTGTAGAAAATTGTATCTTCTTCAAAGTACATTTGAATCATTTTAAAGAGCTCTAGAGAGAAAAAAACGAAACAAGTGAGAAAAATGTGGGTTTTTCAGACCTCCCGGAGGTAACACAGTGTCCGGGAGGTCGAAAACTTGGGGTTTTAACAATGCCTGGATACACACAACATACTCAAAGAAAAATATTTTATGAACTTTTTTCAGTAATCTACCGATTGGACTATAAAGTGATATTTTGATCAGATGATTTCGTTTGCTTAAGTATCACTTTTATTCATCAGCCTTAACAGAACATACGAGATGAACCAATATCAGGGTTTATTATTCTCAGCAATGTGACCTTGATACGTACTTGCATAACATTTTCTTCAACTTTTTATGCAAACCTATCATATCATCAAGTGCACAAGTCCTACTGTCAATTCTCTTTTCTTCGAAATGTCCGAAGGAGCATATCTATCTTCCTCAAATTCGCGTATACAAGGGTTCACGTTGTCCCTTAAGTGTGGGTCAGGCTCCTCGGAGTAGGGCTCATCGCTCCAGGCGGGCCGCCTTCATTGTGCTATCACAAATTCCGGTTGTGAAGGCCATGTCGCTACGACAAATTGAAGCGTGAATTTAAAAATGTCTACTGAGTGTCTACTGTCCAGTAAAGAGAACTTCGCGTTCTTCTCTCCGACTTATGATGGCGTCGCTCTACCTTTGCTCCAGAGGGATCACAATTTTCTACGCGAAGTTGTTTGAAAATTAATCTCCCGTTTTACACGGAATATATCTGGGTTATATTTCCTCTGGAGAATTACGCTCCTTATGCTTTAGAGCTCGGGACCTAGTATTGCTCCCTCAGGAATTATGATCTGCCTAAACTCGTTAAATAGGTATTTATAAGCTCGAGAATCGTTTATATATTTTTTGTTTGTTTCCAGGTTTTTCGGAGAAGATGAACGGATTTCCTCATGTATCTAATGAGAATAAAAATAAATAAAAGAAAACAATAGTAATTTATATACCCTAGGTTTGAAAATTTATTCAAAAGGGAGATAAGCTCAATCCCGAGCAAGTTCCAAGGACAGCTGTATTCTCCTTAGATATTCCCATTTCATAAAATATAGATGTAAAATTGGCAAATAATACAAAAAGTACCTTAACTCTACCTCTAGTAAAAATTATTATTATTATTATTATTATTATTATTATTATTTTTTTTATTATTACATTGTATAACCTGATATGGAAATTATTCATTTCACTTTTCCTTTCATTTATTAATATTTTGCTCCAATCACAAATGCACCTCAATATTCTTTTCATTCCACATCTCTTTACAACTTTGCATTCCTCGATCGATCTTCCAATTCTCTTTTGAATCTTACTCATTTTCCCGTTTTTTACATTTCAACCACATTTTACTCCGCTTTTAGACATCTTACCTTTCTATTTTCTGTGCTCCCTCTCGTTGGGGTCGTTACTTTTCTCTGACTTTTGCGTCCTCGCGTGGAGATGTCAGACCATTCAGGACAGATGGAAGGAGTGCACAGGCGTGCAACCTAAAGAAAGAGTAAGAAAAAAGAAAAAGGTGGGTACAAGGGATGATGTTGGCAGTCGAAATGGGAGTGATCGAAAATTAACCAAAGGAAGAATATTTTGTTTCGTTTGTAAGATATTAACTAAACGGATATTTTCTGAAGTTGGGTTTTGCAGTTTAAGTCATGCACACACGAGAATCAACGAGCATGAGTTGAGCAAAGACCACATTAAATGCCTTGAAATTTTGTCTTAAAGAGGGACTGCGTTTGGTGGAGTGGACAGTGCAATATTGTAACAAGAAAAGAAACTTCTCATTGTTTCAAAACAATTTGCATGATCTTTTTTAAAGATCTATATTTTCAGAACAGATTTTATTTAAGACAACAGATTTTATTTTTTGTATCTTCAGTATTGTACTTTCACAATTTAATTTTTTGCAATTTTCAAAAATTCATAGTTCGACGAATATGCGACTAGCATCAATTTTTTACCGATCTTTGATACACACGAGGAAAAAATTAGGAGCAGTTTCGAGAAAATAATTGTTTAAAAATTGCCTATATTTAACGGAAACATAGGTACTCGAAATCTACTTATATGTGTGAAAAGTTGCCCATGACCTTCAACAGATGAATGATGAATTGAACTACAGATTTCAGTAAGCAAAATGAATCTATCTTCAATATTGTAGTTGAAAGAAGACGCCAGAAAAATTTTGAACTTTTGCAATTTCCGAAAAATTGGGATTTTGATGAAAATGAGACTTACGCCATTCTTATATGCACACTTTACGCTATCTGAGGGCAAAGTTTACTCAAAACATGTGGAGCCATTTTTGAGAAAATTTTGAAAATGTTGAGCTTTAATGTAAAGTATCAACTGGAATATTTCAACAACATGCGCTCATTTATTCATAAATTCCACCATTTTAACTATTTGGCCACGCGCAGGGGCTCCCTAGGGGGTTGGTATCGACCCCAGGAAGTTGATGAAGTTTTGAAGGAGTCAATCGGTGGTCAATAGCCGATTATGAACAGCGATTTCATATAATCAATATCATATTGCTTATAAAAATATTAAATGAGCATGATAATTATTTTTTGTTATATTGTGATAAAATATGTAATAATAAATTACAATTTCGCTCTTTCCAGTACCATAGGAGATAGGAAGAAACGAAGTAAGGACACCCGCGGGCGAATATCGACAAAGAATAAAAGAAATCGCGCTCCTTGCTTAGTCTCTCCATTGCACCAGCCACATTCCTAGTCATATTAGATTTAAAACTCTTAACATAAGGTTTCGTGCAGACATTCTGCGCCGGGGCATCCAAGAACCAAGCTATGCAACTGCTATGAATGTTTAGAAAACAACAAATCACAACTTTATCTATTCATAAGGACTCTCTCTCGCAGGAGGAAATACTCCATCCAGTGCGCCCTGGGCAAGTGCTGTGGTCAGTTAAAAACACACTACATTCTTACCCGTTGGGCAACAACCAAGGTTAGATACGTAGCTACTCAAAAGGGGCAGTCTTCAGTTATTGAAAATACTGTTCTACGAAATCGTAGATAGCGTATGGGAGTGGGCGGAACAAACAATTCTCTACTGCAATCCGCAATCATCTAGATACTGCGTAGCATCAGTGAAGGACGGGTGGGCAGGCGGTGCATTGGGGCGGGCCCGCACAGGAAGGTGGAGGGGGAGGGGAGGGGCGCGGCGCGGCGACGTGGACTAGCGAGAGGGGAGGGGAGCGTAGCGGGAATGGCGAGTGAGGGAAGTGCGCAAATAAATTAAAACGGTTGGTGATCATTTCTCACTCAACGAATATCAACCATTTTCTAGACGTTTAACAAATGTCCCGAAGTTCTCTTCCCTTTAGGTATCACCAGGAATTCCTTAGTTAAATGGACATCGTGGTTAGGAGAAATGATTGCAGCTGCAAAAGCAGTCTGAAGGAGTGCGTCTGGTTATCGCAGGATGAAGCCGACGGGCACATGCAAGCGAGGCGTGACTGCGATGTTATAATCTCGTGCATGAAACTCTCTGCTCATCTTATTGCGTTGGTAATCTTTCCCAGAGGTCAGTCACTCTCCAATCTTTTTGCCGAGTATTACACAACTTTATTTACAAATTTTTTTCACTTTTTATTTTCTCGCATACTGTTTACGTGGAAAGGCGAAAGTAATGTAATGCTGTAACGAAAAAGGCGATTTTTTGACCGACCAAGTCCCTTATACCGAAAAGGGGACAATTATTACACCAGTATGCAACAAATAACTTTCACTAATTCATTGTGAAGTTAAGAGTCAACATGTTGGAATCCCCTCAGACCGTTCAACCGTCCAACTTTCCGTCCGTCTGACCACACAGAAAGGACAGACGGACGGACTAGATGGATGGATGGATGGATGGATGGATGGATGGATGGATGGACGGAATATCGGACAGATGAGCGAAGGAGAGAGAGAGAGAGAGGGAGAGAGAGGGTTGAAAAAATAACACTATTTCAATATCAGGACATCAAAATGGATTTCTCTGAAAATCTCGAAAGCGGTTTTTCATGTTCCAGTTTATAGCTTACTCTTACCACTTTCGTCACTCCGCATTCGTACGTACGTAATTTGTAAAATACTTAAATTAGATAGTTCATCTTCAACTATTTGATGGCTCATGTTTGCATGCATATTTTAGGATTTTTTAACTAATACTTTTGCATCAATTTCCGATCATCATCAATCTCCGATCCAAATTTGATGGAATATATTAGAATAATGGTTCAGTCTCGAAATAACCTGAAGCTGAACTCGTATTTGCAGTACATTGATTACCATGAAATTCTATATTGAAAAGCACACTTTCTTGGTGAAACGATCCTCTCAATAGCGGAACTTCGTGTCTCGTTTATGTATGATTTTGTTAATAATCGGAGACAATTGATTTACTCCGCTTTTCCTGGCGCGTCAACTGCTATTGTCAATATTCCCTAAGTGTAATGCGTTTATTTATCACTGGTGTTGGAGGTGATTTTCTTCCGTTAGTGAGATCCGACACCGACTTGTAGTTTTTTCACCATCCAGGTATTTCCCATAGAGGAGCACTGCCTCAGCTGGAACAAGCTCTAAGCTCTCAACTGGTCTCTAGACAGGTGTGGAAGCGTAACTCATGAAAAAGAAAGTGGTGTATGGGTGTGTGCAAGTAAGGATAAGAACACGACTAGAAAGAAAAAGAATAGTTGCGCGCGGTTCGTGGCCCGTTTGCGAGAGTACTACTTCAGCATTCACCTAGAAATGAACAACGGAAGCAAGGAAAAGCACCGAGCAGAGCAGCCGGCCGTTCACACTCTCATCCACACAGCGGCTGCATTCGACCTGGCCATCTAGTCGGAATCGAAAATCCTGCCACCGTCGGTATTCGACACCTAGGACCTCCCGGACAGCCTCTGCAGTGATTTCAGTTGATAGCCTATCAATCGGACTCGGATTCAAGAACATCAATACTTACATTGTCGAATTTTCTGGCTAAACTATTTCTACGACATAATCAAAGTTCTGTTCTTGACTGATGCTTAGATAAATTATACTCAATATTTTTATAATTTAAAAAAATTAATTAGTTTCAACAATTATCGACAAAAATATTAAATTTTAATGACTTTCAAAAAATCTTCAAATACAGTATAATTTTACATTATAATCACACATTGCTACCCAAAACAAATTCGCTACGAAGTAAAATTTGAAAGTAATATGAGGGTAAATCGCCTTACAAATCTGTATCTGCATGTTCATCGCATTCATTTAAATCGTTATTAGGTATTTGAAGAATAGCTCAGACTTATTTTTCCAAACATTGTGAGAGAGGAGAGGAAAGGAACATTGTTACATGAACATAAGTAGTTGTTTGATTAATATATTTTTTAGTTTAATTCAACAAAATTCGATCGTTGGAAGAAAACCATCACAATTAAAAGCTAAATGATTATACAACAATAAATTCTAAAATAATAAAAGAATTTACGTTAAAACTCATCCGTCTGTTCTAACACCGGAAAACGAAATGTATTATTTATGACAATGTGATTGTTCATATTATTAAGTACACTGTTCCATCAGTGGACACGGATAATTTCAATAACGTGTCCAGATTTCCTGAGTTAACGATCTCGAGTGTAATGTTCCTGCTATTCTTGAACGCATGCCTAATAATTGAACTAGATTTGCAAGAGGTCACGCGATATGTGTGGTTGAAAGACTACATTATCGAAGACAGTGGTGCAATTAAAATAATAATTGATATGCAAGGCAAATGTCAAAATGATAATATGAGAAACATAAGAAAACTGCTAGTACCGGTTTAATTTTTACTACATTATTTACCCATCGTCTCTTTTAGCACGTACATCGGCAACACTTAGCACTCTCATATTAGTTCTATTTCCATTCAAAAAATATATATCAGGAGGTTCATTTAACTTCAGACATCTAAAATCTAAAGAAAACCTGCATCGTACGAAAATAATTCTGAGGGAGAAATACACACGTGGTACATTCGGTGCCAGATGCGTGAGAGGGGCGTGTACTTTGAAATTCTTCAGAGAACATTTTTTTTCCATTTCATACATGGATTCTTCGTCAGATGATATCCCTACACAGTATTTGAGTAACTCCCAAGTGTGCGGATTAGGGTGTCCCTTACTTTCTGACTCCGAAATTTTTGAACGCTCACCCTCAAATTTTGTTCGAATGACCTTAAAGCATGCATATACAAAATGTTGTTAAGATCGGAGCATTCTTGAGCGCGAGCTCCCATGACGGACACGTCCAAACCTACCACCACCTCTGAGCCAGCCCCGTGGCGAACTGCACAGGAATTTTAATCGATTTCGTCACACTTGTTTGCAGGTTGCTAATTAACACAATGTCTCGTGTTAGTGCCATAGGTAGTACCGAGGAACGTGTATTTGTAATAGGAGATATTAATATAAAACTCCAAATAACTGGACACAATTTACCATCAAATAAGCAAGTGCTTGAAGTTTCATTTTATAACATACGGGAAGTAAAATTAACTGTGCTAGCGATAAACTTGTAGTTCGTGAGTGCATGATATTTTGGGAGGAAGCTAGAATTTTGACAAGAGCTTATCAGCAATGTTCGCATAGAACTAGTATTCGGAGGAGAGAAAATTACAAGAAACGCAAACAAGTGTGAAGCTAGGGAAGGGACCGTAGGAATTCGGATATACAGCAGCTACTACTCGCCCAACGACACCGAAGCAGTCATTACGAAATATATCGATAAATTAGAGAAAAGCGGTAGGACTTCCACAGGAAACATCCTTATCACAGGGAACTTTAATGCCAAAGCGGCGAGCTGGGGAGAGTCTAGATCCGACAAAAGGAGGGACAAAGTCACCGAATGCATCGCCCAATATGATCTGGTTGTCCTTAATAGAGGAAAAGAATTTACTTTCAGTAGAGTGGACACTGGATCAATAATAGACATGCCGCTATCCACACCAAAACTCGATGAAAGGGTGAAGGAATGAAAAGTTTTGGAAGAGTACATTTTGAGCGATCACCAGTATATTGAGTTCCACAGAGAAAAAACACTAGAAATTCACAAAAGTCTCAAATTGCGCGAACAGGAAAGACACCACCTTAGATATTGAGTGAGCTAGACACATCAAAATTGACAGCATTTCCGGAAGTGTTAAAACTGATAGACGAACTGAAATGGACAAGAAGTGAAGGTAATTTTCAAAACAAATTAAAAACTCTGAATGAAAAAATAGTAGCTGCATGCCGAAGAGTAATCAAGCTCCCTATATACATATGACCCTATGTACTGGTGGACGAGCAAAATGGCAAATCTAAGGAAAAAGTGTCTTTGAGCTAGAAGGAAAGCAACCAGATCAAAAGGTGACCCGATACTCCAAGCGCATTATGCACATGCAAGAAAAGAGGTAAGAGTAGCAATAAAACAACGACGAGAACAATGCTGGAAGGGCCTAATCCTAGAAATAGAAAATGATGCATGGGGTGTGCCCTACAAAATAGTAACAAAGAAATTAAAGGTCAGACAGAATAATCCCGGACTAGATGATCCAGAATAGGTCAATAAAATTATCGAGGTCCTCTTCCTACAACAAGACCACTGGATAAGGGATACATTCGACCCATGTCAAGTGACGGAAGACCCATGTCAAGTGACGGAAGACACATGTCAAGTGAAGGAAGAATATATTCATAAAATGGAAAATCACGGGTTGGTTTTCCCGACAAGAGACGAAAAGTACTCTTTTTGTCTTGTCAGTAGGGTATGATCTCTTTTTCTATCTCGATCTGGATAACCCCATGTACTACGTACATTTTTCTGAAAATAGCCTCTTAAAAAGAGTTAAATTAACCAAATGTTGCTATTAAGAACTGGTCGGGGAGAGGGTGTTGGTGAATTAACAGGGGTATAATTTGTCTGCAATAAATGTAAGTGTCCGTTCTAAGAAAAATCGGACGTAAAAAGGGGGGGTCTTTCAGAGAGGTTTCACAACACACAAAAGAACAATTAAATATTAAAAAATTATAATTGTTTTTTTAATATTGATGTACGTAGATAACTTCATAATTCTTTAACACATTATTTATATCCTGTTGATTCAATATATGTCACCTCTCAATAGGCACCTTATCTATTCGTGGTATAAGTAGTTCGTGTGTATTAGTAGTCTTCCGAGTGATGCAACGTGTGAAGTTCGACCAGATATCATTTTATGAGATAACAGTTTGCTGACCTGTATGGGCAGGTGAGTGCTTGGAACAAAGTACAAAATATTTTCTAACTCCCGTTTCTCGGAGGTGATTCCACCACTTTCTGTGCGGTCGGATTAGCCCTTTCGAGGTCTCGGAGCGGCCATGCGAGGGCCCTTGTAGTACAAATCTCTCCTTTATCATTCAATCCTCATTTATGCTTAGGAACAGGAAAAACAAATTTTATTTTATATTCAGAAAGAGATCCCATACAATAAGTGCGGAGAAACCATTTAGATTCGACTTTGGTCTCCACTTCGTTGAAATTCTTTTTTGAGCCCCACTTTGTAGAATTGCGGATCTGTCCGTCTTTTGGGTGTGACTTTATACCAATACGTACAACGTTCGCAACTGTCTGTTCCAAATACTTAAAAAGAGCTTGCGACACTCGCTGCACGGAGCGGCCCCTCCATGCTTCATCCGGGCCTTTCTGTCGCAGAGTCAACCTAGCTCAATCGACATGTCCTGAATGCCATGAAGAAAAGATCAAGACTCCCTTGAGGACACGCGGATTCTATAACCCGGACGTACGACGTGGGCATTCACCAGTCGCGCAAACACGCACGACTCAAACTGCCACGTGTTGCGAACGCCTCCGGACCTTTTGCCGTAAAACGTGCATAAAACCCCGTGTGGTTTACAACTTCACACTATTTCTTTTCTTCAGGAGGACAAGTCCCCGGGGTGGGCACCTTGGCCTTTTTTGGCTTCCATCCTCGCCCCATACAATGTCTGGGTAGGGGCCGCCCTCATAGCTCAGAGCTCCTAGCTATCCTACCTCTGGACAATGCGCCGGGAACAAGCTCCTTCCTCTATGCGCAGAGTACCGGGCCACTGCCACGACGAGCCCAACTGGGAGCCACCTGAACGAAGGCCCAGGCGGCTCGGAGCCCCCAACGCTTACCGCCAGCTCACGGCGTGGGTGGCGCCGGTAAACCGCCGGTTTGCCGCAAAACAGCCACAACAGTGTTTGGATCATTGTGTCGCTACGTCCTTTCGCCGGCAACAACAGAGTTCCCTTCGCAGCCGATATCGCGTGTCGCGTCCGAAGGTCGAGGGGCCTGAGGCGCGTGCCCGCCGCCCGGGCAGGAAGGAGCCCCCGCGCGGACTACGACCCCGGCCCCGCCCCCGCACACTCGCACCTCGCGCGACGCCTTCTCGGAACCCGGGCTCGCCTCATTCGCATCGCCAACGAAAACGTGACGCACCCGCGAAACATGCAAATCACTTATTAAGCGACACCATTCACGACGCCTCCGTAAACTTAATGACTTCACAAGCACCGAGCTTCTATCGAAGACCAATCACAGAGCAGCATCAAATAAACACACATTGTGGATTTACGTCATTTCATTACTGTTCACTAAACTACTTTGCTATATGTACTTAACATGTTTGCAAAGGGTTTTGATACGAATAGTGAATTCATAGTAACAATTTGGGACTTTAACTTGCACGCCGAATAAAATAATAACTTTCGACGAATTCTCGTGAATTTGCTACAAGAGAATCCTTGTTCATAAAATAAAGGAAAAGCGAGCACTAATACAGCAGGTACTCGCATTTATGTATAAAGAAAATCGATACGAAAATCGAAGAAAAACGTAATGAAACCATGGTGAAAAGATTTTCCATCTTGCTAGAAACAAATCGACAATCGATGAAGCTTCAATACGTTGAAATCTGATTGGTTCAGGCGAAACTTACGTTCCAGCTCACGTGCGTCATGGTGAATGCTTGTTTTAGCGTGTAAATTTTACTGCTAAGTTTACGGCATTAGCAAGGTAAAACCCATTCTGCCGCAAAATGACATTTTTATGTACATTTTCTTATGCACCAACGATATATGCATCATTTTGCGGGTTGAGAGCATGGACAGCCGTTGCTGCCTTTACATCAGCGCGGTTTTGGCAAGGCTGTACGCGATCACGATGACGGAGCGAACAGTAGTAACAGGCAGTGAGGACGTGGGCCCAGCACAAACATGACGCGCCTTCTCTCTATGGTGTCGCGTGGCCGCAGGCAGCTGGCGCCTCGGAAAGAGCGTCTCAGCAGTCAAGGCTTATAGAACAGCTGGGCCTCCGCTTAGCGGGGGGCACGAATGCTACTCGTGAGATCGCCGCCCGTGTGAACGGACCTTCCGCTCCTCCGTTGCTTCAGTTGGCCCAAACATCCTCCCTTCGCCCCTAGTCTGTTACAATCGGCCCAAACTGGCTCTGTCGACACTGCTCCGCCCCGCTAGTTCAGATCGACCTCGGGGTCCTGGTAGCAGCTTCCCGTCTTCTCCCCTGACCGCTGTGCACTTCGAGTGTCGCCAACCCGTCCGATGGCCGCTGCAAAGTCTCTCTTCCGGAGAACAGTCCTTGGCGAGGCTGGGCTAAGTAAGGTGCCAGTGTAAGTAACACGACCCCAATAAAATGACTGGGGTCATCCCTGTTCTTATTGCTCCCTCTCATCCGCCTTCGGCCTTTAAGAGGTGCCCTTGGCGTCCTTCCACTTCCCCGCACGTGGGGTCAGGCCTATTCCCCCACAATAGTCGCGTAGCCATGCACGGATACTCACACTGAGATGAAGTGTACCATGGAATTCAGACACACGAGACGCAAACTTGAAAGCCGTCTCGTGGTTTACTCTTTATAGAAAAAAATCAAATGTACTATTTAAATAAGCAAATGTAGAGGGTTATTCAATAAAAAAAAGGTCCACCTCAAATATTTTCTAAACGGTACAAGATATTGAAGTGAACTTTTCACCAGGTCCAGGGGTTCAACATTTATAATTATTAGCTTTTTGATAGCATTTTTTTATTCTAAACATATTGGATCCACTTCCTTTCTTTTTTAAGTGGAACCCTACACTTATTTCTACAAGAACAAAAAGGTCTTGAGAAAATAAATTTATAAATACATTTGTTGGTGTTGTATGAATAATAAACAGCACAAAAGAGTATGAAATCTATCGCAAATTTGGCGAAGACATAAGAAGAACAAGTAAGCGACCACATCGATCGAATGTTTCTTATACCAAATACCTTATACCAAACGACCCAGCGAAGTTATTGCATGAACAATCATTCAAAGTACTGAGTACAAAATCCGTCCAAAATTAAAAACCAAGTAACGAAAAATGCACCGTGTATTCTCATTAGCATCATTCATCATGTAGATTAAAACACCTTCCATTTTTAGAAGGGATGTTCTGGTACTTGTATGAAATACATTCCACAGTCAACGGTACTTTGCTGTTTTTTAGGTTTTTTTAATAATTCCATAAAGATTCGTTTGTGTGAATTGGACAAAGGTATCTTTCGCAATTTGCGGACTCCATGTCGCCTGTCGTTTGACGGTGCCAAGCGCAGAATCCGCTGCGTTTTGCAACGGTGGGAGCCTTAGTCCAGCCGCGCCTCGAACGTCCCAATCTGCTGTAAAACTCATTTGTGTTTATGATTTTTCATCAATGAATCTTCACCATTTACCAATTTTTTTATGAATATGTATTTGATAACTATGTAGTACTGCTGAATTAGTCTTTTAAAGGTTTATCTAATAGTGTAAAAAAATAGTGTTCCATTTTAAAAAACGAAGTTACTTCAATATCTTTAAAGCAAAAAATGTTATCAAAAACCTAATAACTTCTTAGCCTCAATGTCTTCAATCGTTTGGTGAAAATTTTATCTCAATATCTTGAGCTGGTTGGAAAATATTCGAGGTGGTACTACTAAAGGAAGGAGAAACTAAAGGAAGGAGATATAGGATATATAACTATATAAGAAACTCAAAATATTTATAGTACACATTATTCCACTTAACATCATATTTTTAACATAAATGATTTGAAGTTTCGAACGGAAAAACAAAGGTGATGGCATTTTGGGGAAAATCTCTAATACAAGCAAGTTTCCAGTTTCAACTATTGAGGTTGTCAAGTCGATCAAGATACCAGTAAAGACATCAACATTAAATTGGCAAGGTTCCAAAGAATTTGTGGTACTATGCATAGTACAATAAAAAATAAGACAAGGCAAGATTCAAGAATAAAGTTCTATAAGACTATGGCTGTACCAACTCTTCTGTACGTCAGTGAAAGATGGGTACCAACAAAAAGAACCTTAAGTAAACAGGCCACTGAAATGAAGCTTCTGAGAATGCTAGGCTGCATGAAAGAAGATCATATTCGTAACGAGAAGATGACGAGAAGAGAAACTACATGCTGAAAAAATTGGAAGCAAAATAACCAAATACCGAAACAAATGGTATCAACACACCGAAAGGTTGGATGATACAAGACTACCTAAATTAGCATTACTTTATCAACCACATGGAAGAAGAGACACGGGCAGACACTTGCCAACGTGATTACTATAGATTGCGTTGCGTTCTTCGATGGAAATAAGGGTGTATCCTAAATGTTGGCAAATTAAGTACCTATCACGGGGTCCGTGTACGTAATATAATGTACCGCTTTGTTCAGAGCCGGGTTGTTCGAAGTCACCAAAGTATTTGTCGTTTTCAAAACAATAATTTACGAAGTGCGCGAAGTTCAAATGGATCCAGCAAGTAGGTTATTTTCACAACTGTCTTGCATGAAAAAATAGGTTACATTAACGCCATCAGGCGTTCTATTTTTATCTACCTGTTTGCCAGTCAAACGTACGATGTCTTCCCTGAATATCTTGTTTACAAGAGTGATCTCAACAAGTGATTTCTCAGATATGTGAGTCACGTCCGTATCTTATCTCGAATTACACGAATCGGTTCTAGGACAAGCGAAAACTTTCGTATGAAATTCGATTAGTATTATCCAACTATACAATAGACTTGTGTGTATTGAAGTTGGATTTTGTGCACTTCCGGTTACAGTGAACTCCCCGATCCACACACATTACCCATAAGCACCGGCAACTCGGTTGGCTGTGCATTTTGCGTATTTGCATTTTATTTATGCACCATGGGTTCTAATGATCGAGATGCCGCAGAAAGCCCTTGAGCCTTTGGCCCGGGGACGTTCGGTCGCCCGAGAGAACTAGAAGCAGTCGCTGTATGCACAACAAGCGAACGCCCGGGGTGCTCACAATATTTATTTTTACCTAATTTTAATGTTTCAGATTAACACGTTGCTAACTAAGTAGAAGTTAACCTGACTCGCTCTGTATTTTCATATTTCCCTCCCATAATTTCCTTCCTAAGAGAACATGTAGCATCTTTCAATTGTTTTCATGTTTCTCTCGTAATCTTGATCCTCTCGATTCAGGCGAGGTCTGCAGTGGACGTCGAAGGCAATGACAAGTAATAGCGTGTCAGTAAAAAAATTAACTCATTCCTTGTTTGGAATCAATATCCATCGTTTTATTGTATTTCAGTATATTTATGGTAGTGTACTGGATTTCTGATTTAATAATGAATGTTATAACCTATTTTCCAATTAAGAAGATTCTGCCAACAGGACAGAAGTTCGGATGAAAAATAAGTTTGAAGTATCAACTTATACCAAAGCTAATATCTAAATAAAAATAATAATACCATACTTCATTAATATATATTGTACTTTTTAATACTCCAAAACATTTTTCCTAAAAACATATTCCAATCATAATAAAAAATTGAATTAAATCAATTATGTATATTTGTGTTTTAGCACTCTACAGCAATCATTACACACATGAGATTAATAATTATTATTTCTTACACAAAAAAGCTTTCATTTATTAACTTTCATTTTCATTCATTCATTTATTAACTAATAAAAACTCAAACTTACATTCCATCTTTATAGCTCCATCAGGAAATTAAAAGTGAAAATATTTCAAAATACTATTTAGATTATATCTGTCATGAAAAGAGTAAGTATAGAGAAAGTTTAAGAAACAATGTTTTCATTTTAAATTTTCCAATTTCAAAGTACGAATAGATGGCACAGTCCAAAAATTCGGTTTGCAAAACTAAAACAAAATAAAGCATACTAAACTGTGCTAATACTTACGGTACTGAAGGGTGGCGTGTGCAGTCTCACGTTTCTGAACACCACTACGGACAATTCCGCACCTTGTTGACAGAAAATCATACGTATATCATTACGTAATTCGCGAAGAAATTTCAATCTAAACGTGAAATGAATGAATTCATAACATTGATGTAAGCTTCTCTGCAGAGTTCGACAAGGAAACGCATTATACTGCATTCATCATAGTAATTTTTCCGAGCCGTGAAAACTAATCGGCTAACCACGAACAAAATATTTTCATAGCAACTTTGCTTTGGGTATCAACTGCGAAAAAATTGGACTCGCTTCAAAACCATTTTAATAGTTTGTAGAATGAACCCTAACCGCCAAGTTTGGAACGGTCCATTTCATGATTCATCTCTGTTCCTATTCACTGCACTTAACCAACAATTTCTATGCCCACTCTGCATTGTGTATGCAGAGAGATGCTTGAGATGTTTCGAGTAATTTCATATTCGTGAAATTTGGTCAGTTCTAAATTATTTGAATAATTTCTATTAAATCTGATAAATTTCTCAACATGGAATAATACTCAGGGGACCATCCTGATTCTACGGATACAGAAGATCCAGACAATTAATGTTCCCAAGAAACGTTTTCTTTGTCAAATATCGTTGATGCATAACAAATGTACATTTTAAAAATAAATAAGTTGAGAAATACCCTATATTTACTCGTAAAAATTTCATTATGATAGTGCACTAAAGAGCCAATGAAAAATAACCGCGATCGCTAAAATGATCTAAGCGATTCCCGAAAATGATGAAGGGTAAAATCTACTAAGTGTTTTTTTAGATGTGTAACTTTTCTTGTGTAATGACGATATGTAGTTTCTATTTCTTATTTTAAGCATATGTGACTACAAGTTTGGATCAAGTTATCAAGATGTATAATAAAAGAAAGAGCTCGAAGATATGCTTTCACGATTATGTAATAGTACATCTAGGCTGGCGCTAATCATTATTTAATTTTTATTACTTACCGCAAGAGTCCATTACTCTGGCTTTTCTCTGAATCAATGATGTAATGATGTCTGTGAAAATATTATTTCAAATATATTGCATACTTTTCAGGCAGGAGAGAGTACCTAGTGCACCTCTCAAAGCACAAGTAAATCTACATGACAAGATAAACACGTCCAGTAAAACAAAAGAATCTCGTAGATTTCACATGTTTCCCACAAAGTACAGCACATATTCGGTCTACAGTTCTTAAAATTCAATTAAAATTAAATTCAATTTTCTACCAAACAAAATTGAAATATTTGGATTTTCAATATTTGATGTGGACATTGGAAGCCTTCATTGGCCCTTTTAAATTTCATCATGACATTCATTTTACTGTTCTCTTTAGTTCTAAATCTCAATAATATAAAGTTGAAATTTATTATTTCTAGATTTACACAGTAGGTAAAATCATAAGTAAATTGAGTGATCAACCAACTGCAATATGGATGATAAAATTAACACAAATAAGTAGTCTGATTATTACATTTTTGGAATAAACAAAATCCCAATACAAGAGACAAAAATGTATTTTGTCTTAGTTTAAATTGGTACTGTGTCATCATTTTTACAAATTCTTCTGAATTTATTTTTTTTATAAACTTTACACATATTAACACACTTCAAAGAATTATTAAACTCAGTCACAGCTACCTAATTAAAAAAGGCTACTCCTGATCCTTACCCAAATTGCAGACTCAGTTTCCACGAAGCATATTATAGTCGATTGCCACGTGATGGCGACTGTGAGAACAAACCTCAACATCAATGATAATCTCTACTGTATATTGTGAATTCTGATTGGATGTTGTTGACGTTATTATAAGAAGAAATAAAAGAAGTCATCTTCGTCAACATATCATGTGTTGTGTTGTTTGGGTATCAACTGCGAAAAATTGGACTCGCTTCAAAACCATTTTAATAGTTTGTAGAATGCACCCTAACCTAAGTTTGGAACGTCAACATATCATGACATGTTGACGAAGATGACTTCTTTTATTTCTTCCTTCTTCTACTGTATATTCAATTGTAATCCTGGTCAAAAGAAAATTATAGAACTCCTCACCAAATTTAAGATGCTAAATAGTATTTAGCTAGTGACTATACATTGTCTGCCCTATGTATAACATCTAGATTTAGGATTTGTGTATGTGTATCTCATGAAAATGTGTAACTAGCATGTGAATTTGTAAATACTGTATTTTTGTAACTCTGGTTGCCAATGACCTAGCTGTTTATAAGGCGACCTTAAATAAATAATTAAAAAAAAAAGAATTATTTTAATAAAAAGTATGTCCAAAGTTGTCTTTTATGTACTGTATGCAAATTAGTATCTCAGACAACACATGATGCACTATCGGTATTGTTCATACATTTCTCACACTGTCACAAGACCAGAAATTCATAACTTTGACATTTTTAACTTTTTCATGCAAATGCAACATATTTCCAATGAGCTCAAAGGGAACAATAGACATTCTATTAGGAAGGAGAAAATAAAGACTAGAAATTACGAAAATACTTCAATAATAAAAGGACCTCATATTTTAGTTCTATTCAAAAGTACAGTTGAACCAATGAATTTCTTAAGAGTACGTATGCCCACACATGAACAGATTTTACCAGGGGCAGATTTGTCCATAGGTTATGTTATTTCTATACATCAAAACATGATTTAAAAATTAATTGGTTTCTAGTAGAAAAAAATTGAACACTCAAATTATTAATTAAATCATACTTAATTTTAATCTTAAATATGTGTGTCCAATTTTGAAACATAAATTGGATTTGTTATTACATATAAACTTCTTTCCCGGGTTATTTGGGAAAAAAAGAAAGAAAAAGGGGGAAACGGCAGCTATTTTTGCATGGTTACAAGAAACTAAGTTGATAATCCACCTCTGGAAACACTCCAAACAAGTGATAAATGTGTTACAACATATACAATTCACCATTGAAAGGATTGAAATTTCAGAATCCATTGAATTCAGATATCATAACAGGACAGGTAAAAATATTTAACACTTATTATTGAAATGTCTTCCATATCTCTAGTCTTCATGGGAATAATAAATCAATGCAAGGTATATTGATTTTCACTTTGTATTTCAGACAGCCTTGTTTTAACAAATATGGCACTTTGAACTCTTCTCTTTAAATGCCATTAAAAACAGCAGTAATGTAAATTTATGAAAATATATTATAAAACTACATTTCAGTAAATAAATATATATATATCACTTAAACTCCATAAACAAGGTTTAATAAAATATATCAAAACATTACAAATTACTAAAAAAGTATGAATATTTTGTATGAAGGGAAAAGGTTTCTACTTTTTGTAATTTATCATTTCACTAGAAAATTCATCACAAAAGTATGTTATTTTACATGAATGAAAAAATTAGGTACTTTTATTGCACTCTTATAGAAGACAGCATGATTGAGCAAGATTCTGTCCTTTTTCCAAGAAAACTGCAACGAGGCACTATATGCTACACAACGATGAGTATTTTTATTCTGGCAACATTCTTGTGAGGTTGAAGCAGTTTAAAATAACTGCTTTGATACACACACACACAAAACACAATATACACGGTATATATACAATTGATATGTAGTTCTTCAATCAGTCTTCTTAATATTCCAGATAATCTATTCAGACAATTCAACAAAAGATAATCTGAATAGATATAAAAACTAAGAAAACCTTTTCCTGTAATCTGGTTCAGACACTAACAGACTAGGAATGAAACACAGGAACTCTGCAAAAAGAAACATTTTTTCAGATGTCTTCAAGACACAAAAACTTCTTTTCAGATCTTTGGAAGGAGAATCATAACTGCCAAATGGAAAATTGTTCATTCTACCACCACCAACACTAGTTCCCAGACACAGTTTTCACTGGCAAACTGTGGATCACTCCATTAGTGGTCTTTTGAACTACACCGAAAACATGATTGCCATACCTTACAGTTGATGAAACAGCTCCAATCATTCGATTCACTAAACCTGCTCGAGGTAATGGCTTTTCAGTTTTAGGAGTTGGTTTAGGAACTGTAACAAATTAGAAAGAGAGATAAGTTATCTCAAACTTGTAATGTGTGTGTCTTTTGTACACACATTTGTAATAATGTACAAATTCTGTAATATTTATCAGCCCTGAAAAGAAAAGAAAGAAAAATGTTGTATGTAAGCATAAGCATAAAACAAGGAGGATGGAAAATCAATTTAAAGAACTCTTCTTTACATTTACTTCTTTAAAAGGCTAAAGAAAAAATATACTATTTTTAAATTATTTTTGTCAAAAAACAGAAAAAATGTATGGGGGAGAAGTAAAATCTATGCATGTTTTCTTGAGCTCTAGAATTTCACCCCCTTTCCTAGTTTAATAAAAATAGCAATAAAGTGCGGTTGCAATATACGAAAACTAAAAGTTTTGCTCCTAAATAATAGAAAACTTTTCTTCACTAGCAAATAAATTACAGATTTGAATTATAATATTGATAATAATATAGCATGCCCCACTCCTGGCTCTGCACCTTCCAGAACTAGGAAAAGGTTCAACAAAACCTGCACAGTATGAAAATATGTCCAGAAGTAAAACAAGGAGCAATCTCATTTGCTCAATGTATCAAGGAAAACCCAATCTAGACAACCTAAAGCCATTCACAAAAAAGCTGAAGTGCATAATTAACTGCACCAAAAGAGATTCATCTTTGAAGAAAAAAAAACTATGGAATATACAAATGTAAATAGATTACTTTTGCAAGCAACCCTTCAACAGCAAGAACCAAATTACATGAAACACTTTATAATTTATAAATGAGAAAGTAATATTTTCATATTACTGCAGATTTTTTAAACTTTATGTTAAATAATAATGATAAAAAAGTAAAAAAATAATAATATAGTTGTAATACAATTGTAAAAAAAAAATAATTATTATTATTATTATTATTAATTACTACAACTACAAGTACTGTAATTCAAAGTAACTTTTAGTGCAATCGACTAAAGAGGCAATACAAAGAACAAAAAACAAAATAAAAATTAGTGGATTGATTTTTAATGGTGAATTCAAACTATTCATATGTATACCAACAACCTTAATTTTGACGTAAACATGTTATCCTCATTCTAACCTTCATCAAACTTTAGTATGACAATTTGATGAAATACTTTGAATAAAGTACACTATATATAGTTATTAACAAGACTGACACTAAGATTAAATTTTTTAATTTTAACTTAGAAAAAAAAAAAGAGAAAAAAGGGAAAATAGACTGTTTACAAACCTGTGAGAAATGAAAGAAGATGAGAATTGATAGTTTCTGGCATTTCTTGATGAGGATAATGTCCAGCCCCATCAACTATTTTAACAGTATACTTCAAGGAGTATTCTGTTGATTTTACTACACTTTCTAAATGAGCAAATGTGTCCTTGTTTCCCGTAATGAGTAAGCAAGGCACTTCAGTAGGTCCAGAACAATCGTTTATACGAGTAAACGGCAAGTTCCTATAGTAATTTATTGGCCCACACCAATCCTCTGCAAAAGTGAATAGCACAAATTACCATTTTGTATGAAGAAACGTCCAGGTATATTTGCTAAGTATTGGCACTCCTTTTAAACTTGCCTGGCCTTGCAAATACGTATTTATATGCATCTATCAAAGAAACATCTTTCTTCTTTTCTAAATGCTGATAACATTTGTTCAGAATTTTTAAATCGTCCTTCAATACTTCTAACTCTGCAAGGTATGGCATCTGACAGAAGTTTATCCATCTAGTATAAAAATTATATTTTAACATTTCTTTAACCTGCACTCAAAATATAAGAAACAAAATAATCCCTAAATAAATACCTTTCATTGAATATGTTGGACTTTGGAAGTTCATTCCAATATATATTAGGGTGTGGGCATGAAATAGAAACAAATTTTTCCACCAATTCTGGAAACTGATGGACAAAATACCAACCCAGAAGAGCACCCAAATCATGGCCAACCAGAACACGCTAGAATAGCCTAGAGCATGTATGACGCAGAAATTCTTGTAATAAAACTTCAATGCGGTAACTTCTTCGCCATGAAGGTTTGTCTGAATCACCAAATCCTTTTAAATCTAATGCTATTACTCTGAAAACAAGGAACTTCTTAATTCCATTTTCAATTGATAATCATCGACTGTTACTTCAAATAATTAGAATAATTACTTTACCTGAAGTGGTCAGATAAGACTGGCATCTGATACCTCCAACCAAACCAACAATCTGGGAAACCATGAAGAAGTAAGAGGAGTGGTTTTCCTTGTGCACCACTTTCTACATAATGCAGCTTCACTGTCTGAAAAAATACGCCATGGAATGAACTTGCTTTAATGGCACAAGGTCAAACAAAAGACACTGCGGCGAGTTCGAATCCAATGATAAATACCTTTAGTTTTATATATGAATGGAATCCTGCAGTATCAACATAACAAGTTGGTGGCGTATTCCTCGATTTTCTCAATGACTGATCACTGGCTTTCCACAACGATGAAAGTAACTTTTTTACCATTACCCAAGTGCCAAGAAAAAATGAAAAGAAATGCATTTTAAATGCATCCCAAGATGAAATAGTAACCACACACGCTTCATAACAGTCAGATGACATTTTGCAAAACTAACTTTAATACACCGAACTCCTATCACCTGTCTAACGAAGTGCAGTCAGAAGCTCGGAATCGCCACGCACGAAGAAACTGCATGAAATGAATCAACTGAATAAATGATGAAAGCATGGTTTCTGACGAAAGCTTTGGCGGGGCAAAAGTCAAATAATCAACACTTCGTCAAAATACATTGAAGGGACCACCTGTTAACCAAACACTTTCCATCTCTTTTTATCTTCTTGGCTAAATGCTTTGACGTGACGTCATGTATGACACACGCCGCGGGAAATTGTTTCTACGCAGTGTGATTCCCTAGAAAGATTTACCCATTTACCCTAGAAAGACTAACCCATCTGATTTTTTTGCTCCTCAGTGTCATAATTGCAGGTGAACTTTTCTAGACGCAAAAACAGAAATTGTATTTCAAACAAGACATGATAAACGAGTAAATAAATACTCATGATTTTGTTCCATTTTTTAAATTATACGAATATCTAATTACTAGGGAACGGAATTTATTGTAATAAAAATGAAAATATTATATATATATATATATATATATATATATATATATATATATATATATATATACTTATTTTTTCCAAAACACGAAAGGAAAAATCGAAAATATGTAAAATAAAAATGCATTATTATGTGTATAATTGTTCTCTATAAGCATTTTCTGAGCGAAGCAGGTCGCCGATCAGTTCTTAACAAGGATTCGGAGTGGCTGAAAATAGATTCTGCCTTTACAGAAGTAATTGTACTCTAGACTTCACCACACATAAAAAATAAAAATTATAACAATATATGAATAATATAAATACAGCATATGCCATGTATACAATCAACAATGTAAAAATAGGTATTTCTAAATAATACAAATACATTTTATAAATGAAAGGGTAAAACTAAAGTTGAAAAACAATAATAAAGAAAGAGATTTTTTTCTTCAACGGATTGATGTCTAAGCTGGGTCCATCCTCTATGTCCAACAATCAGCTAGGGGGGATCCAAATCGTGCAACAGAATATGCAAAAATTATTAGAACTAGTTTATATTGATGTTGATACGTTTTATGGTGTATGTATTCATTTGTACTGTAGAATATATGGTTTTCAAATCTTACTAATCTCGCGCTTTTTTAATTACCGGTCGAGGCAAAAATTAAAGTTGTAGCTTTCCTTTCAAATTGTCCCGGTTTCTGCAGCTGTGTGACGAAGAAAGGCTGAAGCAGGCGGATCTTGCCAGTTACGGTGAAGAGAATATGTTTGTCATGTTTGAATGCATCATGTTTGTCTCATGTCGCTCTTACCCCCAGGCATGGGAATTCAACTAGACCCAGGCATGGGGGACACCGGTTGCTGGCCGGTGAAGTCGGACTACCGACCCAATAACGTCATATACATACATCATCAATATTGTTATTATTATTATTACAATTATTATTATTATTATTATTATTACAATTATTATTATTATTATTACAATTATTATTATTACTATTATTATTATTATTATAACTTTCATTCATCTTTCAACTATTTGTCGTTAAAATGTTGTGATAGGATTCTGGTGCTCAAGACAATGTGCGCAAATAATCTTCTCCCCATACGTCGCATACAGTTTTTACTGATTTTTACCCAGAAAACAAATAATAAGACTAAAAAGTAGAAGGCGCTGGAGTGAAATGTATAGAGGAGAAAGAGCACGAGACAGAAGTGTGTGGTGGGCGGTGGGCGAGGAGCGGCGAGAGCGGCCAGCGTAGCACGGGCAGCGGGCCGGGGGGCGGGGCATGTGGTTCGTTGGCGAATTCAATTGTTGGACGCCAACTGCCAAACGCACGGAAACAGCAGCTAGTATCTCTTTAGCAAGCAGCAACAGGCCCGAAAAGCGTATCTTCCCGCGATGCCACGCTCTCCTTGATTTTACTGAATGTTTAGGGGGTTCCCCCTTCACATCATAGACACTCATCTCCAAGACCGGCTTAGGTGGCTCAGGGCATCAGTGACCGGAAGGTCCCAGGGCTTCATTTTCGACACCACCTGCGTAGCTGAGGCGAATTCAACCGCTATCTGGAGGAGAATTGTAGCGAGCGGCTTGTCTGATCGGCATTTTTACATGGTTTCTCCCATTAACGCCAGGTGAATGCCGTGCCCTAACAAACGGGCCTAACACACAGGCCAAGAGTTTCCCGCAGGGGAGTGCCCGCTCGTGGGAGATGGTTGGGGAAGCCGTGCAAGCCCACGGGTAGGTCGGCGCCATCCAGCGGGGGAAGAGCACCGCCAACTCCGGCGATAAAGCATACACTACATTTACGAGACTAGTGAACTTAGCCGTTGACGCGCCCGGAATCTCTAATCAATCATTCTGCACTTTTTGACATCTTGCCGCTGACTCATTCTACACTGATGTTGACAGGCGAAACAAGTCCTTTTTTATTTTTATTTATTTAGTTAGTTTAGTTAAGTCAAAAACTGTATGTGACGTATGGGGGAGAAAATCATCTGCGCACGCTTTCTTGAGTTTGAGAATCCCTTCCCAACAATTTAACTATTAATAGTTTAAAGATGAATAATAATAATAATAATAATAATAATAATAATAATAATAATAATAATAATAATAAAACAAATTTAAAAGCGAGGAATTAACATTTCAAATACTAGATATTTTCGTTGCCAAATTATAGAAAACTTATTTTTAACGGTAAAGGAACAAACATATTTGATTTTTCTGTATTGTTAACAAAATAGAAACTCACCCTAAGCTCTACTACCACTACAAGCAAAAGGAAAGTTCAACAAAACGTGCGCATAGTGAAGCTACATTTACGTCCAGAAGCAAAGCAAGGGGCCATCTCAGCATTTGCTCAATGGATCAGGAAACTGGAAAAACCCGATCGAGATGGGGGTCATTGAGCCGCAAGTACATTATTTGTTACAGGCATATTGAGTCTTTTTAAAAATTATAAATGCAAATGTAGACTAATTCATTATACTATATCTTGTTTGTTAAAGTAAACATTATTTTTCTTTTTGACGTAGTTAGTCTCTAATTGTATAGAAACAGTTTTGCAGCAGAAAAGATTTTACTTTTCACTTAAATTTGTGTACCAATTTTAATTGTTTAATTTCATCTGGCAATGTGTTCTTATAGTGAGCTGTTGATACTGACACTTGATGAACATGATTTCTACGTCGAGTGTTGTAACTATAAATATCAGTATTACATGAAAATAAGTTCCCACCGTTAAGTAAGTCAGTTTTGACAAATACTACAGACTCATAAATAAATAGGCAAGGCAATGGTAAGATTCCAAGCTCAATGAAAAGAGGCTTGCACGGATCACGTGGATGGCATTTTTTCATTATTCGGATAATTTTCTTTTGCAATCTAAATGTCTGGGAACTAAAGGATGAGCTTCCCCAGAATATTATGCCATTTCTCAGGCGGGAATGTACATTTGCAAAATACACGCAACGAGCTACATGAAGGCAGACAGAATTAGAAAGAATTCTGTCAGTGCATAACATAATGAGCTTAATTTAGTGTTTAATTCTGTTATATGTATTTTACATTTCATTTGAGGTTTGGTTGAATTGAGAGACCTAGAAATTTTGTTACCTTAATAACAGCTAATTGCATATTTTTCATTTTCAATGGAGCATACGATTGCCGATTTGAAAAGCAAAATTGCATTGAGACAGTTTTTCCTTCGTTAACTATTAATTTGTTATTACAAAACCAATTTTAAACTTCTGAAATTGTACTATTTATTGTTTCTTTGCGCCAGAATGTGTACGAGAGCGGAACTAGCAAGTAATGGGTGGCGTAATATGCTTTGGCTGCCTTCAACAGTGTTTTTCTTCCTGCAGTAAAAATGTATATAAAATGATTTTTTTTTTTCTTTTTTTTCGTAGCAAATTACATATATCAACTCCAGACAATGCAACTTGGTTATTGTTGTTTTAAGATTCTTTCAACATTAGTAAAAAATGTATAAACTATTTCACCATGCATACAAATCATTATTATTACTAGCAGTAGTAGCTTATTAGAAGTTGCAGCAACTTGCTGAATGACACTGCACAAGGCAGATTATAAATCCCGAAGGCTTCGGACTCCCGTATCTTTATGCGGTTCCTCAGATGTAAGAATATTTTCCGGATTCCGACTGTTTTGCGGAATGGAAAAATATTGAAAATGCAAATGAGGAGTGGCTTGTCCAAATTGTACGAAAGGAGGGCTGGGAATGCCTTTTCATGGATAGAAAGAGGCAACGCAGAGTAAGTTGGCGCTGTACCGCACCACGTGCTGTATACGCAGCGCATCCAAGGGAAGGTGAGCATCTGTCTCGTATGGGACTCGACATGAAATGGTCACTTTCGAAAACTTCGAAGAACTGATGCCAGGAGCCCAAGAGCGATCTCGAACAACTCAGGCCATTCAGGCTACAAGAGATAAGAGAATCGAGGGCGGCAAGTGGAGAGTGCAAATATAAGGAATCTGGCAATCACTTTATCAGTCACTGTAGCATGTTTGCACAGAGTGCAAATAACACCGCGACGGAGAGGCCATCGTCTTTCGCGGAAGTCTGTGAAGAAAATATGTCTTGCTGGCTTCTTCGCTTCTAATAATAAAGAGTTCCGATTAATAGCTCAAGTCCATTGAAGAATTTCCTAAATAGTGACTCGAGATAACAGCGGTACAAGAGCTATTGATATGATTTCTTGACAAAAAATGTAACAAGAAATTTAACATATTTTACCAGTAAAAGAATTTTGAAAATGGATATTTAGGTAACGGTTTTCCTTAAGCAAATTGACAAAAATAGACCAAAACTTTCTCAAGTGTAACTATTTTGAAATGTGATAACATCATTCTCGCATATATCTGATAAAATTGTGGCTTAGGAGCACTTTATCAATCAATATCCTTTGACGTGGCTGAAACTCACAACTAACTCGCTCTCTCGGGCGATGGAAGGCTTGACGGCTGAGAAGCGACCCTGGCGGAGGAGCGGAGAAGCGCGATGCTCCGGTCGCCCGACGGTGCTGCCCCAATCCGCTGCCTTCGCGCCTGCCCCGCAGCCGCACGGCGGGAGCTTCAACTGCACACGGCGCTTGCGCAGGGCTTCGGTACTGGAACGCGATCAAACGGCGTTCCGGTGCCTCGGGAATAATCATTAGTTAAGTTAATGCCTTATTTTACGTGGCCATCAGGCCCGCTCTTCCGTCTGACCACGCAAATTTCGCTACGCTCCTTTCACCACCTAGCGGAGAAAGGAGGTATTATCTTGGGCGACGAAACAGGCGGATCTCAATTTCGCTCAGAGGCTTCTTTTAGGCTTGAGGATCTTTTACATGCAGTAAATCTACTACATGGGACAGCCGGCTTTACTTCCCCTCCGAAGGCGGATACAACTCGGATACAACAGTCCGGTACGCTGACCGTTATACCACCGAATCCGAATATTAAAGTATTCTATAAATATTTCTATTAAATAAGTAATTTCGGGTGCGTTCCGGGACCTAACGTTTCATAATCAACCACTGCGTATGAGTACACTTATTTCAGAGAATGGCCGGCTGAGGTGGCCCCTAGGCATCAACTAGTGTCAACGCAGTGTCTCCGATCGGGGAGGTTCTAGGCTCTGAGTCCCGACGGTGACAGAATGTTCGACATTAAATAGCAGGGTCCAAGCTGCTGTTTCAAGGAGAATTCTAGCGACCGGCGGCTCTGATCGTTAGTTTTCCATGGATTCTTCTAACAACACCGGGCGAATGCCGGAGTACAAACTAACAAATGGGCCAAGCACCGCGCACGAACTTTTCTTCCTCTTTCTTGTCCTGTCCTCTCCCCTGGTTACACTTACATGCACTACACTACCACACGTGTCAGTAGAGCAGGAGGGAAGCTTAGAACTTCTCCCGGCAGGAGTGGTGATCGGTGATGGGAGATTCCTGATGGGAAAACCCAGAAAGCACATGTGTAGGTCAGCACCAGATCTCGCCATCCAGCGGGGTAAGAACACCGCTTCCTCCCATGACATAAAACATACACTACACGTACGGGAAAACCACAGAAGTTGACGCGTCTGCAAACACGAAACAATCAATCAATCAATACTCTACTGAATCGGAAGGTAGTTGAGTGAACCATTAAGGGAATCGACATTCGTACTGCTAACTCCTGAATAAAAATTGTTCCTATCGATTGAAAACGTGTTGTGTTGTGTTGTGTTGTGTGTTGTGTGTTGTGTGTTGTGTGTGTGTGTGTTTTTAAGAAGACATTAACGCTTTCCTTTCGGTTTACAACCCAGTCGAACACAAAGTTGCTTAATGGTGAAATTAATTTTCAGTCGTATAAAACGTGTCCAAAAGTGCTAATTTGACACAAAGTTCTTGAAGTTGAAACAACATAATCTAAGAGCTTTTTGCACATTTTCCTTCCAAGTCGTTATGTTAAAGGACAATGTTTCGAACTGCAACGAAATAACGTATTGCTATATCTAAATTCTCAGGAAGAGAGGAATAAATGTGTATGGTCGTAGCCTTGACTGACAAGTGTCTGATACGCGGAAAATGCATTGCCAGTTGGCACGTAGCAGCAAAAACTGCTCTTCTGTCGGATGACTCATTAAAAATCCTTTACTTTATTTCCGATTACGCTGCAGCGAGTTCGGACCTTCCCCATATCTGCTTACTCGACGGAAACTTCCACCTTCATGGGGAATATCCCATATGGCAAAGGACAAACGGCAAGCCCCAAATTTGTAGAGAGAATAGATTTCGGAATGGAGGGTCATGTGTAAGCCGTTTTCTGGTGATTAATCTTCTGTGTCGACAGCCGCCTGAAAAATACATTAAACATCTATAAGACTAATTTCCAATGCGCGCAGACATTAAAAGAAATCAAGGCAGCCTCCGTTCTTTTGAGACTGGTTTATGGTTTCGTTTTGTACCCAGGAACTCCGCAAAACATCTTTATTACTAATTTCCAGAGCACACAGAAATTGAAAGAAAATTATGCAGTCACTGGCCAGGAGAGAAATCTCCATGGTTACGTTACGTGCCCAGAAATTCGGAAAGAAATAAATAACAATGAAACAGATTAAATTTTCACTAAAAATGCAAATATCTGATAGTGTTATTGCGGCGATTCTCATACTGTGCGTACCGACTGAATTCTTAAACTCAATGAATCACTGCTTACGACACAGCAGACGCCATGTGACAGCAAGGCACCAAGGAGGCGGCCGTTCGCTTTAAGCATTTGGGATTCACTAGTTGCGTTATGAAACAGAAACGTTTTTTTGTATCCTCGGTATGTCAAGAACAGTAACGTGACGTTAATCCATTCTATACTGTTATTGTAGAAGTCGTGATGGCTGTGTTAAAATGTTCAATTTATTGTTGTTCTAACGCGAGTATTTTACTTATTCTTGAGCATTGTAGTGCTACTTTTTGAAAAACCATTTTAATTTACGAAGTTCTTGAGATAGTAACAAATGGAATTTCGCAGCCTTTCGGTGTTATGGCGTTCTTCGTAATTTTATCCCGTTACTGAAAATATATTCAGTTGTTTCAATAAACGATCATTTATGGCATTTAGGGGAATCGAAATTCATCACGTTTTGCCAGTGACCATTTGGTGGGAAATCTCGCATAACGAAGTTCGAAAGGGATATATTTGCCCCTGATTCGTAGGCAACTAATCATGCATTTGTGATTGGCAGATCACAATGACACGGTCAAAGATATTTCGTATGCCCGCTGTACTTTCACTTTCTCGCACCTACTTCATAAGAAGAGAAAGTATTGTAATCGTACGCTGGAAAACGGTGAATTTTTGACACAAAACTCCATTTGCCGTTCCCTGGTAACGAAAAAGTGGAGCAATCTTGTTCATGTATACAGTAAATTACTTGACAGAACGTTTGTCTGTGGTGAAGCTAGCACCTAAACCGTTCAGCCGATATTCTCCAAAATGATAATCCTCGAATGATTTAAAGGATCTCAAGGTCCTCTGAGTTTGAAACATAATTTTGATTTTTGGAGCGTAAGGATCGTCGTATATATGAAGCTCAACGTTTTCAAAATTTGCTTTAATTGTTTATTAAACTTTGTCATCGGATAGCGCAAAAGGCGCTTAAAAGAATAGTGCACGTCTCATTTTCGTTTGTTTTCTTTCTTTCTCGCTTTGTTGTTGTTGTTGAAAATTGTTTAAGTTCAAATTTTTTCGGCGACTTTCAAGATTGATTCCTGCATGAAATTGTTGAAAGACATCTTTAAACAAGGTCATGTACAATTTTTCAAATTATAAGTAGCTTCAGCGTAATTTTATGTAAAATCTCGACTCGGCTCGGATGTTGTGGCCTGTAATGTAATTCAATCGGTAGAGCGTCCGGATCTTTAAACTCCAGAGTATTTGGTTTTTGGATTTTCGACCCACTTTGTCCAGGTTTTGCTTCCAGCATTGATCAGTTGCCTGCAAGTCATTTTTTCTATGTTGATTCAATGTAGCACCGTGGCCACTATGCCATAGTATTGTCTGTAATCTCGTGTGTAAAATCTTGTTTGGCGCTAAAGAAATGACAGTTACTTGCTGTTGTGTGTACACGTCCATCTCTATATGCTCTTGTATCATCTTAGTACTTATGAGAATGTTCTTGCACCTCTATTTTCAGAGAGCCTGCTCGTAGCCATTTTAGAGGATTAAGAAGACCACAGGAACAATTGAAAATAAAACAAAATTATCTGGTAACAAATGTTTAATTCTACATAAAAATATACTGTATAAAACATGGGTAACATGATGAAACTTCACAAAAAAATATATTATTATGTAGATGCCCAAACAGAACCAACCACACTTGCTATATTTTTCACTCTCCTCAAATTACAATTATATTATGAATGAAATACATTAAAATAACATGTGGTAACTTTCATATGCATGCTATATAAAAATTTACATTTCATAAAAACAGTTTGCTTACATAGCAGAAGTTTAACTAACTGATTTTTCAACAACACAAGATTGTTGGGAAGGAAATACTTTACATATCATTGATATTATTAATACATTCAATGATCGTAAATTTAATAACACATAATACACATTTAATCTGAAAAGTTCCAAGTGTTTCTGGAACAGAGTTTTATAACGAGAGAGAGAAGTTTTGCACTCTCTGAGACGTTCTTTGTATACAGATTCTATACAGCAACGAGACATAACACGAAAGGAAGTCATCCTGAAAAGAAAAGAAGAAGAAAAAAAAAGGAAAAAAAAAACACTTATTAGTACTGTCCGTCTTTCTCCACAATCTCAAAATTTTGAGGTACAAGGTTAAAGTTGTTAAGTTAGGTTTTGGCTAAGAACATTGGAATTTTTAACCTGCTACCACTTGGCTACAAAAGCTTAATCTTTCAAACTATGGTCCAGCAATTTAAAAAATGTGAAAAAATTTACTAGTGTTCTGAGATGAAGGTTTAAGATTTTTTCGTGCCCGAGTCGGTGTTCTAAGACACAGGAAAACAGGTCTGGCAAATCTGGGTTCAACCTCTTCCCCTTCCACACATGTCCCACTCTTATCCTTCATTTGTGACCAAATTTTCTCATAAACTGACCAAAAAAAAATCTTCTTTCCTTAGCGATATACTTATGTAAAGGATTAGAAAGATTTAAAAAAATAATAATTTGTAACTAAATTCCAAAATCAAAATATTACTGTGTACTTCAACAATGTATACAAATTTATAATAAACACTAAAATAAATACACAGAACTGTTGCAGTTATTTTCAAAGTATATTTAAATTAAAGGTGATTTAGAGGTGGGGAAAATGGTTTTAATTTTTTTAACTGCAGCCCAGTAGTTAAAAAATCTGAAAAAAATGTACAACCATTTGTGTTTTAAAGAAGAACATTTGAGAGTTTTTTCAAATCTATTCCATGTCTCTAAGACACAATAAAAATTATTTTCTGTTATTTTTTTCAAAAATATTTGGTTTGATTTGGGAAAAAATTAAAAAATTTTTGATAGCATAAATTGTCTTTTTATTTATCATATTTTTTTCCGTCAGATAAAATAGTGTTAAGTTGCCAAAAAAAAACGTGTTTTCTGCTCCAGAGGGGTGTGGGTGGTAAGACGGGAGCTAGGAAACCTTTCAAAAATATTATTTTTATGTTACAATTATAATGTACCCACTCGTACATCATTTGGTTTAGGGAACTTTTAACCATTGTATCCGGGGGTACCCTTATGGATGTGCACTTAATGAGAAAAAAAATTGTGATTTAAAAATATTTGAAAAAACTGAAATGGTAATTTGATGACTTCTTGAGGGATCTTTCAGTAATAACTTCAACAAGTCAAGAATTAATTACTCAAATCATCTCTGTTAGGACAATACATTTCACTGTGGTAAGAAATCTCTCATAACACTCACCAAGGGGATGGAACACGGACATTAGAAAGGGAGGAGGGGAAGCCCATCCTTTTGGTTGAGAACCACTGCGCTACACCACCACCCACTTTGGAAGCTTAGATCTTGCCCTGGCTGGGAGGAAGCCCCACTGGCAATGGTACCTGGTGAATGGGGGGACTCGCAATCTAATGTATATGTTGGCACCACATCTCATGTTACTACTGAAGAGGAACACCGCCACCTCCCGAAACATCAGGGACACTGTTCGTTTGCAGGACAAACAACCATAGCATGTTATATATCTTAAAATAATAATCACTTAAAATTTTTTTTTAATTTTCTGGCATTTTGAAGCAACACTTTTTAGCCCTTTTTAGTTATAAAGTTACGAATATACATTGAAGTGGAGTTAAATGCACATACATAGGAATTACTCTTTTAAATTATTTATTGTTTGTCTTGTAATGTCACAGTCGATGCCTTTTATCCCTTTGCCCAGAGCCTCGGCACCATTAGTATTCGGGGTTCCCAGACAATCACCCATCCATGAAAACATGGTGTCTCAAATTGCTTAATTTCCGTGACTTCATGGAGTGTAGATAAGAAAATTCAGGTAATGACAGTGGCTTTCTCACATACTGCCTATGTAGTATATTAAGTATATAAAGTATATAAAGCTTGGCTATCTCACATACTGCCTACGTAGTATATTAAGTATATAAAGTAATATAAATGCTGTGGGAAAAAAATATTTTTTTAAATAAAATAAAATAAAATAAATTTTTAAAAATAAAATAAAATTTAAAACAATAAAATAAAATAAAAATTTTAAAAAAAAACATAATAACTCGCCTTCCTGCCAATGAAAAAATGGATCATTCTTGTTCCTATGTGTAGTAAATAACATCATCTACCATGTGGGGCAGTTAGATTCCAAATTTGATCCTTGATACTGAAAAATTGGTTTACAACAAAACATCAGTGTGTTTGTCTGACTGTGGTCAACACACTTGCCTAAACCATTCAGAAGGTTTTCTCCAAAATTGACATTCTCTAATCAATTTGGCCAAAATTCAGGCCCTCCAAATTTGAGACAGATGTTTTAATTTTGGGGCACGTTTTTTGTACATCAGAAGCCTAATGACAGTATCAAAATTATCTCAAAAATGGTTCCAAATTTATTCTTTAAATTTTCCCCTCAGGTAGAGCAGAGTGTGCTTCTAACAATGACACCCATTTTTTGTGAACTTTCTGAATTTTTAAAAATTGCAAAAAATATGCATTGGAAAACTACAATATCATTGATAGAGTTGTTTTTTGTTGTTGTTGTTGTTGTTTTGTTTTTTTGTCATTGTTAATGAAATTTGCCCTATAAAATAGATATTTATATTCAAAGTGATAATTTTTTAAAAAATTTTTGTGTAATTTTTGCTCAAAGTAAATGCAATTTTTAAACAATTTGTTTCTCAAAACGGCTCCAAACTTTTTCTTTTTTCCTCGAATAGAGCAAAGGTTGCTTACAAATGGCAGATTTCATTTCTTCTGAAATCTCAATTTTCAAAAACCGCAAAAGTTAAAAATAATGCAGGATAGTTAATGCTGTTGTAACACCATTTGTTTCAAATGCAAACTCTCACAAAACTAATGAGGGTATTTCCATTCAACAACACTTGAGGCAAAAAAGTTGGCGTTCAGCCCCCTTTGCCGAGTTAAATGAAAGATACAACCAAGAACATTAGGTTATGTTGATGAATGTTTCTAAGAAACAAATCAGATAAGTGTTCATATTTTCTTCAGCCCTTTTCACTAGATGGGAGAGAAGTGGTGGTTTGGTTATTTCGATGACAAAAATATCATATCAGATATCTACCTCATTTTCAATGCAAAAAAATGTATACTACCCAGGAGCCAACATTTCTAGTTATCAGATTTTGTCATCAATGCCCATTACTATCATTCATTTTTAATTCAATTATTATTGATAGAGGAAGTGGGGATAAGAATTCTGAAGCTAAAGGAAAAGTGCACACATAATATGCATGATCACTGTTATTAAAATTTGGTTCACATACAATTATTTACTTTCTGATAGCTTCATTTACAATTTTTTTCCCTCCCTATTTTATTGAAGGCCACATTAACTACAAGGTCATTAGCGACCACTATTGATTTAATGTCAGGGGTATTTGTGTACTGAATGAAGTGATATGGTGATAATGAGAGGTGAAAGAACGAACACAATATACACATGCCCAAAGCAGATTGCGAACCTTCGATCCTTCGGCCCAAGTTCGCTGCACCACTACTGCCTTAATAATCTTGGCCACCGAGATCGGCATTTACAATTATTATTTCCTTTTCTTTAAGTGTTTACTTTTATCCAGCCTTTCTCCCTCAGTTATGCATGTTCCTCTCTATTTATTTATTTACGTTCAGGAGACAGCTGAAGTTATTGGGTCCCATGAGTGATAAGCAAATGAAGAGACAATAACGATGAACTGAATGATGGAATGCAGGGCAAGAGAAATGAGAGGTCCCCAAGAAAAAAAAGGAGAATCTTTGTCCACCACAAATTCCACATGGATCAGACAAGTATCAAATCTGAGTCCTAGCAGTGCAAAACTAACCATTATGCCACAAGCTCGCCTTCTCTCCTCTAGCTTGCTTATTCTTTCACTACCTTTTTTCATAACATTATAGTATTTAGTTCAATAAACGAGGGTTGAGGTATAAATCATGGCAACATTTTTTTTTGTGAGAATAATATACTCATGGGAAACGTGAAATATACACATGAAAGAGCAAGTACATGTATTAACTAAGTACATGCATGTATGAACTAAGTGCATGTGCATTTAACACATCAAATTTGTGTTTCACACATTTATTAAGATATTAGTAGGGAGAAGATTTTCATGCCCTAAATAACCTTGAAATATGGTTATAAAAATATGCATTTATTACCTAAAAATTCTGAATACACACTTTAATATGCAATTAAAATTAACAATTGCATTCATTACAATTATCAACTCATTAAATTTCCTGTATAAAACTTTCTTCACAAAAATTTAGCAGAAGCATATTAGCTCTAAAATTATGATCACGAGGCACACAATTTTTAGAGCAAGCAACTAAGTTTGATGCCCAATTACTCCAAAACTACTCATATTTTTGAAAAATTCAACATGACCTTATTTGAAGATATGTTTTTGATTAACACATTTCATTAAGAAAAAAATGTTTATCTTCAAAATTGTATTTGTAAGAAGACACTGAAAATTTTTTGAATATTTTCAATTTTCGAAAAATCAGGGTTTTCAACCATGAGACCTGCGCCATTCTCTTAAATGTCCTTCAGACTATCCAACAACGAAATTTAATCAAAGTCGATAGCGTCATTTTCTTTTAATTTTGAAAATGTCCCGGCCGCTTCATGTAAAGTACCCCCAAAATTAAAATATTGGTTTCAAATTTAAGGAGCCAGGACATCGGTCTGATCGATTGGGGAATATCAATTTTGGAAAAAATCGGATAAACAGTTTAGACGCTAGCGTTGTTCAGAGAGATGTTTTGCCGTGAATAGATTTTTCGGTAACAAGGACCCATAAAACATGGATTCTGGCTCACCATGTGTTAGAGGATTTTCTTCTATATTTAGTAACTGGATTTATGCACTTTTTCTTGACCAGGGCCTTGTTGTAATAAGAGTTTTTCCGCCGAAAATTCACAGTTTTTCGCGCCGCATTACATAACTTTTCTTAAGCGCGAGAAAGTAAAAATTGAAATAAATATTCACGTTAGTGAAAAAATATGTATTTACCCAATATAAGGCGAGTTTTTTTTTTTTTTTTTCCCAAAATCTCGGTCGAAAAATGGGGGGTCGTCTTATATTCGCAGATTAAGCCTGGTGGTTTAAGTTTTCACATTGCCATTCCATGTCACGAAACTCGTAAATGTTGACGTAACAATAAACTGCGAAAAGGTAAAAATATTGCGCGTAATACGCGCCGCGTATCTACATACGTAATTCGTAATATTCGCATTCGTATTCTCGGCATCCACTGCCAATCTCCGGACAATTCAGACCGATATTTTTGAATGGCCTGCAAAGAGAGAATCTCAAAACGAAAGGTATTGTATCAAATGAAACGTAACGTGGAAATGAATGCGGAGATTTTGTTACACGATGCCGCGCAGAATCTCGGTTTGGCGCCCGGCGAACGAATATGCGTTTTGAACAGTACAGAAACATCAAGTGCGGGACGGATAGAAAATCTGGCGACACCGGAAGGAATGTTCTTCGGTGGCGTCTGATGAAAGACTATGAACAGCACCAATTTCCTTCTCAAAACATTCAGAGGGACCTAAAAAATCAGATGTGCATGGATGGAAGACCAAAATGAAAGAAATATTGATACATTTGAAGATGATGAGGGTAGTTACAAAAACCATTATTATAATTTTAGGGAACAAGAAAATGATAGTTCAGCAATGTCTTAACATTCTCATTAACAAGGGTCATTAACATTCTAGTCAATAAGTCATTTGCAATTTTATTTTGACTAAATGTATGATTAGTTACGAAATTTTAAAATTCTCAGGAGGCCTCTTCAAAATTAGGGGGTTGTCATATTCACAGTTGACTTATATTTGGGTAAATATGGTATATTGTACATCTTGTTGCATTTCTTCTGCCTGGTTTAAAAAATTTAATATAAGAAATACCTCCTTTGCATAAATATTTTATTATCTATAAAAAATAAATAAAACGCAAACTGTGACAAGCTCTTTCTAATCACTCAAGCTCACACATAGATTCTATAAAAAGATGAAACATGAGATAAGCTCCATTAAATCAAAATCCTTCATAACAAGGAAAATTAACCAATTAAGAGACAAAAATATGTAAATCATAGAAATCCGCTTAGTACACATTAGTATACACGAGTTTACAACATTCCAGAAGCATTACAATACATCAGTTCTAAAGGCCTGATTTAGGCCTATGCTCGATTACTACACGTGCCACCTACTCACACACTCACTAGGCATCACGTGTGTTGCTGATCACCGATTGCTATGTGTCCTAACAGAAACTCCCCTGCCTTTTCAGACTCCCTAAAATGAAAGGGCGTTATTCCCAAGAGCTTCTACAAATTCCCTACGAAATTCTCAAGAATTTCTCCCATGGAGAACTGCTATCTTGGAGTAAGAGTTCCATTTGAAACAGGTTACCTTTATCTGGCACAGCGGCAGTCAGACAACTGATTTTACATTGCTCTCATTGCCAATAAAAGCACTCCCAAAGTCATCTGTTGTTGTGAACACACATTAGTACAACATTTGTTGTCTTTCACACAACAAATAAAATTATGTGATCTGATAACATTTCTCTTAGAAAAAAAAATATTGCCATGACTTCTGCCCGAAACCTCATTAATAAATCTACTTACTGAGTCTCAGTCTTCAAAGTATGTTCAATGCCTCGCATTAGATCATTTGTCTTTAATATAAGAAGAATCTGCCGATTAACTCTTGCTAAAACATCAGATATTTGAGGCAAGAGTCCAGGTATTTCTTTTTGAAATAAGGCTTTCTGAAACAACAAATGAATTATCAAACTTTTGCTATCGTTATTTCAATAATAAAAATATATAACTATAATATTCCTGCCATAATCAGTTAAACACTTCATTAAATAGAATGATTCTAAAGATCACAATTGCAAAGCCACTTACTTCTTTTACACTAAACTTGGTTTTATCATGCCAGTCATTAAAGCATCCCAAGTGCGTCCAGTAACCATGCAGGCGAAAAGACCATACAAGTCACCCACTCCTAGTTTCTCACAATGTTGTCGCATACCTTTTTTGTCCATGTTGAAATACTAACCTTTTAATTCAAAAAAAAGCAAAATTAGTTCATACAACTTCATAGAATAATGTTTAAATACAATCAACAATAAAAGGAAAGATTCACAATAATCAAGAATCCAGAATCTCTCCACTTGAATCCCTTCAAGTGGAGAGATTAGAAAATTAAAACTTGAATATCAAATACACTAGTTGGTTTCTAATGAATTTTTTAATTGAATTTATTAATAATGCTCATCACACAAATTGTGAATTTACAATAAAGAAAACTGAAACTTACAGCATACAATCCATGATCCAACAACACAATTTCTACTTCATTATTAGAATTCTTTCTGACAAATATATTGCCTGGATGGGGATCACTATGAACAAAACCTTCAACAAAAATCATTTGAGAATACAGCCTTCCTAGCTTGCTTGACACTTCATAAGGATTGATATTATTTGACTGAATATATTCCAAGTCATTGACTTGACCACCTTCCACAAATTCCATTGTCAACACCCGTTGTGTGCTAAGGTCCCAGTGAATCGCAGGAACCTATAAAAGCAAGAAATGCACATTTATTCTAATAACTCTTACTCAAAAATGTCACCTCACAAACAATTAATAGGCAATCTAAAGACAGTAATATGACTCACTTTAAGCCACGTGGTATCCTTAAATAGACATTTAACTTTCTCGGCATTATGACCCTCTTGAGTGAAGTCCAATTCAATAGGAATGTTACGTTTTGTTTCCTCCGCTAACCACTGAAACTTAAATTCAGGAAAGGCCCAAGAAACCAGATTGACCAAGATTTCCATGGTCTTCATGTCTACTCTTGAATTGCCCCTAACAGATGGATGTTGAACTTTGACAGCTACAGTTGTTCCATCAATCAAACGAGCCTTATGTACCTGTGCTAAAGATGCTGTGCCAATAGGCTCTGGTTCTATGGATGCAAATATTTTCAATGGCTGCAATAAAAGTCAGAAAAGAACAAACAATATTCAGAATTTTATGTTATTTCTTAGACATTACGAGATTATTTTTAAATTCCATTTATCATGCTAAATTTTGGATTCCAAAACAGGTTTTTTATTATTGTTAAAATTAAACTTGCGATTTATGGATTTTCTGACAATATTATCTCAGCATTCGACATTGATTAATTAACCTCCAAAACTGAAAATACTGAAAAAGGAACACTAGTTTCTACCATCTTCTCCAGTATTTACATCCAAATAGTGACAATAAGCATGTGAAATGCAGCCAAATAAATGTTACTAACTTATATGCAACCAACTAATACATTATTGCTGCCCTTTGTCTTTAATATATCCAAAAGATTTCTACAATCAATCTCAAGTTACAAATTTGGAACAAAATTACATTTTCTCTTATATCAAAAGTTGTCCATTATTATAGTATCACATCTTAAAAAGAATACATAAAAGCCGGTAGCATTCACTATTTGCCATTTAGAATATCCACTATCTTCACCTTCCATGAAAAGAAAATTACTTAGTAAACACTTACATCTTCCTTGAGATCTTCTCGTAGAACTTTATAAATTTCTTCTAATTTTGAAGAGGGTGCATGACTATGTAGCACTTTCATTGTATCAACATATTCCTTGGGAACTAAGTAATCCAATGCTCCAATGTGTTGTCCAACTTTAATGTAGACACCTTTGTTGGTGCAGCATAAATTTAAAAGTTTTTCAGCAGCTGCTTTGTGTACCTACAGATAAATTGCAGTAAAACTATATTACAGAAATAAAAATACATTGCAAAATGCCATAATCCTTTTTTGAGCAAACATACCTGGGAACGGAGAGTAATATACTCTGGGGACCCTGGATCAACATTTTTTGCATATAATGCCCTTTTATAATCCAAAGCTATTCTGAACACAGTTGACGCTGCTCTACCCAATCGCACAATTCCAATAGCATCCACATCATATTGGTTTTTACTTAAAGATATGGCAGTACCAGTGATAGCTCCAGCCACCACACTATACTTCACGACCCGACGTAAAGAAAACATCTTTCAACACTTCCAGAAAAAGCACTGAAAAACTTTATTTATTATGAACAACGTAACGAAGTTTCTGTATGTACCCACATCTTAAAATACTTAATAACATCAGTAAAAATTTTCAGTACTTCATCGAAAATGTTTCATTACACACACATCTCTTCCTGAGGCGAAGGAAAGTAGAAAGTGGCTCGCTTTTACTTATACCGTACTTCCGAACGGTATGGAATGTTGAATGTGCCTTAAGTATTGTGAAGAACGTCTTCAACTAGTTGCATAACCCCAACTCTCAAATGTCATCAAGTCTTTTCAGGGCTATGAAATAAAATAACATTTCCATAAACTAATGCGGAAATTCTAGAGGCTTGATTCTCACAAATTATCCTAGAATCTGCTCGCACTACATGAAAATTCCACGTCTCCACAATCGCATCTGCCACAGCAACTACAGAGCCAATAGAGAAATTACGCAAATCCCTGCACATTCTCATATAACATACATAAAAAGTAACAACTTCAATTAGTGTAACTCACTCTCGTCCTTAAAACATGCGCGGTCGTTTTATCGTATTCTGCGCGATTATCATTATTTACGCAACAACTTCTTGAAACAATACTCCATTAATGTTACATGATTTCTGTTAAAAACAGCGATGAGATGAAGATAACGAAGACTGGACATAAGCTCTAACAACTGTCATGCTTGAATTCTGTTTTCAACCTCGTCGAGTAATCTGCGAGTAATATTGACCGTCATTGAGGAAGCGTCACCGCGTTGTTAGCGGAGTCCTAGGCACGATGGTTCCCCCTAGAACGGGCATTTCTATAATATTCATTTTACTTGCATTTTCCTTCCTACACGAAGTTCACGGTCAAGAAGAAAAAAGTTCGAAGAAAAAGCTCCAAATTGGCGTAAAGAAGAGAGTAGACAACTGTCAGGTGAAGTCAAAGAAAGGGGATTTCTTACACATGCATTATAAGGTGAATAAGATTTTATTATCATTGACTATCTATCCCGAGCTTTGATTTCATGTATTAACAATAAGAGCCAAACATTTATTTATATTTTGAAGGGTACTCTGGAAGACGGCACCGAATTTGATAGCAGCTATGGGCGAGGACAGCCCCTAACATTTACACTAGGATCTGCACAAGTCATCAAAGGCTGGGATCAAGGATTAATGGGGTAAGAAATTTGATAATACCGTGTTCATCGTGAGACGTTTGGAATTGAGAATTAAATATAATTTTTATTCTTCCAGAATGTGTGAAGGAGAAAAACGGAAATTGGTTATACCACCTGAGTTAGGGTATGGATCAACAGGAGCTCCTCCTAAGATTCCAGGAGATGCAACTCTGATTTTTGAAGTTGAATTAGTGAAAATCGAGAGAAGAGATGATCTCTGAGATAATGATTGTTATATTTTTTAACATACAATGATCTTAGGACATCATTTTATACAGCATTTAATAGTGAATATTTAAGGCTGAATGTATTTCAGCACTTTACCACATTCTAAATAGCGGATAAATGCGTAAGGAGAGTGCAGACTAGCAATTTGAAGCAAAAAGTATTACAAAATTATCTATTTGCCTTAATTTATACTTGGAAGAACATTTGTAGCTTAAAAATATTTTACTAGAGGTGTATTGCTTCGAGCATCCTTTTCAAGCTAAGAACCAAGAGTTTATTCACAACTCATTTAATTGTAAATGAATATTCATTTTGAAGAGACTTTTAAGGAAAAGCTTGGAAATACTACCTGAATGGTATTGTGAACTTATTTACCAGAGTATTGACACCAGCCATTAGATTTTATCAAGTTTAATCAAATCTGAAGTTAGAAATAGTAAGCCAGCATATAAAACTGTAAGCGTTTATAATGGTCAAAATAAATAATGCAAATGATTTCTATGAACAAAATTTAATTCAGTTAATATCAGCAACTGAAGAGATGACCCATCCTGGACATTTTTATTTATCACAGTTGGCCTCAATTTTTGTGTAAATAGTGATTGGAATAGCCCACCATGAATTAGATTTAATTAAACCTATGATCTTCTCCATACTCAGCATTTTATCTCTGAAGATTGTCAGACACTCTGCTTAACGGAGTTTTGGGGCAAACTTAGTACTGAATTTTTAATTAGTGAAATCTATACTTAAATTATAATATATTAATTCTTAAGAAAATGCATTGTAATTATGAAGTTAAAACTTAGTAGAAGATAGTTTAAACCTGATTGTACCAAACTTTATTCAGACGTGAATTTCACAGAGGCAACAGTTTTGTTACTACAGATAATTGTAATAATAATCAAAATTTGTTGATAATCTTTTATAGTGTATATAATAATTAAAAAAATGGTTTTCTAAAAGAACGGATATTAGTTTCCAGCAAATTCATAAATCATAATTCTTAAATATGATTTTTTAATTTGTCAATAAAATTGATAAATCATGAAACTTTAATTGTCCTTGCAATGAACGGACAATATAAAATTTAATTGAAGACTACCAATTTAAAATTATCCCTTCAGTGAGAGATGGTTGCAGATGAAAGTCTGTTCAAGCCTTGAAGTTCCTCAGCCCATTAGCCGCACCAAGATGTTAAAGTCGTGAAACACTAGAATGGAAAACCCTGCGCATAACTATGGGAGTGAATTGCCACAATGCCAGCTAAATTTTTATTTTCCCATTGATTGGTAAAAAACTGTTCCCCTTTTAATTACTAAAAAAAAATTATTAAAAATGAGACAAATTAAATTATGGATATTAAAATATCCAGTTAAAATCTAAGATTTCAAAATGGACACTGAATTAATCTAAGATCTGGGAACTCAATAAGAATTTTTAATGAAACAAAGCATTCTTGTACTTATGGGTTTTATGATGCTACATCTGGAACACTGAAATTTATGACAAAAAAAGTTTGAGGAAGAGTTAATTCATGACAGAGAAAAAGGAAACCTCAGCAGTAAAGAGCCATTGGTGGTCAATTTACTTCACAATAACTGCCATTATTTATATTGATATTCTTTAGAAAATATTGAATGCTTTTAAATGGAGTTACCTTTTATGTTTACTGAGCACACATTTAATATGGTTCTTCAATCTTTGAAGATGGTCTTATTCAAATTTTAGTATGCAGCAATAAAAAGAATTCGTAAGAGGAAATCTATGCACTTTTGATATATTAACATAATAAACCGTGTGAAAATGAAGTAATTGCTGTGCTACTGTTCATATGTGAACTAAGACACTTAAAGTTCCTACAGCATCTCAATTCTTGCTCCTTCTGATACAGGTATTGCATTCAATGTTTGCAGTACATCTTTATAATTCACATGCCAAGGTGAGTAATTACTCACAATGTCAACTCCAAATTAATTCGTCCTAATGACAAATGTGAATTGCATCAGTTCAATAACGCAATAGCTATTTGCATTTACAACAAGAACAAGGGTTTTCAAATAATACACCAAGATTGTAAAAGATTTACTCAAAAAATAATTTATTTTAACATAAAAACTTGGAAATAACAGTTTTCTTTCACTTCATTTTGCTTGAAGCAAATCATTCCACAATTTACAAAATTCATGGTTATTCTGTGTATGTATATACAATTGTATCTCTCTTGTCATCCTCATCACTTTGTCCATCATTTTCTTCTGCATCAGAACTGTGGCAAGAATCGTACTCCTGTTGTGTGTCACGGTACTCCACTCTTGCAGGGAGGTCAGGCAAAATGGAACCAAGCTTGACAGAGGAATTCATAGCTAACTTCTCTGATGCATGCTTCGCCTGTATGGTCTATAAAATGAATTCAAATTAACAAGGAAATTATATTCATCAAAATTGCTTTGTAAATTAAACTAAAAAAGCAATCAAATAATAAAGGTAAATAATTTATACAATGAAAGTTGGACATATTTTTTTAATATCATGCATGGATTACAAGGAATATTATTATATAAAAATAAATAAATCCATTCAAATTCTACAAGATGCGTTTTCAACTTTTACTGAAATAAAACACACACAACCTACCACAAATTCTTAAGGTAAACAAGTAAAAATTTTACTGTAATCTTTCTCACCGTTTCACTCCTAAACAGCCATCTTACCTTTAGCTTTGCAGCCTGTAACTGCTGAATCCGTAAGCTTTCCTCCAGTGTTATGAGCTTGACCGCTCCATGAACAGGAGGGGGCGGCGTGGCTGCCGTCACCTCCCAGTAAGGGCCTTGATGCTTGGGGACGAACAATCCAGGGTGCACACCAGATTTTGTAGTGGAGTGCGGTTTAAAAGGTTCACTTCTCTCTCTTGGGGGCTTATCAACTTTTTCACATAAATGCTGTGCATACAGATCGTTACAAGGCTTTATCTCTGTAGTATCTCCTTTTGACACTTTAGTGCTTGCATCCAGTCTTTAAAAGAAGCATCAAACACAAAAACATTACCAAAACTGCCTTAGACCCACCAACTAACTGTACAAGCTTAATAGAGAACAGAGGATTCCAGGCCTAAGCAAAAGCCACTAATGTGGACAGCAGCAATCTCCCTTACACATCTACAGCACAATGTCATTTCATTCATCTTTTAATGACATTACATGTCTGTCTCCCCAAACGATATTTTATGCAGTAAAATATTCATTTGCTTTTTGTTTTTCTCCTAAATTTGTATTTAAATGGTCATAACTGAATAATCATTGGAGATTATGTATAGTAAATATTAGCATTTCTAGAAAATTCTTTTGGAAGTGTAAAAGCTCAGGTAGTGCACAGGCTGCAGTGAAAACAGCACTGTCCAGAGCCAAGAGTAGTGGTATTGAAACCAGAGTCACGCAACTTGCTTAACTTAATGATTGTGGAAAAGGAAAAAAAACATATCCACTCCCCCTTTAACTAATTCCCAATTGTCCAAAAAAATTAAAATATATTTTTTGGAACTTAATTACATACATATGGGATATGGCCCAATTAATATTTTTGAAATGAATCTTTTGTGACCCAGTAGATAGTTAGCACTTGCTTGCGAGTTCAGGTGCATGTAGAAGAATGAGTAGCAGTTTATCTGCCTACGAACATATCTATTCCCAATCAAATTGTTATACATTTATCTTCCCAGAGGTTATAAAGGGTTGGGGGTGTGATACTGTTCACTAGCTGACACAGTAAAGAGTGCAAGTACAAGGTCTCCCTTAAAAAACTTACAAAGCACTCAAGGCCATTTGAAAAACCTCAATGGAATTTAATATGACTAGACCATTTACACTGTGCAGAAATAAAATGTTTATAATTCCACATTAATTTTAAAAGTCACAACTAACAGTGTTTGTATGCTGGTGCAAAAGCATTTTTAACTAACCAACATTATTCCAATAAATTAAAACTATGATATAGCTCAGAACTCAGTTTTGAACCTCTGATATCAAATATAAACAATACCAAAAAATTAAAAATAATGCAAGCTTATTAACAATATTATAAAACAAGAATATTTTAAAAAAACCCTACATACTTCTCTTCATTGGAATCCTCTTCTGGCACACTTATTAAAGGAATACCTCCATTTTTTTCCAACTTGACTTGTTCCTTCAATCGCCTACAAACAATACCACCACACATCAGAGAACAGAGGAATTGGAGCAAGGAAATCAATAACTACAACACGTGACAGTAATTTTCATTTATTTAAAATTTGAATATAATTTTTTTATGAATCCAGAGTAGGAATTCCATTTTTATCTAAGAGAGGTAATAACACATGCTCCATATTATTCACTACTTCAAAACTACTTTCACTCTGAATTTTGCACATGTGATCAGCAGATGTATTCTCATTGCACATCTGGGAACTATTATAGCTACCAGCACTCCCAGCAAAATCACTACAAACATTTCCAGAATGTGAGTCATTATTACTCAAAGGATTTTCATCATCTGTTTTGGATAGCAATTGGTTAATCTTTTTACCTTCCTTATCCACTTCACAGCTAATGCATGTTTTATGTAATACGTCAACTCTAAAAGAATCTTCAGTAAAAGTTGAAAAATTTGAATCATACATTTTCAGAACATCAAGAGCACCTTTAAGAAATCCAAATCGACGGCCAAGACTGTGACCTTGTTTATAACCCAAGTCAAATGCATCTTGGTATGTTTTTTGATGTCCTGCACTTACTCCTTCCCGGAAACCATCTTTTATAATAGTATCTGACACTTTTTTCCAAGACACAGCACAAATATGTAAATCTTCATCAGAAGAACTTAAGGATTCCATTGTAATTCATTTACTACTACTGCATCAATTTCACAATACCAATAAGTTTTAAGAAAGGTAAAAAATAACTGAGTACAAAAATAGTACCTGTGTATCTTTTTCTTCAATCTTCCTGTACCAGAATGAGAAGCAAGAATTTTCAAGGGATTAGTATCTTCGTCACTGCTAATATCACTGCTTTCATTTAGCACACCAGTTAATTGACCTGTCCACTCAATTTCATCTACCACATTACTTTTTGAGAGGGAAAGACCAGACAAAAGTCCACAAGTTTCGTCAATTTGATCTTTCTCTGATAAAGCCTTTACCACACGCTCTCGAAAAGTCTGAATTCTTTTCCCTTTATCAGGTAATTTGTTTATAAAAGACCTATAAAATATTTCATTATTACATAATTCTTACATTATTGCAAAATTCAATTTTAAGACAAACAGCAGTCTTTAAACTTACTTATTGGATAACAGTTTATCTTGCCTTTCCAATAATTCTAATAATTCCACTTTAGTTTTAGAATTTAAATTTTCAATATAACCTTGTTTTTCCTTTGGATTGGGGTACACATTTCCGGGCACCTTCTTAATAATCTTCTCTTCAAACATTGCCATTCATAAACATTATATCCACCAAATAATTTGAAGTGTGATATGGTCAACACCAACTTCGCAAGTTGTGCAATCAAGCACCACGACTCTTCATGTCAACTGAATTGTTCAACTTAACATACAGTATGTACAGGTTTTCATTTTTGAACTCGATCACAACCACACTCATACGAATTAACAGAGACGACAATTAAATCGTAAGCCACCTAGTAGCAATTACTACAGTAGATCTTTCAATGCAAGTCTGTCACCTCTCCAATTTTCTCTGTGCTCCAAGCAGCGTGCTCCAGGGAAGCCAAAGAGAATATAAAGGCCAGTTGCGAGTCAGCCTCTCTTTACAAAAACAATTGACGCTTGCAGGCCGTAACGAAAAGTTGTGTAAAACAAGTGAAACATAATTCGCGTTAAAATCATGGAGATATCAATGTTTCGAGTTTCACGGCGCTCTCTATTGGATAAATTTATATTGTTTTTTAGAAATATTTATAAAAGTGGGGAAGCTTTCATTTCATGAGGAAGGTCATATCCAGATATCATTTCCAGAGGAAGGTCATACATGGATTGAAAGGTGTTAATCTACGGTCATATCATGGATGAAAGGATGTTCTTCTATGGACATGTAGCCCAGTCCAATCGGCAGGTACTAAAAAAGGCGGGTTATTTGGATAAAGGTCATAAAACCTTTATCTTTGGGAATGTGTATGTACCCATTCACTAATAAGTTTTCGACCTCGTAGACCTCGCTGCTTTTCTGCTTTTTTCTGCTTTTTCGTTGTTTTTTTCCCTCCATTACATGTAATAACAGCTCATATTTACCTCCTTGGTGAAAAGCGAGCGACTTCGCCAATATATATATATATATATATATATATATATATATATATATATATATATATATATATATATATATATATATATATAATAGACTACACACAGGTGAGTCAGGTACCTTTAGCACCTCCTGTAATTTTTTTTGAACGGTTGAAGTTATGGCAAGTTATTACAATTTTCACGAAAGTGCATGAGGGAATGAGGCTAATTGATGCATGTACTCGTTTCGATTTTATCACTTGTATTTTACGAGATACTGAGGTAACTTTGTATTTTAAATGTAACAGTCCACCAACCGAGGTTTCGCAACGTTCTCCCTCCTTGCCCGTGCTCGGAGCATTACAATATCCGTTAAATACGAGCCGCAAATTACTCAAGAAAATGCTTATCCAACATATGACAATATGTATATCATTGGACTCCTTTTTTAGTCTCGTCACAATAGACTAAATAATATGTATAGTTCTATTTGAAAAAAAAGTTACCTCAATATTTAGTAAAATACGAGTGATAAAATTGAAACGAAACCCATTCTCTCATGCACTTCTATGCTAACTGTATTGCTATAACGTCAACCGTTTAAAGATTACAGGAGGTGCTAAAGTTACGTGACTCGCCTGTACACTATATAATCTGAGGAGAGAAAGGTAGATGAAAATGGATTAATACAAAAACTGATTTTTTAAAAGATTTATTCATTTAAAAGTACAATGTTGATGAGAATAGTTTTCTCTTCGATCCATTGTAAGCCCAACAAAATAGATATTTCACAATAAAATAAAAGGCACACGTATGTAAAATACGATAAAATCTTGTGAACAGTTATCAAAATATTGTTCTAATGCTCTCTGACAGAATGAAACTCACGGGAAAATCTACAATTTTAGACAATAAGGAAAGAAATCGTGGGGCATGCCAACAAATAGTACAATATTGTATTAAGCTTTTAAATGTTACTGCTTGGTGAACAATGAGTGTAATCCTACAAGAATAGGATAATGGATGGCTGTGTGAATATGCCCTCGCATTATGAGTATGACATATCCCTTATTTGCATTATAATATAATCTCTAGTGACAGTATTTTTTCAGGGCGAACTTTCTCATATACCCTCATTCTTTATTACACATATACAGTCCAATTTTACTTATTTACATTCATCATTACACAACAGATCAAACATTCTTCGAGTGTTAGAGAAAAATATTTTCAGAAAAATAAAAAAATAAAAAATGAAATGTTATTAAAATACATTTCATATATTTCAACAAAAGTAAATCTAAAAGTTATAGCTTTGCAATCTTCGTAAATTCATACAAAGAGACAGTATAATTTTTATGCATATGTACAAGTACCTACATTGAGAACGGTATGCTTCTTTCGGTCAAGGCTCATTCTCATTACGAACCATATCAGCCATTTGTACAAAATATATAGCCATATCACTTTTGGAGCATATCGTTCGCTGTGTCCTATAAGGTTGTTTATAAATGTACGTCTCGTTTCTGACAAAACATTATTTGATACATTCATAATGTTCAATGTTTTTTTCACAATTCCACAGTAGAATTTTCTCTCTTTATTGTTTCTATCATTTCAGTCTGAAAGAAGAATAAATTGTGTCAATGGATTGAAGTAATTCAAATGGCACGCAAAATGCACAGAAAATATTTAAGATTAGCAAAAAATGTATATAAAATTAATGGAATTATATATAACGGTCACTACTATAATTGTCTACAGTGCTATAAAACGTAGAACCTCGAAAACTCGAACTTCAATATCTTGAATTTTCTTAATATTCTTTTCAATTCCCTCTGTGTCCAGAAGTCCATTCGAATTGCGTTATTTTAAAATACTCGATAAATTGAATTTTTCTATTTTTCCCCTTCTAATTCGAAATTTCGATGTTCCATCATATAAGGATCCTCAGTGTAAAATAAGCTCATATCTTAGGAAACAGATTTACAATTATTATCTTGGTTCAGAGTGGTGAAAACTCGCACACCTCATGAGCCGTCGAGATGGTCATCTTGGGCCACATTTGGCAGCGACAGCCATTCCGTGCCCTGTCCACAGGGGCATGAGTTTTATTTAGTATAAGTGATAAATTATTTAAACAGTAAACATGTGTTTGGAAGCGTTCGAAAAATGCCGCTTAATGGAGGTGTTTAATGCAGATGTTATTTTTCATAAATGCCAAAATTAAGAATAACCATCAAGCCAACTATCTGCCACTAGCCATTTCACCTTACAGAATACTTAAGTGCCATTTACTATCCCTTATAAAACGCTTTTTTTGCAACCCGGTATGCACGGTACGCAGCATCTTTCTTAAAGTGGTTTATTCATTCGTTAATAGCGTGGTCATTAGTGATTACAAGATTATTAAAAAGGACTGACAGAATTTGAAACTGCTAAGTATTACAGAATGTTACAAAAAAGTATTAATAAATTTTCCTTTACGTTAATTATGGCAATGATATAATATACAGGTAACTATTATTCAACTTGTTCAAATGAACACATTTATGTATTTTTTATCTAATTGTAATTAACACAGAAAATTAATTACTTTCTAGGTCATTTTTTGATACCGTTAACTGCATCTTGTTACCATTGTGCATACCTCGAAAACGATCCATTCAAAATTCAAAATTTATTGCTTATTTATCCTTTAAAATTTTACTACATGGAGTTTTTTTCTCCCTTTCAAAATTTAAGTAGTTTATGACTTAGTGTAGGGATCACAGAATTTTGAAAATATGCACACAATTCAACTTTTCCCCATAGCACGTCATACGCAGTTTTTAACTGTTTTTTGACGTAAAATAAATAAAAAATTAAAATAAATAAGGCTTTTATATATATATATATATATATATATATATATATATATATATATATATAATATTCCCAAAGGATATTGTTTCGTAAGCCATAATTTATAACATCGTTGGGGAGGGCAGCGTTCCAAGTGCTCCAGGATGAAGCTGTGATTAAAACACGCGGAGTGTTCATGCAGGTCCTACTAGTACCAACGTAGCCGACAGCACCCACCGATAAGACTAATAAATACTCATTAGAAGCGGAAGAATTGAAATACAATTTGAAAAGATCATTCACTATTAATCGCATTTCATTAAAAATGAGAAATCATATATCAATTGAAAGAGGTCAGAATGTTTTGTAGGACCAACAAAGCAAGTTAATTGCGCAAAAATAATTTGTTTTGTACGCGTTGGACCTAAGTAACGCAACGATCCGAGCTATTCAGCGTCGGAAGAAGGAGCGGGTGTATCAAGAACACTTGCGCAAGCAACGTATGTTCACATTTAATTTGAAACGGTTCATGACACCCAGTGTCAGTGATCTTAGTGGAAAACCTGCGGAAAACCCAACTTTCGGAGATTCAAATTCAATAATAATTTTATTAACGTCTGAAAAACTAGATCTTTTGACAACAGAGTTTCCTTTTTTCGGAAACAGGAACTCGGGAGAAGTGTAATCACCTTGACACCTTGGTCCTCTTTGAGTAGAGATACTTAAATCTTCATATATTATTTAAGAAGTTAATAGAAGAATGAAATAAAATGTTCAACTCTTATTGTAAAGAACTATTGTTTGTGAAGGGTTCATTTAATACCTTAAAAATTAAAGGCTTGATTTTCTAACTCAAATGTTACAAGATATAAAGTACTGAAAGTAATTACGACAAAATAATAAAAAATTTCTAGAAATTATATTTCCATAATGATTAATATCACTTACGGGACTTTCTTCATCTTCATTCAAAAATGGTCTTCGGGGAGCTCTTTGTTTGGCAGATTGAATTCTTTGTGTGAGAATCTGAAAAATGCGTTTTACATAAATACTTGTAGGAAAATACAAAGGAAATGTTTCCAGACTTAAGATTTACTATGCAATTACAATATAAAATATTTGTCCAATATTTTCAAATTTGATGATTTTGATTACCTCCCATATTGAATGACAATGAATCAATGAATCCAGGATCTCCTTCAAGTATCTTTCTAAGATATTAAAGCCCAATCTTAAAGAGTATAAGAGTAAAGAGTTTATCTTCATTCATCGTAATTTTATTATATGTCCAATATACTAATATCTTAAGGTTTATATTTATAATCAATGTAAGGTAATATAACAACCGTAAGGAATTGGGACAAATGTTGGTTTTTGCTAGGCTCTATGCATTAGGCAATTAGGTAATGGATTAAATATCCTTTCCCCCGCTGACTGTTGTATGATTTAAAAAATTTGGGGCTTTAAGGGGCGGAATTTAAACTTGTTTAGAAGCAACAAACAATGATCGCCGAGTCCTTTTAGGCACTGAATGAGGTATTGTGGCATTTCGAAACACTTGTCCAGATCATTTATGTTGATGAGTGCTTCACTAATTTCTGAGCGCAGGCGAGAGAGGAGAATTAGATGTTTACGTTCTCCCCTTTTCTGAGTAGGTGATCACAGTAGTGGATTGAAGCTATTTAAATTGTGTAGATTTTTTTGTGTATACTCATCTTTATTTTACGCTGAATAATACTCACAAAACAAGTGCCGTAGCTAGCTTTTTACTTTCGGGAGAAATTGACAGATGAACCTTCGCAAGAAGAAAATTCAAGGCAAAACTAAAGGAGGAACTATTTAGTAATTGTTTGCGATATCTCGTTACGATATTTTGGCACATTTTATCTTAATGTGATGTGAAAAACCTTGATATGTGTAGTGAATGTTTAGATAGAAATAAAATATTATTCTTTTTACATTTTCAATTTAATGGCGTTTGAATTGAACTTCCTTATCTCTAATCTTTCTTTGCAAAAAATGGCATCCTTACTCTAGGAAGAGGATTTATACATTTATTAGTAAAATAGGGGGAAATTCAACTTCTGGGTCGTAATGTAGAATAACTTCTCTCGCTCTTTACCTGCAGTCTGCGTTGTTCAGCTTCAGCTTGCTTCTCATCCAAAAGTTCGTGAGTTAACATTATTTGCTGATCTTCTAATCGCTGCAGGCGTTTTGGAGGATGCTTACGTATTAAACTTTCTTCATTGACAGGAACTTCAAAAGCCATTGGTTGTGCTGTAAATTAATTTTTAAAAAACATCAATTAAATTCTTGTTTGGGTACTTATAGTACAAGTTTTAAAATTATTTTTTAACAAATAAACAATATTTGTCTTATCCGCTTCAAAATATGTATATATTTGTCAACAGGCAGTACGACAAGTAATGATTAAACGGTAATCACAGAAAATAATTCAAGGTACTAAACTGTTTATGAAAGCATTTCGACGACACTGATTATGAGAGTCGTAGTTACATCCTGCTGAATTTGGCTCTGTCTCCGCAGCGGCTGTGGCCGAGGTCCGAGGGTTGGACACTAGAGACCATGGTCAAATTCAGTCGCTGCCAGGAGGCGGCTTCTTGCGGACGGTGCTCTGGTCGGTTTAGTTCTTCTCCGATCTACACCAGGCGAATGGCGGGGCAGTACCCTAGCAAACGAGCCACGGACTGTGCGCGATCTGTCCCTCCTCTTCCTTGTCCTATCCGCTCCCCTTACACACATTAACATGCCCTACTCTACCACAAACTCCTATGTCGGGAGCTTAGCGCTTGTCCCCGCGGGGAGAGTTTCCTGGAGGAGGACTCACCCACAAGCCGACATTATTATTATTATTATTATTATTATTATTATTATTATTATTATTACTATTAGCCTACGACATCCCGTGAAGGGCAAAGGCCTCCTGCTTTAGCAGGGTTACAGTAGCTTGATATTTGTATCATCAAGAGCATCAAGACAATATATAAGCGAAACAAAATAGTAGCTATAAGACACTATAATAAAACAAACCATAAGACAACAAATACACGAGAAAAAAAGTAGCTGTAAGAAACACTAGTTGTACTGGGGATCATCAAATGCATGAAACGTATTCTGTCATCAGTAGCTTTAAGCCGATATATGGGCAAAGCAACATAGTAGTTAAAAGAAACACGAGTTGTACTGGGGATCATCATCTTTTTGCTGTTCGTATCCCAGCTGTCTCCATGTTGTCCTCTCTTGGGCCAGTCTCGTCCAGGTGGGACCAGCTGCTTTGCTTAGCTCCTCTGCCCATCTTCTGTCTCCCTTGGTTTCTCCAGTTATTCCGGCGGGCCCAGGATGTTGTAGTATATGGCCATCGCTGTTGGCCTTGTCTTATGATGTGTCCTGGCAGTGGCAGGATTTACCCTAGGTCGAGTTCAGCCGTTGTCTGGAGGGGAATTCTAGCGTGCGGGTGCTCTGATCAGTAGTTTTCCTTGATTTCCGTGCCAGGTAAAGGTCGGAGCAGTCCCTGAACAAACGGACCACGGACGGCGCATGATCTTTTCTTCCTCTTCCTATCCTCGCCCCTGACTTACACGCACATGCTCCACACTATCGTTCTTGTCGGGATATCTGTCCGGGGCTTAGATCTTGTCGCGGCTGGGGCGGTGCCCCGTTGGTGGAGATACCCGGATGAGGAAACCCCCGCAAGCCAATGTAGGTCCGCACTGGATCTGGGAGACACCACCGCATCCTCCCGCGATAAGAACGTGCAATACGCTTACGGGAATAATGACCATAACCGTTGACGCGCCCGGAAACACCAATCAATCTTACAATTTAAAAAATGGGTCGAATTATTTGTCCCAAATTAATAAAAAACATTCAAGCGCTATTCCACACGAACTAAAAGCAACGTTTCTTCAATAAATCTAAAGCTACGGCGAAACAGTTTCTCAAAGCCAATATATGACCAAACAGCCAACATACGACGAAAAAGTTTCTTAAAGAAAATCGTTGGTCCGCATGTCATTGTAACAAATGGGATTCTTTAAGAAAAAATCGGTCTTATTCTTTGACGCAGCCGAAAACTTTTGACGGGAAGACACGTTGGTTCTCACACGTTGATGCAGAGATCGTAACATCGAGAGGATATTTTTCAATCATTGTATTGATTTCGAGACGATGATAAAAGAATTATCTTAGTAGTACAGGTTTTAACGATATGCATGTGTACAGCAGACATTACGACATGAGTATTTTGCATTAAAATTTAAAAAACTATAACTATACAACTTTACGGGGACATCAAATCACGGAAGTCAGCTCATGCTAAGTTTATAAGCAAATCGTTTCGACTCGTGGTTGGAGTTTTCAGCAGTATTACAAAACGTCACCTTAATCTTGACATATTAAGATGCAACAGGTGAATCTATCCACAATGATTAATTACAATGAAAACAAAAGTTCTAAACAGTGAATTTAATTAATAAATTAAAAGTTTGTTTGTGTAGTATTAAAATGTAATTGTTTAAAAAATAGATGTTATAAAAATTAACATAAATAATAAAAAGTATTCTCTTTAAACATCACATATAATTTTTATCAAATTTTTCACCAACGCGCTTCCAAAAATCAATTTATTTGATACAGCTATGCAAAAATTATTCACGTAGCTATAAATGAGTATCTGTCGCACGAATGCATAGCGTTTTAGTAGAAATCTAAAAATTCTGTTTTTAATACAGCCCTTTCCTCGACTTCACAGCCAGTTGAAAAGGTGAAATAATTTGTTCCGTGGATAATTGGACAGATTCACGAAAGGCAAAGGACATTAAAAAATCTTTCCCCTTTCCCGCAGGCTTTTCTGATCAATATCTCCCTGTTTAATGCGTTAACACAATTTTTAAATAACTTTTAAAATTGAAATGATTCACGCAGAAATAAATGTCAGAAATAATTGAAAATAATGATAGTCCATCAAAAGTTGAAATAAAACAATCTACAAGAAAAAACTTGCAATAATAAAAAATAACGAAATATTACGAAGTTTCCTTAATTTTGAATGATTCTCAAATTATTTAAATGAAAAAATTTCTTTACTAAACTAAATACTGAGATTGTTTGTACGATTATGTATCTCGTTTTTATTTACAGAAAAATTATAATTAATTTTAGTTTACCTATAATAGGTGGAGCTTTTGCTCTCGCATCTTTAAGTTCTTCTGCTGGAATGTCGTCTCCCTGAACTGCAATGACATCTGAAGATCTTCTAATATGAGTTTGCTTGTTGGGAGATTCTGCATCCGTAGACAATTCTTCGACTGGCACAACAGTGGTGCGTTTTGACGCTCCACAGCCCATGATGCTCTTCACTTGCATTAACTGTAACTTTCAAAGAAATTGACTCAATGTAAATGCTATACAAAGAAGTGGTGAGTGAAAATGAAATAACGGTATGGTACATTTTATTTTCTAGTCGGTTTTGAGAATTTAAATATCAAATAAATGTGTTAATGTCGAAGACTTTTATCCAAGATAAGAAATATGTCGAAAATAACGGAAACAAACCTTACCAAACAAATTGGCATTGGATAATAAGATATGTTCATGTCCAAGAAAATTTCCTCGTCAGAACGTTTTTCCTTGTGCTAGGTCAACCTGAGTATCCGATAACGCTGTGTCAGCCCGTAATGACCGCACTGGCAAAGGTGAAAGGAATAATGTTTTAACACTGACCCAAGAAGAAGAGATTGAGGAGTGCGTCGGTTCTGTTAGAGTGTGCGTTGCGCCAAACCTAGGTGAACGAAAGCCGAGATCAGTTCATTTACGTGCGTGATATGAAGAAAAACGTCACGCAAGCCCCCTCGAGGGCGGGCAAGCGGCAGCCGGTCGGGTCGCTCGAGATGACCTTTTCTCAACGGCGAGCATGAAACAATGGGCCTGTTTCGATCCCTCCCGACAACCTACGGTTCTCATAAAAGTAATACGAAAAGTAATAAAAATACGTTCATTTTTTGGGAGTGCACAGCAAATCTATTCTAAAAGATCTGCCACTGAAGAAATTGTACAATTTTATTTTTAAAAAATGACATTAATAGTAATACTAATTGTTTGCTAAATATATCAATTTACTCTTACAGTGACTCCAGGTTTGCACAACATGCTATTGGGAAATCATTTAGTACGTCAAGACCGTATCATTTTACGAAATCTGAATATCTTCAACCTGGATATGATAATCATGAAACATACGAAATATGAAATCATGAGGTTTATTTTTTATTTGAATAATTAAATCACAATATAAAAAAATATTCACACTAAGTAAACTCCTGTATATAATACGCCAAAAATATGGAGGATTTGTGCGATTTCTAAGATGTCATCAACACAAACACCCGTGAATGTACTTCTGTTGGATAGACCGAAGAATATAGTTGTAAGATGAAAAATTTAGAATTTTGTAGAATATGATATCAATAAATCATCAGCGCACATTTTATCCCCAACTGTGCGTCATAGGCCTAATCCTGTTTTTGAGGCCTCTCAAAGCACCGTGAGAGGGTTCTTTGGTCAAAACATAAACAATGAGACATCTCTTATACATTTTTGAACGTTTATCTCTGCTGAAAACCGGCTTTGTAAAGTGCCAGTAAAGTGCAGAATCTTAATATCTTGTTAAATTAATTGAGGATTTAATATTCTACGGAACTGAACCGTACGTGCGAGTATGCCATTCTTTGTTTCTGAATATGGCTTAATAATATTAAAATGATTACCCATGCACCATACCGTGTCCATATATGGACTAAAGGACAGGTAAGGACAGGCTCGACCGTTCGAAGGTGCGTTCCAGTATGAAGTTATTTGGGCATTTAAAACAAAAATCTACACAGTAAGGAATGCTGGTACGTGTTCAAATAGTCATTGAATAAAACATTAAGTAACCTGTGTTGGTAACCTTTGTGCTCTAATTTAACAGCTTGAAAGTATTCCTGAAGAACTGGGGAAATGCTTGGAGCTAAGCCTACGGACTAAAAGAGCAAGTAGAATTACGAGTGATCCTAAGATCAACAAAGTTGTTAAGTTTGTCTTTAAGTCACCTAAAAATGTTGATAGCGACGAAATATTACTCAAATTAAAAAGATTACTTCAAAAAACCGTTATGGAGAGAGAGAGGGGGGGAGAAACGATACAATCGTCCTATTAGGGGTTTCAGAGAAAATATTTTAAGGAAGCAATTTTCGAAATCTAGGTATCTGTATGTCATTTTCTTGCCTGATTATTACCAATAGTTAAACACAACGATCCCAATGACATGGGTATTATATCGAATTTACGAAACCGCGAAGACCCCAAGAACTTCTTTCGTTGGAGAGGTAAATACTATATTGTGATGTTCAAAGCTGATAGATATAGATCACTATCAGGAACGCGACACTTTCTGACAGGTCCCAGAATAATTCTGTGAAATAATTTGCATATTATATTATGAATTCGCAATGGATTAAGATTTTCATAAACTGTGTTTAAAAACATTCACTACGGGAACTTCTAGAATAGTGATTACAGAAGCGTCTAGAAAATAGATCGTAGATGACAATCGCTGCCGGGCGGCGCTCGCTAGGAGACGGGAGGGCGAAAGGAAGAGTGAGGATGGGGGAGGGGGAGGGGAGGGCAGCGCCCTCGGGAGTTCGCCGGAGCGCCCGCAGGGGGCAGCTGCGTAGCTGCCGGCGTTGCCCTCGCGCCCCGCCCCGTCTCTCTCTATTGTCACAACAGCGGTGCCTATGCCTCGCAGCTGTTGCGTCATTTGTTACTTTCTCTGTTGATGATTCATTGAAATCAGTCTTCCTTTTTTTAATTGCAAAAATCTCGTTCGTAAATTCATACAAAATATAATACCGCTTCCACCTTAATGGAAAACATGTTGATGGTCCATGCGCGTTAACAACACTAAATGAAAGACAAGAGTTCATTAAATCGATTGCTCACTGGGAACATCGCTGGTACTCACACCATAACAATATGAGATTCTAGCCACTCCGTCGTTACACTGACTGAACACGTCAGTCTAGTGTATTGGAATAATAAATGAAGTTAGTAATTGTAGAAGACAGTTAAGTGTTGTTAAAAGAGAACTTTCGTTTAAAGTATTCTCAACTCACTTTCCAAAAGGAGATTTCAAAATGCAAAAATTTGTTAATAAAGTCCAATCATTGTGGACATCAGAATAAAAGGTGAGGTTCGAACGCCAAATACGGGTTCAATGCCAAAGCGAGTGGGGTTCCAATAATTTCATCGATTTTCTTAATGTGTAAAGATAACGTCTTTTAAAGCAATGGACTTCAAAGAATGCTCATAAATAATTTCCTATTAGAATATTTGAGGTTTGAAAAGAAGTTTAAAAAATAATTTCCGAGGCATGACGTAGTTTATAACATTAAAAAAGTGGTGATACAAATTAAACAAAGGAAGCACCGTTTCGATGCAAAACATTCATAATATTATCCTCGAGACTACAACAAAGTTACGTAATAGTGGAAACTTGTATGATTCATTCAAATGTTCCGATATTAGTAGTGATCGTTCTTCTGAATACATCTTAATTAGATAAGAGTCTCGGAAAACAAAGACGAATGATCTCATGTCGAGGCCGCCGCTTGCGTGCACAGCGCCTATCTCCGTCCACATCGTTTAATGCTTTTATGGCGCGCAAACTCCAATGAAAATGGTACTGAGCAGGGAACACTGTACTCACATCGATAGGGATTTTCTGCAAAACATGAAACGCACAGGGGCCATACGACTTTTCAAATAAATGCTTAGCTTTTTCATCTATGCAATGGCTTCCTGCAAGTTACGTTGCTTGTTAACGTAACGTTGCATAAGAATTAAACAGAGTTTGTAACATAACTAGAGTTCAGAATGTTGAAGTGAGAAGCAAATACGCGGCCGTTTCTAGAGGAGATTTGGATAAAAATTCTGAAGTGGCCTTCAGCAACTTAGTCAAAAGGTGCCCATGCTTCTAAACACGCTTATCCAAATCCAGTGAAAAGTCCATGAAAACATTACATGTTTCTGAATGAATGTTTAAACGGAGTGGTTCAGAAAATATAATTTTGATGGGACTGTAAGAGTTGTTACATCAGTGCATTCACGATGAGAACTAATTTGCAACGATGTCCTTTAGAGTTGTGTTATAACCAATTTTTAACCCAAATTGTTGACATTTTGCTTTCTCCTACACTACTTGGGTACGTTATTTAGAGAGAATTGTAATGCGGCGGAAAAACCCATGATTTTTCGACAGGAAAATCCCCTTATCCCCTTTATATTAAAACCCCTTATCGAAAAAGTTGATGAATGTAGCTTCTACATGTAGTAAATTACTTCTTCAACCACGTTGTGTGGTCGCAATCTACTTTTGTGGGTTCTTGAAAAACAAAACGTTTGTACTAAACGTTAGCACCTAATCCGTTCAGACAATTTTCTCCAAAATTGTATTTTCCGAGTGATGGAGTTCGAACTCGCGAATTTGAAACGGATATTTTGATTTTTGGAGATACCTTCCGTCACCGCAAAATTTTCTCAAAATTGGCTTCAAATTTGTGTATTTGACTTTTTCCTCGAGTAGATCAAACGACACAAAAAATAGAGGTCTCATTTTAGTTGATTTCTCTGAATTTTGAAAAATAGAAAAGTTACAAATAGTGCGAAAAAGTATGGGATGTCGGTGCCACTAGTTTCACTTGTGTGAAAAAATCACTTTTCATTAAATATAAATACCTTCTTCAATAGTGCCAAAAGAACTCATCTTTAGTGCATACTTTCTTTTAAGATCATTGGACATATACCAATACCAAAAAAAAAACAATCAAACTATGATAATAGGAAATTTTTGAAGCATGTACTAAACGTAATTACACTTAATTTGAATTCAACAAAGTATTTATTATCAACTAGAAAAACTTGACTTGTGTATGAAAACTGTTCGTGATGTTGGAATTACGGTTTTAATAATTTAATTTATTATACGTCATAATTTATATTTTTCAAAATTAAAAGTATTCTTTTGCATCAAAAATATAATTGTTGAGAAATTGGAAGCTCATTTTTAATGCTATTGAATTTAGAAATCAACAACGTTTAATACCCTGTAATTCAGTTTTTGAGAAAATTTCGCTTTTTGACAACATGGTGTGTTTGGATATTGTTCAGTAGTTCCGTTTCTGTTTATCGTCAGAGCATCGTTGAATTCCACTGAGAAATCAAAGGCCACATCCGTGACCCCATCGGAGGCCGAAGCGAATGAGGTGCGAAGGCAATGAATAATCGAAATGGAATGTTGCTCTGCCATTGGCTCTGGGGGCGCAGTGAAGGATCTGCGAGTCGTCGGAACGGAATCCGTCATGGGGCGCGAAGAAGTGACTTTCTAAACTTCTTTTATAATTGCGTACAATAGAAGAAGTAATTTACAGAACACAAACGGCCATTCATGATCAAGGGCAAGTGGGTTTAATAATTAGAAAAATATGCTTGTCTAAAAATGTACAACAAAAGCGTGCAGAGACTGATGTTAAATAACTAACGGCAAACCCGACCCGACACAAAGTTCGGGGAGTTAAAGATGTATGAATTTCAAGGGAGTACGAGTTATAAAAGTCTATGAAAAAGTAACGAACTCGCACCGTACATTAAGTTACAGGAGTTCATTGAAAAGTCCATTCATACGAAAGTTGGTCAGTAGGCTGCGTCGATTCTCCGTGAAAGCCAATCGATATTCCGGACATTCCAGGAAAACCCCGGTAAGTGCTGTCGGTCCGTCGTAAAACTCGACAGCGAAAGTAAGCGCAACGCACCTGGCAAGTGGAGGACGGCGGCGAGTGAAACTGCACGCGGCATTGACGATGCCAACCTGTACTTGTTGCACACGCCAACCCCCTGAGCAGCCCTCGAGGCCCTTTGCCCGCGTCAGGTCGATGGGGAGCGCTACTTACGAGAAGGAAGCGACTGCGGCGGCGGCAGCGAGGCGAGGCGAGGCGGGCCGCTCCGCATCACTGAATAAACCAGGAGCCTCGAAGCGGCGCATTCAACAGGTCATCATTCGCCGCCGCCGCCGCTGCTGCTGCTGCTGCTGCTGCTGTTGGCGGAGCATCAGTCGCGTCTGCGCCGGGGCTGCGGCCGGAGGAGCGTGGCGGCGCGGTGGCGCGGGCCGCTTTTCCCTGCGTGGAATGCCGCGGCCCACTCGCCACTCGCAGAGGGTGGGGTGGGGTGGGGTGGGGGCGGCGGCGCCAGCACGCAAGCGCGGACGCCCACGCCATGCCCCCCGCCCCCGCCCGCCCCCCGCGCGGGGTGAATGCGCTCCCACCATCACAGAATTTGCATCAAAAACACGCCGAAAGAGTGCATTCTAGCAATTGGCGCCTTCCTGTTCACTACGAACAATATAGTCAATAATATTGTCTTATATTTTATTAGTTATTTCTCTACAGAAAGTTGTTTATTATTATTATTATTATTATTATTATTGATGTGAGTAGTGTTGTACACTGTGACAAATAAGTGATAATTCCAGATAATATGAGAGACACAAGCTCCGTATAAAGCTAGATTGATATAATAATATAACTGTACGTGTATGGCCCTCCTTCAGCACTTGGCACCACAAGTTCTTTGATATTTAGTGTTTTCGTCTGATTTCAAGCCCTTCTGCAGAGAGGACTTCATACGTTGAATTTATTTAGCTTTCGTAGATAGTTTTTATTGGCTGGTTAGTTCTTCACGTTTATCGACTCGACTTCATGCTACATGAAAGACCCCGATTCTATTAGGGAGGATGTTTTATCTAGTCTATTGATCAGGCGAGCGTCTGGGCGATTGCAGTTGACAGTTTTATCGATGATGTCAGGGCCTGGCCCAGGAACGTCTGGCTTTTCTATTCCAATCACTGTCATGGACAACCACACAATATATGTGTGATGTATAATTTAACAGTATCAACATTTTTGTTCTTGGTGGATTTATGTTAACCTTCGCTCAAGTATTAAGTAGTTTTCAAGAGATGGGGTCTTACCTGCACATTATGTGCACTACAGGTTCCCTTGGGGTGCTAGGTTTTTCTTTGTCATTAGTATATATTTAGGCCTTTTATGACTAATTGTTGTAGTTACAATTGCTAACTCAACCAGAGTCTGCGGGTGCGTGTTCGCAACGGAAGCATGAAGATCCTAGATTATGGCTAGGTTGAGCCACAGTGGAATCTAATTAATACTGGAGGCAAGCTGCTCTGCGTGATTACTTCCGATTTCCTTCTAATTTATTCCATTACAACCCTGAGGAAGCCTCAACCGACAGTTCTCTTACCACCAGCGCTGGGTGATGAACTAACAAATCCTAAGCAAATTCGCAGGGCGGTATACGCAATTTAAAATAATGTCACAATTTTATTATATAATAACAAATTACAAAGATCTAACTGAAAATTATTATATGAAATCTACCGAAAACGTTTATAAAGAACAAGATACATATACAGTCCAACAATAAAAAATTGTAATGTAATTTTTTTATAAATGTAGTATTATCAAAAATATATTTTCAACATATGTTTAAAGTTTTAAACTTAACTCACTTTTTAGTACAGTCGCTTATAATTAACATGTGATTTTCATAGAACCGTTTAAACAGCCCTTTGCTTTTAGCACGTCTTTATGTATCTATCATATTATCCTGTTACGGACAATTTCGAAAATGAAGTTCGTAGTTGCCACTACGATTTTTACTTTCTTGTGTACTATTTACGTAATATAAAGGAATTTTTGTGTTGCTGAAGCAAGAAAGCTGCGATTTTTATACAAACACTCGTTTTCTAGGACCCTAATCTAAAAAAAGGATCATTTTTACTCGTAAATGTAGTAAATTTCCTCTAATACGTTGAGTAGTCAGAATACACGTTTTGTGAGCCCTTGATACAGAAATATTGGTTTACGACAAAACAGGACTGTTCGTCTGTGGTCAATTACTGAACCATTGACTAAACCGTTCAGACGATTCTCTCCAAAAGCGACATTCCCCGATCGATCTGAACGAACTCGAGGCCATGCCAATTGGAAATGGATATTTTTAGCTTTGGAGTACGTTATATGAAGTTACAACATTTTCAATATTTCCTCAAAATTGACTACAATTTTTTAAATTATATTTTGTCACGAATGGAAAAAAGGACGCTTACAAAAAAGGCGTCGGCCTCATTTTTGTTCAACTCTCTGAATGTTCGAAAATTGGAAAAGTTCACAATTTTGGATGCTTCTCCCTAGAACTACAATATTGAAGTTAAGAGGTTTTTTTCCGGAATGAAATATGTTCTTCAAAGATTGTTCTTTAACTACAGTCGTGAATAATTTTTCGAGAATATGAGTAGGTACCAGTAATTTAGCGTGAAATATTTACAATTTTAAAAACAAGATTTTCTCAAAAATCGCACAATTTATTCTTTAATTTTTTTCTCGTGTAGAAGAAACTACGCTTATAAAAATAACCCAAGTCCCATTTACTGTAAATTTGGGTCTTTCCAAAAATTTCAAATAATTGGAAAACTACAAAATTGAAGAGATATTTGGTCCTTAATGAATCCTGTTCTTCAAAATTATATTTTTAAATTGGCACTTCTTACCGCCTGCCAAAATGCGCATGTTGCGGTCATTTACCAAGGTACTCCACTCTACTACCGAAGCGACCCACTCGCCCGATAGGAAGAGTGAACCACAGATATACAGTTCGTGTGAAGGAACTATTACGCACGAGCACATCCTGTAAGAACCTACGAGACGCAAGTACATACACTACGACGAGATTGAGGGACCAGGGCCACTCCCAGAAATCGCTTCGCTGTGGCTCGGGCGAAATGCAACTCGATGACGCCAGTGCTACAGGCGGGGAGGCAGCAACTAGGCGCATGTGCAGCGTGTACCTGAATCATAAAACAAACTTCTGGAGGCAGTAAAAACGAACAAATTTTTAAAAAAGTGATGCAGGTGGGTGAGGAAACCCACCATGTCCCAACACAGAGGTAAACGTCCATGCCTACGCTCGGTCTTTCTTGCTGAGATCGCCTCTGCGCTCTCATCTTAGCGATCTCGACCATCTCGGCCGGCGGAGGAAAGTGTTGGTTATTCTTCACTAGTTCATTAAAAAAGATAAACGCAGATACATCGATTTTGGTCTGGAAGCGTTCTTCTTGGACGAAAAGCGAAAGAATAAGTCGCCTGTTTCTCCCACGAAGAAAATAACAATTGAAATAAAATTTAAACGCCAGTTCTTCCAGGTATGGAAGAGTTCAAATGCCTATTTTCTTCCCAATTTTACTATGCCATTTCATCATACTTTTTTTTAAATTAGAAGATCAGTTCATATTAGCCAATTATATGAAGTGAATGGTCGAAGTGCTTCTTAACGTCCGAAATGCGAAAATCTATGTATGTATTTGGCATTTGGGGTCGATTGTCCGACTTTTCCGGCTAGCAAACCGTTTTCCCCTTGTCTGGACTTGGTTCATTCCCAGGTTTGGGGGGTAAGAGAGACATGTGGAAAACACGACGTACCACCTTCACCTCAACTAGCAAACTGCGTCTGCCTGAAATTTTCTTCGCCACACAGCTACTGAGACAGATTATTTTATAGAAAAGCTACAACACTATTTTTGCCCCGACCAGGAATCGAACACGATATCGCACAATGGGAAGCTAGTATGTTGGCCATGAGATACCCAAGGGAAATGTGAGAAGTTGATATTTAATTGCAATATGTACGGACTGGAATCGCATTAACCGCATGGAACACCAACCAACTAGGCAGAGATGTTGGCTGTCTTCATACGCATCTACGGGTCTCTCAACTACTCACCTCCGAACTTTGGAAAGCGATCTGCAGTCATCACGGCATGCAGCCTTCATTAACAGTATGTAAATATCCCTTTATAATCAAGAGTGAATCTTTTCTTAAAATCAAGTCGCATATCACAGTGAACAACGATTCTGAACCCTTACAAACTAAAGGATCATTGGTAAGTTCGAAAACAACTTGAAGAGTGCTAATTTCAAAAAAAATATTTCGTGTACACTACTATTGCAGTCAAAAATCATGATGTATTCAATGGTATATCATTTTAAAAATATAAATTTTTGCCTGTTTTTCAAATTACTTGCTGACTACGAACATATCAAGTCTCGATTGAAAAAAAAAACTACAATTAACTCTTCAATGAATATTTTAAGCTTATAATTACAAATCTCTCAAATCAAATTCTTGTGGTCCATCAGTTACGTTGTTGCAGAGCGTTTGTTGTATAATCGCATGTAAAGCAATGAATTTAGGTATCTGAACCTTCTCGCCCGCACCATGCAAGTACCGTAAGACGAGTGTCTACCTACAGGTGATTTTGCGTTGCGCCTGCGCGGCGTCCCCACCGCTGCGTCATACACGAGAGTATAACGGGTTGCATACACCGTTCGCTTCCCCCGCCCAGCCCTTTTTCCCAACGACAAGCACTCTTGTTCCAGTTACACCGATAATATAAAAGAAATAATCAAATAATTTTCTACTAAGAAAGGAAGCTGAGATCCCTCAGAGGGAAATGTTAACATGTACACTCAGTTCTCCAAAGAAAAATTAATTTTGTTCGGGCCCTATGGACCTAGTAAGTAGTTCATACTCTTTATCCAAAGAGAGATCAAAGTGAATTTAAACATTGCCACGTGGGTAGGCAATCGCTGATTGGCACGAGCCACATTCTTCCTCCGGTTTTTTCTACGTAGAGACATAATAAAATAGTTCCGTAAGTAAAAGCTTGTAATACACAATAGAAAATTTAATGTCCGCGTCTCAAATAAGTGTAAAATTGCATTAAATGTTATAGTTACGAACAGAATTGCGAGGAGGGAAAAGAAAAGAAAACCATGCTGCATGTGAAAATTAACTGTTTAAATTGGTTTATTTATTGAAATTGTTTTGTTTTTATCTATTATTACGTTTATCTAGCAGAGTATTATTACCTTCTAGCCATACTATGTGCACCCTTTAACTAATAAAGAGAAACTATTGCAATGCTGCTGCGGAAAATAGCGATTTTTCGTCAGAAAAACTCATATTGTGTGGCTAATATAAAAAAAATAGATAAATCTCGTTCCTATATGTAGTAAATTACTTCCTCTAAGACGTTGGGGATCACGTCTCGAGGAGATCTACTGACAATCTCGTCAATTGCTCTCAGGAGTTCTATTAAGCCCTATACCCAATTTGAAAATTACGATTAGTAATTTAGCAATGATTTTTGTAAGAGAATAGGAATTCCTAGTCCCTTGGGGAAGTCTAGGGAAACCAGAGGATTCTAAATGTCTAGGAATTACTTAATTGCCACACAATTAAGTGGGAAGTGTATGCCACTTAATGTAACGTACAGAAAATTGTGAAGTTCAAGTATTCGTTTGGTGGATTCTTCATACCAAAGTATTGGACGACGACGAAATGTCCGTCTGGGGTCAACGTTAGTGCCTAAACCAGTCAGACGATTTTCTCCAAAAATTATATTCCTCGATCGATCCGCCGTATTCGAGCCCCTGCGAATTTGAAACGGATATTTTCATTTTATATCAAGCCTTAACAACATTCTCAATTTTGAAAAACAAAGTACCAAACTTTTTTATTCAATATTTTCCTCGGTCAAAGCAAAGTTTAAAATATGCCGCAAATCTCATTTTGTTAAATTCTCTAATTGTCAAAAATTGCAAAGATTCGATTTTTTCGGTGTTTTCCTACAACTACAATATAGAAAGTAGAGATTTTGCCTTTGATGAATTTTATGCTTCGACGACAGATCTTTAAGTGGAAATAATTGGTCGAAAATGAGTCCTTTGGGAGTTATTAAGCACAAAATATAGGCACTTTCTGAACAATTACTTCCTAAAATCACTCCAAAATTTTGTTCATTTTTTGTTTTCGAAAAGAGGCGAGGACCAGATACCAATTGATTATCACGTGAATGCGTTGGAGATGCAATCCGTTGGACTACGTCTGAATCCTCCAAACTCACGTAATGTAATCTCGTGCCAGACAATCATAAAATTATTCAAACACGTGCGGAACATTCCTACAATTTTCCTTCTGTTGTTCGGAAGGCTATTCTTCCATTCACAGCAAAGTGATGCCGTGATCACTGCAGTTGGCAACAATTCGAAAGTGTGCGCATTTGCATGCCATATCCCATCGACACTTCGAAAGTATGCGCAAGAAGGAAATTTTAGTTAGGAAATAAACTTTTCTCATTACCAATGTCTAAAGCACGCTCTTAGATTAACATTTTGGTATCGACATGACATTCCTTTAGGAAACAAAAATTTCCGAAATTTTGAAATAGTTTTAAAATTGCAACTTCCTTTGTGTATTATATAAACTATTTTCTTTCAGTACATTTTGTTCGCAATCAAAATCAATGTAACAACTGTATCCCAATGTAGCAAACAATATCCAAGGAACTGTGAAAATTTGAAAGAGAAATTACGAAAGTATACGAATCGACATAATATGATTAACGTAAGGCTAATCACGTGTCTATTTTACGTGATAAAAGTTTACATTGCATGAGATCACATTCGTTAATATTTCTCATTGATTACCTACCAAAATATTTTAAGAAAACGAGTGTATAACACACGTTTTCATCTGTTTGGGGAATTATTGAAAATTTTCTTTTTAACTGATCGAGGGTCATTTCTTCAGTGAACTTCCTTCTTCGTTCAGAATTTCTTTGCAATCATATTTTTCTACATTCCTTTCAAGATATGCATCAGGTTTGTAATACATTTGCAAGCAGTTGTCACACAACAGAAGACATTTGATGTATTTTAATGCTCCTTAAATCATTAAAGCTAAGATGCATATTTTCACACATTTTTACAACAGTTGTTAAAAATATCCTTTGTGACATTTACCATAAAGGGTAGTATGAACACTGCATCTATTGATTCGTGTCGATCAATAAGCTACACATCTACTGCTTAAACCCATCTGTACTCTATGATTCACATGAGCCCTTGTGTAGTCGCGTGAGTGCTAGTCCCTTAAAGCGCATTATGGGGCATAACAGCTTTAGGCGCGTATTTAAAACAGAATTTATTGATGTTAGAAGTGTGAAATTTTTTGAAATATCTGAAGAAAGTAACTTGTGGAGTCCTTAGTTTAATATTTCCCTATTTTTCAACAAAGCATGTTTAAGCGATAATTTCATGGGGAAAATATTAGCTAAATTTTTAGTTTGTTGGAGGTTCCGTTTTCAAGAACAGATTCTGTTAAATCTAGGTAGGACATGCTTTGCTTGCGATCCACATGATTTGCGAGACATGATTTGCTTGCGAAATACATTTGACCCCGTAAGTAAACACTTTGATGCATAATAACTGCATTTTTGTTATTCGTTTTCTGCAGGCATGCCATCACGAATTGTGAATCTTAATCCCTTAAAAGAAATTTTCAAAATGATGTTCCTCGTTGCCATATTCTGGTGATGTATTGTAGGCTACTGTTAACACATATTTTATTATTATTTCAAGATCCCGTAATTTATTACAATTTATTGTAATCATGATTTGCGATAATGAAGTACCATTTCTTTCAGGAAATTGGGTTAATTTCATGGTATGTGTGAGAAAACGTATTATTAAATTTTAATTGAAATTTAATGAACATCACTTCGAAATAAATTATTTATTAACCTGTTTTTATTATTTAGAAGAGACAGTTTACTCGCAGCTGTGCCTCCACGAAGTACCCCTTTTACTTTTCAAATAATTTTAGTGACTGTGTGGACCCATGTAGATTATTAAGGTTGCCCAAGGCGAACCAACTTTGATAAAATGAACATGCTTTGATTTGATTTTAGTTAAATTCATTAATTAAAAATGGATGTTAACAAAAAAAGATACTTGCAAATTGCCAAAAGCTTGCAAAAGTGCTATGTTCTGGGGTGCACCCCTTCGCAAACATTTCTGCCGGCGGCGTCCGCGAACCTGGACGCGTCCGTTTTCACCTTGAGGGCACGACGAGGACAAAAGCGAGCTCGCATGTGCAGTAGTGATAGCGTAGGAGGAAATTAGAGTTCCGCCCTCTCATTTCATATTCAGTTTCGTGAAGTACACTGACGGGCAGGGGAGAAGGTGACGCTTGTAAAAGTACCGAGACTTGAAGGAACTCTTAAAATCTGAGTGGAAAACACTGCATTCGAACTCTCTTAGAAATGGCATTCGCTGATCACTAATTGCACCTTTTTACATGACATTCCATTCATTGTCTCTCCAATAGGCGCAACGATCTGATATGTTGTAACGAACTTTACAACATTTTATTTTGCAAATAGATTATAATACTTTTTGTTTCTTGAGATGCATTCGGTTCAGTGGCACATTCGTTTTTTTTCTCGTATTTCACATTGGTCATTTAATTTTTTGAATACAATAGAGGTAAAATAAGCATGAAAATACGCGTACAAAGTTTTGGAAATCAAATGCGCATAGATCTTATACATTAAGACGAAAGCCGCCTCTCCAAAAAAGCTCAAAGGTGAACTAGTTATCCGTTATCGTCGTTCTCCACTATAATGCGCATGCGAGTAAAATCACTCTGTATTACTTCGCCTCGAGTAACTGTTACTTTGTTCCTGGAGGATCTAGGCATTTTAAGCACCACATACACTATGGCCTAAAGCAGGGTACCGAACGGGGTCGTTATCGACCCCTTGGCGGTCGCCGAGCGTTAAAAGGTCACAAGACAACTGAAGGCACCGCGGGGCAGCGAGGACCCCTCCCGAACGGCGGCTGCCGCCAGGCCAGCCACAGAGCGCGCACGCAGGCGAGGCGGTGCGGAGGGGTGGGGCCGCGAAAGGAGCGTCCGTGGCGAGCAGGTCCAACGGCGTTCGCCAACGGGAGCCAATGACTCGCATGTGCATACGCAAATCAACTATGTATACGCCAAAGCCACCTTGCCTGTCATCTGTGCAAGCCACGACGTCACAATAGTCTGCGTTTTGTAGCCCTTGAGCAACACCCATGATGATACTGAGAAGCGGAGGCATATCTGATTGTTGCAGATGGAGACATTTGCGACAAACTGGCGCGTGGAATTATTTGTTAGTCGTTTGTGTGCAATTATTCGTGTCATATTTATGTATACTGTGTATTATAGAAAACTGTAAAGGGTTCGATGAAGTAAACAATTCTTTTAAAAGGAATCGATGCAAGAAAAAGGTTGGGAATCCCTGGTCTAAAGAAATAATGTTGATTGTTGTAACATATAATTTTATATTGTTTCTAAATCATGGCTCCGCGTCACAAAATATACTTTCCTTTTTTGTGCAGAAAATAAATTGTTGTTAAATATTTGCTCAAACACGGAAATACTCAAATACCTTGCAACTATTTGAATGTGGTATCGCCGACGCTGAAAACTGTTTTAAAAGAATTTTCATATGTTGAAAATTTCTTTCATGCCTAACTTTGTTCAAATATGATCCTACAGTACCTGGCATTGGACTTACCAATGAATCGTAGGAGCTGTTAATGTTTTACTCAAAACTTCCCAACACCCAATGGCCTTGTATATTACCTCCATACGGGATATGAATTGGTAATATTGCAATTTCAAAATTATATTGGTCGTAAAGATTCTTAGAGGAATGAATAATGCGAATAGTTAAAATTTAGCACAGCTATACTTTTATGTTTTGTTTTCTAATTTGAACATCAATGATCACCTGTAAGCTGATTTTCTGCGTTTTTCTCTATTCCTATTAGATCACTCTCAACTAGTTCAGAACTTTCTGATGCAAAATCTTCTACAACTATAACCCCTGAATTTTTGAAGATTTTAAAACTCCATGTGTATGTGTGTGTGTGTGTGTGTGTGTGTGTGTGTGTGTGTGTGTGTGTGTGTGTGTGTGTGTGTGTGTGTGTGTGTGTGTATATATATATATATATATATATATATATATATATATATATATATTTTTGATGTTTATGTGTATAAAGTGAATACGTTGTAAATCACATTAAACTGAAAATCGATCTTTGCACGTTGCAGAATTGCATTCTCTAGTATTACTTTCAGTTCTTGTTTTCTTCGTATTGACTTGATGTTCTTCAAATTTAATGTTCCAAGGTACTTTGCAAATTTATTACAAAACATACACATGAAATGCTTCACTCTTACGAATTCACAACAAATTCTGCCGGGCGATATTCATTTCATTTTGCTCGTTTGTCAAAAATTGTTGGAAGAAAATTATGGAGTCGTGGACTGAAAACAACCACGGGGTGATGGGATTCAATCAACTCAATCTACATAGATCTATGTAGGTGGCGTTGGTTTTATTCTCTGCATACTCCACTAAGATTGCAGTGCCAAAAGACGAAAAAGCACGTTTTTGGAAATTTCTCTGGATCTTATGGCCGGATCCGAAGACAAATGATCAGCTCCTCGCGTCCAATGACACCTCGTGCCCCGAGTGGCCAAACCGCAAGAGACGGCCGCACCCACGCAGTCAGTCAAATTCTGTGTAGGGTTTGTTTATTTATTTATTTGTTTGTTTGTTTTACGTCAAAAAACAGTTAAAACTGCGTATGGCTTGCTATGGGGAAAAGTGAATTGTGTGCACATTTTCAAAATTCTGTGATCCCTACACTAAGTTATATACTACTTAAATTTTGAAAGAAAGAAAAAGCTCCCATGTAATAAAATCTATTTTCAAGGATAAAAAGGCAATAAATTTTGGCTCTTATCCATGTTGTCCTTCGGAATAATACTTCCTGCCGCTACAACATGGAAACGATAATTTGAATAATTGTATTTCCCACTGAATTCTAGAAGACGTGCACAGAAAATGAATATTTATACACATACACAGTAGGGCCATACATCCTGACACTGAAATGGTAACGCTTAATTCTATTACAAAAGAAGCTATAAGGAGCAACAATAGATTATTTTTGCTAAAGCAAAGGATTTTGTTTTTTGAAACGAATATTGCTTCCCGGCATATGACTCATCTTTCGAAAGGCAAGACAATTTAATCACTGTAAAAGATACATAGTACATCGGTTTTTTAATTTGAGAAAAATTATGAAGACACGTCACATTCTCTCCCAGATTTTGCCGAAGGCCTATTAGAAGCGTCAATGCCATACATTTATCTTTACAGACGAAAACATTCATTGGATTGGCGCCCATTCTTCCCAGGAAGCGAGAGAGAAAGTTACGTGTGAGCAAAGGACACAGTCTGCATCCGTCGTAGCGAGGTGCGCGGTTTCCGAAGCAGCGGAGGTGCATTTCTGTGAAGTGGAAGTAAAAACTTTCAGCTCCAATTCCTTTTTCAATACTCTCTCCTAGGCAGGACGAATCTTTGAGCCCAAAGTTCATCGCAGCCCTTGACACGCCTGATCGAAGTCCTGACCTCAGCTCATTAAATTTTCGATTACAGAAGCTAGGGACGAAGGCAGGACAAACAAGGAGTAATATTGAGACGTAAAAAATTGTGAACATGGGTGATAACAAAATTCCACTGGTCGTGATTCCAGAAGCTATTGATTGTTGTCGAGTCCTTCCACGCTAAATCGCGCAGAAATTGACGTACATTTTTGAAAATGTCCATTTTTCTTCAACCTGGACGCATTTTGTCTAAAAACTCTGTACTTATGCCTATATGAAATTTTAGAATATCAGCATACTTTGCAAAATAGTGTGGTCAATTGATGCTCCGAATCGTATGGAAATTCCAGGTTTGGCTCGTTTAAAATTTTAAATATTGTATTTTATCTTACCATAAAAGTTAACTCAAGGAGGTTGTAAAATCGGCTTTTATGTTACGAAGATGTGAGAAGTCAAGCAATGTCAAGTTGTTTCCTTTAACATTAATCGTCTCTATAAAAAATGCACGGTTTTTATCTCAAAGAATCCCTCAATATTGCACTGAGTGGAAAAGGCATAGAGTTTATTCCCCTCACCGTTGAAATGCCTACATTTCACAGAATATTATAATCAGTTCGTTTAAGCTTCTTCCGTGCGTCAATCCATAGCTGTTGCATCATTATATCGAGTTAGAATTGAAACGTAAGTACAGGAAATAGTGTGCACATATGGTATGACACATGCTTCCACGTACATCATTAACCTTGAAACATCCAAACAGCTCTTGTACTTCTCGTGAATGCCTTAGCGTTTACCATAACTAGTCCGATGATGTAAGCAATATGGTGTGGAGATAGCATACTGATCAGATTTGTTGTATGCTCAGGTGAGGTCTTGAATTTTCAAGGAGAGATTCAAAAGAGGACGGTCAAAGCTTTGAGCATTGAAGGAACGTGGGATTCTCGTGATAGATGTTTGTGGAACTTCAGAATAGTTTTCCATCAATGCAATTCCTTCCTAATTCTAAACATCAGAAAATTGACAATTGAAGAGTTTGGAGTATATGTCGTCAAAAATTGTCAATAAAGCGCAATTTTGAGTGAAATAGAGACAATATTAAAATTAGAATTTTCTCGAAAAACAACGCTCTAAAGGGTATAGCCAAATAAGGCGGTCAAAAGTGCCTCCAAACCGAATCGATAATACCGATGCTCATTTGAAAGAGGATAAAAGATACCGTAGTTCCCGCCCCCCCAAAAAAAGAATCAGCTTTCTACGGCAATTGTTGCAGAAATAAGAGAAACGTGTTTTTCATGTGTTTGTCCTCATCTTCTATTACATATACCAGGCTGAAACAAATTGCAGAGACTGGGAAAAATATATGAATTTGAAGGTATTTTTGTCAACCAATTTTAACGCCAAATTCAAAGAGAAAAAATAAATAAATTTTGAAACTGATTTTCGATCTGATAACTTTGGAATACTCTCTCAGTTTTCTCCCCCTAGAATGTGTCTTATAATATTCTATAACATATATTTTTTCAGATTTTTAAACAATGTGGCCGACAGTGAAAAAAATTAAAACCAATTTTACCCGTTGAAAAATTTGAAATTCGCACTAAAATGGGGTCCTCTCTCTCTCTCATTGACATTTAGTTGCAGACTCTGCATGTCTCCTGTGGGGTAATATCCAGAAGCCCTGGACCAACAAAAACGTAATAGAATGTTGATGAAGATCTCTGTAGATTACAGCGTGGGAAACGTTTCTTTGAGGCCTTCGGCGTCAAAATTTATTTATTTTACGTCAAAAAACAGTTAAAAACTGCGTATGACGTGCTATGGGGAAAAGTGAATTGTGTGCACATTTTCAAAATTCTGTGATCCCTACACTAAGTCTTAATTAACATTAAATTTTAAATAATTAAAAGGATAAAAAAAAAAAAAAAAATCCCATGTAATAAATAAATTTTGAATTTTGAAAGGGAAAAAAAAACTCCCATGTAGTAAAATCTATTTTCAAGGATAAATAAGCAATAAATTTTGAATTTTGAAAGGGAGAAAAAAAAACAAAAAAAAATCCCATGTAATAAATCTATTTTCATTTATTATTATTATTTGTTTATTTATTATTATCATTATTTTTATTTAGTTTTTAATGCCCTTCGTTTAAGAGTTATTTAACGGTGTAGATTCAAAAATGCTGCCGAGTGTCGCGGGTTGCATTTGACATGAATATTTAGTTTGTTCTACAGCGCCATCTAATGAGTTACAACAGAATTAATAACATAAACCTTTTGGGGTGAAAAACGTTCTCTAACGTTATCGTGTCAAAATCAATTTTTTTAATTATTTGAATTTGGGGTCAAAATTGGTTGACAAAAATTCCTTCTAGTTCATCTGTTTCTCCACGACTGCAATTTTTTTCAGTCTGGTACTTGCAATAGAAGCTGAGAAAAAAACAATAAAACTTGAAAAACACGTTTCTCGTATCTCTGCAACAGATTGCCCTAGAAGGCTGATTTTTTTGAAAATCTACATTTTTTATCCTCTTTCATATGAGAATCGCGATTATCGAATTGGCTTTGGGGCACTTTTCACCGCCTTATTCGGCTACATCCTTCCTTTCTTCAAACTTTTCGAGTGAATAGTGCAAAATGAACTGAATAATATAACACAAACATCATTTTGATGTATTCTTCTTATTTTTCAAAACTTACATATTTTTTATCCATCTCTCGCATCGTAAACATAATTATCAATGCCAAAGAACACTATAGGCAAAAATACATCAGTACACGACCACGGTCTAGGCGATGTTTAGGATGTGCGCGGGTGGGCCAAGAGGAGCGGTGGGTGTTTAGATATTACTCCACGAAAAGACCGCGCTGGCAACTTCTGGCAAGATAACACCACGTTATGGGCAAGCGTTCAATTCGTCAATACGTTCGTTTGCAGTTGGCTCACTTGCAAAGTCTTTTGACCTCTTGCACTGACATCAACCGACAGGACATTTCTTTTCCGATCTGTCGAATTGGTCTCTTCTTCGAGTAACTTCTCTCCACCCCGAGACCTTTCAGTAGCGCCTCAACTATTCGAGGGGATTTTGTCGAAATTAATATTCTCCAGTCAATCTGGAGTAGTTCGAAGCCCTGCGAATTTGAAACTAATTCTTAAAACTTTAGGAATATTTTCCATCAAGCCCCTGGGATATTTTCAAAATTTTATCAAAAATGGATTAAAATTTTCCCTTTAAATTTCTTCGCTTGTACGTTGTTTTCGGCGTTTTCCTACAAATACAATATTGAAGATTGATTTTTTTTTCTTGAATGAAAATTTTCCTCCCTAATTGGATCTTTAAATAAAGTTATTAGATCTTTAATTAGTGATTATATTAAGTTTAATTTTTTGAAAATTTAGTATTTTCGTTCAATTTTTAAATAAGTATGGGCAATTAAAAAGAAAAGATTTTCTCAAGCATATCTCCAAACATTTTCGTTAAACTTGTTGTAAGGATAGTTCTAAATGCACAGAATATTATAATACAAACACCATTTTTCTGTATTATTTTTTCTTTTTTTTAAAAAAATACACAAATGTTTTTTTAAATATATCTCACGTCATAAATATTTACATTATGGACTTTTTATACCCTATTGCATTTGTAAATATTTCTTTAAATGATTTCCAATAAAGTTTCTCAAAAACTAAACCTGTAAAAATGAGAACAAATTGCGCATTTTCAGAATTGCTCGAATGACATTTTCTAAGGAACGGTTCCAAATTTTTCAACGAAAATAAATAATTAAATTAAATGAGGCGGATTATAGGGACCTTATATCAAAGTTTATAATGCATATTCCTGTATGTGTAAATTACTTCCTTGAACACGAATGTGGGACTTTGATAGCGAAAAGTTGGTTTATGGCAAATATCCATCCATCTCTCGGTCGGTCACTCTGTGAAAATCGCTAGCGTCTAAAACGTAAAGCTGGATTTTACCAAAATTGATATTCCCTGATCAAACTGGCTAATTCCGCGGATATTTTGCATTTGAAATGGATATTTTAATTTTTTGGGAAACTTTGCAAGAAGAATCAAGGATATTTTCAATTTTTTTCTCAGTAATAACTCAATTTTTCTTTATTGGATAGAGTTAAGTATTCATATAAAAATTATAAATTCACTGAATTTTTGAAAATTGCAAAAGTTAAAATTTTTTTCTGCATCTTCCTATAATATTTACAATATTGAAGATAGAGATTTTTCTTCTCATGAAATCTATTCTTCAAAATTAGATCATTAAATAAGGTCATGTACAATTTTTTTTTTATAAGCAGTTATTAACACTAAGATCTAAAAATTTGCTCCAAACTTTAGAAAGCTTTTGTAAGGATGGTGCTAAATATACTGAACAAATTAACATAAACACCATTTTTCAAAAATTACACAAATGTAATTTTTTTGTGTGTGTCTCACTTTGTTAATATTACCTACTTTTTGAACACATTATTGCATTTGGTCAAAAGGCTCCAAATTATTTTTTATTAAGTGCCGAAAAACTGTATTCTTTTGAAAAAATCCACATTACACACTTGACACATTTGAATGTAATTTTTATGATTCTCTAATGTTATTAATATTTCCATTACCAGGGATTATGTACATTTTTTTTCCATTTATGAGTACAAGTGCCTGAAATGATGTCTAACTAAGTTTCTTGTAAATGTTTCTTTTCTTTGAAAATGAGCTCAAAATTCCACATTTTCAGAACCACTCAAACGTTTTCTCAAAAAACAACTCCAAATTTTTCAATGAAAATTTGCACACAAGTTCAAGTTTTATTCTTCTATAACATTCTTAGGCATATTTCAGTTCTACCATTAAGGGACCATGAAATTGAGAAAATGTTAAAAAATATCCTTTAGATGCCAAAAGTGAGAGCTGAGTAGAGGATGGGGCAAAACCAGAAAGATTGAGAGATAAGGAAACTAACTAGTATGAGTAAGTCTATGCCATTCTGTAGCATCACTAGTTTCTTCTTCTTTTCTTCCCCTTTTTTCGTTTGTTCACTTCTCTATATCATTGAGAATTTTCATTATGTTTTATGGGTCCAAAAATTAATGATCTTTCAAATTGCTCTAATAGATATAGCCAAGATATGTAAACCAAGTTAGAACTTAAAGCTTGTAATTTTTATGTTAAGTGAGACACATCAAATCCTTCCCTCTCTTCATCCAATTCCTCCACACTTGCCTTTCATTCCCATCACTTCATATTACATAAGGAAAAACCAATTTCTGTGTTTCAAGGACCCTCAAAATAGATGTTACCACTGAATCTCACCCTCCAATAATTTTCCTGTATACCAATTATATCTAAGAGAAAGCAGAAATGCTCTGTAAAGTTGGGGAAAAATCAGCAAAGATTTATTCCTTAAAAAGAGTGGCCATCCTGACTACCTTCATACCTTCTTGACAAGTTTGAGCATTGTAGAATCAGTAATTGTTTGTTACTGTAATCTGCATGGGAAACAACGTGGAGGTATATCACAATATATTGTGACTTCTTGCGCAATCTTTATGTTACCTCGGTTCCAACATTGAAGGAAAGAATATAACATTTGGACAAATTAAATAGACAGTTTTCCATTAAAAAGCATTTCATTTAGACTACGTAAACTTAAAGGACAACATAATACATTACAGCTACCCCATAACTGCCCTCTGATAATGCTCCAATTTCACACAAATGTGCATGAATTGCCCATTTTAAAGCTGTGACTTTAAAGACTGCAATATTCAAGTGCTGAATTATATTTTTTATTATATAAATATATTCCAAATTACATTTCTAATTATTTTGTAATGTACTGCTAATAGGAGGAAGGACTTTACTATTAACTAGTACATTACGTAGAATTTTAAATCCATTTCACTGATATTTACTTTGAATATACAATAGGAAATAATAAAGCTCAGCAGGAAAATTAGGGAAGAGGTCTTGGGTAACAAATATACCTCAAATAGAGAAGGATAAGATTAATTTTTTCCATTTAATAAGAAACACAAAGCTACAGTAAGATCTAAGAAAACATAAGATAACATTTTAAGGAGTAACTTTAAACTTGTAAAAACTTGTAATAAAATTCAAGAACAATACATTTAAAGATATTGTTCATTAAAATGTTACATCTAAATGATGGGTAAAGTCTTACCCAAGACTAGAGTACACTCACCACGCAGCACACAAACCAATATTCACACAGCACAAAAGCTTTAAAAAATAATGTCAAATGATTCAAACAATGGAAATTCTATTTGGCTTGTTAACACTTTACAGCCAATTAACAACCAAAAAAAAAAGCCATCAGCAAATGTTTGATAAACAATACTGCACTTGGTTAAACAGAATTAATAAATACTGACAGAAACTCTAGATATTATGATTTGCATTGTTCCTTGAATTAAAAGAAAAGAGCACTAGTTATTGCACATGGATGTTTATATGAAACTTCAGAAGTCTGATATTAATCTATAAATTAATTTTAAATTTCAGTTATATTAATAAAAAGCTTTCTGTCACCTACAAACCTCATTACTAGCAGAAATATTAGAAGTAACTTATAACAAAAATTATATGCTCAAAGCAGAAGTGATCTGATATGAACAATGTTCACTGCATTAGTACTTTGTTATTGCATTACAATCAGGCTCTACTTTAATTTTTACACTATAATAAATAGAGTGACAGACCCCAACAAATCAATAAGTACATTTTAAAAATTGTTTTGATAACCATCAAAACAATATTCTTAGTACAAGTCAATCCACACAATTTTACTCCACTCATGAGAACCCAGACATTTTTGTAATACATCATATCATCAAGTCTTGAAAACTTTTAAAACTTTCTATTCTTCAGAAACAATTTTTCTTTATTAATCAATATTATGACCACAAAATTTCATCTAAAAAACATTCGGAGCTAATTTAACTTTACAAAATATCAGTGTCAATGGAATGAAAATATTGTATGCTAGCAATAAAATGAATGCAAATTGAAAAATAGAATTTAAATTAATGAAACATCCAGTATAAAATGAAGTTTATACTGCCTCTACTTCATTCCCTCTCAGAGTAGTTCTCACTACTTGTGTCCAAAAGAAATGAAATTTTTTTTTTCAAGATTAAAAAACCACACACAATTTATTACAACTTTTCGTAACAACATTTTAAATAAAATAAATATGTAACATCTCCAAGAAGGGATACTGTGTAGGGGCAGGAGAGTGAGAATTCCCATGTGAAAGCAGAATCAAAACAAAGAGAAGCAAGAAGGGAGAGGAAGAAAACTTTAATGAGGGAGGAGGCAGAGGAGGAGGAAAAGAGAGAATGACAAGAAGAGGAGGAGATAACCACAAAAAGATGATATGAAGAGGAAGAGAGGGAAGAGGAGGAGGATGAAAAGAAAGTGGTGACGGATGAAAACAAGGAGAAATTTCTTTACAAAAAGACACATGAAGGATAACCAACCAACCAAACCTTCATGATATGGTGCATTGAATGCATTCTTCTCACAACATAGCAATACATGGCTGATCAAAATGGCAACTGCAACCTCTTATTGAGGTAATAATATACGTAGAACGTTATCACAATACAGAAATCATAACTTTATCCACTCAGAAATGCAGCTGACAACATGGCACATAGCATTTTCAATTATATTTACCAAGTTTTATACATCACAAAAATAGAATTTTACAACTTGTGATATATCTCCGGATGATGGGCAATGACAGGCAGAATGTAATAACTGAATATATCTCTCCTAACTTGCCATTTTCCCCAATAAAATTCCACTTAATAAACATTTCAATCTTTTAAATGTTGTATTCAGTCTATTATGCACCATTTACTGAAAAATAACCGGAATGCAAAGTGTTATTGAAGCATTACATCAGGTCAAAAAAGATCTCCCTTTACATTTTAAGTACTTTGCTGAAATGCGGTGGCGTAACTACTGCCGGCCCGGGAGGTTCAATTACCTGGGGCCCCTAAGCATAAGAGCCCTCTGAAAACTTTTTTTTTTTTTTTGGGGATCATACTTGCCCAAAGTCCACAGCACTCAATTCTGTTTTTGTGATTGATTATGATTAATTCCTTTCAATTAGTTTCGAGCATACTTTTTCAGTTGGACAACGTTTTTTGAGGGGGACCCCAATTTAGTTTTTGAACCAAGGCCCCAAAAGGGCTAATTACGCCACTGCAAAAAAAACACTGCATTCAATTATTGTACTGTAAATACAATTATATAAAAAGTGTTTTGAAGACAATGTAGTCATTGGAATGTGACTAGATAAGTCACATTTAGGAACAAATTAAGGAACATTTTTAAATGTAAAGCATGATTCAACAGAAACCTCAAGCTTGAGAGAGCTAACTATGCAGACTCATTAAGGGCATTGCTTTATTTCCTATTGTGATAATGTTATGTGAAAAATTATTAAATAAAATTAAAACCCAATTAGAATGGTCTACTCATAACTTGCAACTAGCCCCAACTCTTAAATGTCTAAAAATAAAAGATACGCAAGCACAACTAATTCAAATCTTTATTTCAAAATCTGTTATTAGAAATATTTTAGTTTACAGTAAAATTGCTCAAAACTGGAAAGAAAGTATCTTCCAAGTTTTGTTACAATATCAGATTTTTTTTTCCTTTCTGTAAAATGTCTATCAGTCTACATCAGAGAAAGGAACTATTTTTACAGTAATAAATTCCCAAAAAGGAATTTTTTGCACATCTATAAGCATTAGCACTAACATCTCTTGTTTTGCCACTTTAGTATTTTTTTTGTAAGGCAAAGAATGTCTAACACTAACTCTTTTAGAAAGGTCACAGGTTTATTTTTGTATGAAGTGCCAATAGTCTTAAAAACAAACTTCATAAAATGACAAAATTTCATTATGTTTCAATAAAAAATAAATCAGGAATTTGCAATGTAAATATACATTAATAAATATATTAATTAAATCAAAAATTTTTTTGCCAGACAAAATCCAAGAAGTGGTTGGAAGTTAAAAAAAGAAAAAGTTACATAATATTGATTGATTTTTTCTGAGTAGAGAAAATAAAAAAAAAATAACCAACAGTGTGGATTGTGTAAGAAACATCAGAATTTTAAATATTATCTTTGAAGAAAATTGTTTTTTTCCTTTATATGGAAAAACTTGCATAAACAGAAATAGGAGCATGACAATGGAATGATTTTCTATGCATTAGAAAATGTAATTGTAAAATAATTAGTATGGATTCTACATTTCTCCAAAAGGATAATTTTTTAGTGCAAGTTAACACAATGTCGAAGATTTCATGTTCTTGGTACATACTGATAAATTTACAAATTGTTTTAAATTACCAAGAGAAGATTTCCTCTTTAGTAGTAATAAGCAGTTGTGTAGTATTAATTAAGCACAAAATGATCTTTGAGGAACTAGTTCATGAAGTAATTAACATAACTTAATTTTCCATTGTACTGGATATAAAACAAGTTTTTTCCTTTGTCCATAATATAAACAAATTATTCTTACACTTAGTGTAATTAAAGCAATCCTCTGTAAAATAGAAACCTCTGAAATAAAACATTTCCAGAACAAAATACAACTCATTAAGCAGATTTTATTGCAATTTATCAATTATCCTACATACCACAGCCTTGAAGGTCTTTTGTTCACTATCCCCTTCCAAACTCTCCATCATATTATCTTCTCGTGAATGATCTTTTGAGGAAGAGAAAAATGCCAAAACTGACAAACTTAAATTATTCTTGTCAGCTGTCAAAACTATTTGACAGGTCAATAAAATTCACCATTTCATTTTTCACTTCAAGGCTTGTACATTGAAAACACCTTATTGGTGAGAAGGTCTGAGGCATTTAGAAACTTAAGTCCATAGATTCAACAAATAAGCAGTAGAGGTACATAATAACAAAAACAATACTGTACTGTGAAAAATAATTGAAATGAATAATTACCAACAACACAATTTCTTGAACAAGAACTTAAGCCTTCAATAATAAATGTGAAAAGGAAAAAGAAAAAAAGGTGGATTTTAGCCAAAATATTTTTATTATAGATTGATTATAATCAAATGAACGATTTAGAAAAGGTTCAGCGTAAAAAAATAGGAACCTTTATTTACTGATATATAAACTTCTTTGCTCAACCTCAATTAATATTAATCTAATTAAGGAGTTGTCAAAGAATAATCATGACCTGAAAAAACTAACCATAAGCATTTGATGCATCTGTTCAATGAATTGCATTTATATAGTGTTCTATAGTATTTATTATACTTTAATTATGGTTTAAACATAAGCTGCCAAAAAAGATTTTTCAGACAGAACGTCTTCATAAGCAATAAAAAAAATTAAAAATTAGCTGGATTACTGTAGATTATAGTGCTATTTGACATGACTTTTTGCGAGTACAATTCATTGGTTTCACAGTGGACAACTTGTTTCATAATTTGAGCAAGATGGGGTTAGATAACCAAGGAAATAGAATTTGCAAAATACAGCAACACTGAGTAGGCTTCCCTACATTAATGTTTTAATTTGGTAGTTCTCTTCATCTTGTGGTGGCTCAGGACAAAAAACTGCAATAATAAATTCACCTTTTTCCTTTCTTTTTACATTTTACGTTCATTTATAAGTAATTTGTTAATTCTGGCACTGCCATATTTTATTGTCTGTTCTTTTTCTGTCTTCGTTAACTCTAGAAGTTTCAGAAAAATCAGTTTACGAGTTTCTTAAGAAATCTTCTAAATACATCTTGCATTCTTATTCTTAAAATTATAGAGGTTATTTAAAAAATATATGTTCCCCTTTTATCTTCATTCAAATTTATATTGAAAGAATTATTAATTTATTTTTATAATAAGAGACCAGAACTGTTGCTGGATTAGGAATATCTATTCAAATCAGTAAGTTTCTCTGCAACACCTTTATCCTATATGTCTGATTTTATTTCTCAGAATTTTCATTGTAATGTCTCTTATCCTACAACCTACTAAACATATATAAGAAAGACACTGTGGAATATCATGTGTGAGTGTGTGTGAGTGTGTAAAAGGGTAAGTGTAAATGTAGAACTGTCCTGTCAAATACTTTTTCCTGATTAAATCTAGATCACTTCCACTTTCTGAATCTGACATGACAGTTTCTTTTGTTAAATCTAATTATCTGGGTGTAGGTCATACATTCTGCAGTACCTATTAATGCATAATAGAAACAAAAATCTGAACATTAACTATTATACAATAATGATATTGATTTGTATGCATTTGTCTTCAGACCAGTGGTTGTCAAATTCTTTTGGGAATTTTTGCATGATGGTCTCTACAATTCTGATTACTTTGTGACACGTTAAATAAATTGTTATTGATACTTTAAGTAAAACACGTTTACAAAGTTTTGGAGATCTGGAAATAGATGTAAAAGAACTACATAAAGATAAATGTAGAAACAAGTAAAAATTGTAGACTGTTCACAGAAAAATGAGGTAACACAATAGTAGACCTAATCTTCAATACACAAGCTGTTAGATTCCAAGGATGCAGTGTGTGTAAATGATTATTAAAAATATCAAATGAACTAAATTGGATTTCCCCATGGGATGTGACAACAATTGTAAATGGGTGAAAAAATTTACATGGTGGATCTGGGTCTCCCTAAAAAAGATTTGCAGTCGTATAGAGCACCACACACCACAGTTCCAAAACCTATTACTTATAACAAGCTGTTGGATTATGTTACTGATATAATCAAGGCTTCTTCCTTTTGTTTCAAGAGAACTCGGCTTGCATTGTGGTTCGCACAGTTCTTTATCAGGAAATCTTTGACTTTAATTATCGCAAAATTGGTTGAACTGACAATGGCACTGACAGGTGCCACAGGAACCTTAGATTACATACTCACAATGGCTGACATTACAACTTCTGAGCGAAGAAATCTTATAGGTTACTCAGGAATTCTGTGGAGAACATCTTTGCATCTTGTAAATATTGTTTGAAGCAACTACCAATAAAATGATATTAAAATCAATTAAATCAGCAAAAAATGCTTTAAGACAGAAAAAGGTAAGAAATCACTTATTAGTCTAAACCAATGAATAAAAATGTCATAAAAAATGGGCGATTTCATTTTGTTGTAACATAATTAATGCCATTACTAAAAGGCATTATTGTAAAGTGAAAATAAAAAGGAAAAAAATAAAAATAAAATAAAGGCATTTCCTTAAAATATGCCCCCTGCTTGTAACAAAGGAATTTTTTAAAATAATAATAATAATAATAATAATAATAATAATAATATATTATTATTATTATTATTATAAACATTACAATAAAAATAAAACAATCAACAACTTCATTTAGTTTTAAGGAAATTACATTGTTTTCTAGCATTCCTTATAATGAATTATGAATAGAGGAGTTTGATTTTGTCGCATCATTTTCAACAGGTTACCCCAGTTATATACATTAAAAACTAAAAAAAAAAAAGTTGATAAATGATATGGTCTATAAAAAATGTAGTGCAATTATACAGAAAAGAAAATATTTTATTATTCTTGATCCTTAGATGATTTTATAACTGTCTTTCTGGCAGAGACAGAAACATTTCAAGGGCATTACTTTCCTCCCCCCTCACATCCCGTAAAGTTAAACATCATTTATTATAAATTACTTGTTTTAAAAGTCTTACCATACTAGAAACTTTTTTGTTCCCAATGCTGATTAGCTAACTGAATCACAAATGCACATTCTCCTACCATGTTCACATTGGCTTTCTGTCAGATAAACTTAAAGCTATAAATTCAAAATAACAGTGTAAGTAAGTATTAATAAGTCAATAACTAAACAATACCAGTGCTTTCAAAAGTCTGCACATAAATCTAATGAAGTGCAACTGAAAGAGCTTCCTTGTTTCCAAATTGCATTAAAAAAAGTGTTTTTTATTTCTAATCTAAAAGTGTTGAAAAATCTGATTGATCGCCAAAATTATAATTAGTAGTTTGAAAGTAAATTTCCTTCTCTTTTCATTCAACCACTTCTGGCAATTATGTTGTCAGAGATCACAATTATTCAGCTTCAATATGGAAAGGAGAGACTTTGATATGGAAGTCAACTGAATATTTTATAGATTGTTAAAAACAATCTAATTTTAGCACCAATTATCAATTTAGTATTCATGACACTCATTATTATAAGGAAATGACACAAATTCAAAGGGATTTGTAAATACCTTCTTGTTTTGTCTCATTCTTAATCTATGTCTTAGAAAAGGAAATTATTCAATGCCAGTTCCCGCCATGAATATAAATTATTAAATGTATTGGTAATAAAAACATTTGATTACAATTAAGTAAAGTCCCCAATTGCAATTGTATGCACTGGATAGTCTTTCATCAATAAGAAAAAATAACATTAGAAATGTAAACATCTTTTAAAAGTTGAAAGACAATATATTGGCATATTTTCACATTTACTGCAAAACCAATTACTAATTTCATTACCTTGTTTACTAAGGCATGGAAAATTCTTCTCATGAGCATGCCCTTCATTTATTGTAATATTTACTGCAGGCTACAAATTGAGTGAAAACAAGTCAAATACTACGCACCTTCTCACTAATTGCAAAACACAAAATGTCAATAATCAGTTTGCTTTAATTGGACTAAAAACTGAAGAACTACTTCATTAAACTATATTTACTCCTGTTTTCAATCTAATTACATTTCAAAAAATATAAATTAGCAAGCATAGATGTGAAAGAACTAACATCTACTTAAAATGTATCTGTAAGGCCATCCACTCCTCTTTACTTTTATTTCTTTTTGCCATCTCCTATTTGCTACCCCTGTTATTGCTATTAAAAAGATAGAAAAAGGTCATGCAAATGTATAAAGCAATTGCTTTCCATTCAGTCTTAAGAGTGAGTTAGAGCAGCAGTGAAACTAAAATTCATGTTTCTTTGTTACATCTCTGCTCAAACATGCACTTATACCTTTGTAAAAGGGGAGAAAAAAAAAATTTAAAGCTTTTTTTTATAAGAAATTCATTTATGTTGTGGCCTGAATAATTTCCTTAGTAATCACATACCAGATATTACAATATTAGGCAAATATAAGAATTTAATTTAACGATTAAATTACATAACATAATATAACATGATTGAAAGACCAGTATTTTTATCCAATGTCTAAATGATTTGAAATACACATTTTTTTATTGTTTACAATCAGACTCTTATTGATTTAAAGGTCCAGTTAATAATAAAACTTAATAACATTTGATTTATGAAGTACTATTTGTTATTATGTACAGTCGTGAAAAGTTAGTTCCATCAACACTGCAACTTCCAAGTAAAAAGTGGTTGCATTTTGCAATAAAAAAATGGTTCTGCTAACTTGCAAATCTTTAAACAGGAACTCAAATTATTCCAATATAAACAAGTCCGCTGAAGGGATTTTAAGTTTGTCCAGAAGTTTTGTCGCTTTGTGTTGTATTCTTTAAAACACAAAGTTACTTAAAGAAAAGTTAAGTAAATTCAACTAATTTTCTATTTCAAAAATCACTTTCTTTTTTCTTTTAACACACTGAAAACAATCAGTCAGCACTAACGTCTGACTATCCACTGATATTAACAAACATACAGGGCAAAATATACAATTCCTTTGTACTAATATAATGTTTAGTCTTCTCGCAGTACAAATTTATTGTTGACTAGCAGGAACACCCAAATTCCTAAGCACCAGGCTGTATTGTCACTTTCTTAGCAGCCACAATGATTAGAAAATAAGGCACCACAAACTCCTTTGTGAATATTTAACAGAGAGAAACATTTCATCTCATTTACCTGGCTGATATAAAACCGACAACTCTGCAGGAAAGAACTAACCTCTTGCCTGTGGAAGAGTAGTCTTGAGGGCTGAAGCAAATAAGACCAAAGCAATCCTGAATGCATTCCACACTCCACTGTCACTTTCGTGCTTTTGTCAGATCTGCTGCTTCTTGGGGGTGGCCATTTGATGCAGTAAGAGTTACCGGTAATGGGATTGTTATGAACTGTTGTGGTCCTGCACTTTGGGTACCTCTATTAGCACCTGAAATCAAAAAAGTATTACCTAGAGACGCATTTCTAACCTTTTTGTTTAATGTTGATATCTTACACATAAATTGGTTGTGGACAAACAAAATATGGCAATACAAAAATGATGAATGGCTCAACAGAACTGAGCAACTGAATCAAAATAAAATAATCAATATCATTGTAGTTATTTAACATTTCCAAAATTATCATTAATAATAATAATAATAATAATAATAATAATAATAATAATAATAATAAAACAACAACAAGAACAACAACAATTAAATATTAGAGTTTAGAAATCAAAATCTGTCTAATACGGAAGCATAAAAGCGCAAGTCGTCCTGATAATTATCGGAGCTCTGGGATTTGTTCCTCAAAATTTGTTTAAGAACTTTGCTAAACTTCCAGATCATTCAAAAAACTGTAAAAAGGCAATCAAACATGATACAGAGAGACAGAAGATGCAGAGATTATAAAAACATGCAAGAAGGTGTGCACCTGGATCAACTACAAAAGGCATACAACTCTACCACTGGATAATGAAGAGCTTAGAAGTTCTAGGCAAAGTCCAAAGATTTTGAAGGGCCTTTAAGCACAAAATATATCTCCCTGTTGTTCTTCATAGCAACAATGATATACCTCACAATAATCCTGGAAAAGACTCAACTTGTGTCTCACACATCAAAGACATCTCTAATCTTCTCTATATGGATGATCTCCAGTTGTACAGACAGTCTAAACAGAGATAGAGTTGCTGCTAGTGTGAGGGTTTAGTATGGACATCACATGAGTCCAACGTAGACCAGTGCACCACTCTAGGTATTCGTTGAGGTAGAATCGCCACCAGCTGGAAGACTGGACTTGCAAGCAAGATGGTAAGAAGAACATATCTAGAGGTGGCATACAAAAAACCTAAGCCTTCTACAGGCTACGTGTATTGGCTATTAAGTTAGGACCTCAGTCTTGACAGAATACAAGCATCGAGTTTGAAAGCTTCTATAAATCAAGCATAACAGCAAAACTCTGATCCAAGTTATTAACACCTAGGCAGTACAAGTACTGATCTAAGAACTCTGCTGACATAATTGATTAATTGCAAGCAAAGTTGGATAATCTGGAGCGTCAAACCAGAAAATTAAGGAGATGGGTGTTATACCTAAAGCACCCTCCCCCGTCAGGGTTATCCCCCTCCAGTGGGCAATGGAGCCTTCCACGGGGGCAGCAGTGGATTCAGAGGCAAATGGCAGCTCCTGACAGCTAATATGGGTTTAATAGGTTTTTTTATCAATGACTTAATGGCAAGCAATTTTATGGAAGAGGCAAATACGAAGCTATGTTATTTTTTTATTTATCTCATTATTTTTAGTTCCTATTGATTTCACGTTCATTTTTAAAATTTATAAAATAATTTTATTGTACATTTAGTTCCTTTACTAATTTCTATTTTATGATTTTTAAGAGATAAATAAACAGATAAATTACAAAAAGATCATATTCAACAATATTTTGATATTTCATATAAAATTAACTACTGTAGACTATAGGTGTTGGAATTTTTTTTTTTCTTCTTCAGGGGGCAGGACCTCTGTTCTATCTTTAATGCAAGTCTTGCCTAACAACTGAAAAGAATATGCAATTACGCAGGCTTGAATCCTGAGTAGGTACCTCATATTCTTAGGTACGTAAGTAACATTGAATAAAGTTTCTTCAGGCCAAAGGCTGCACGTTGCAATGTAATGATAACAACAACAGCAATACTAGAGATGATGATGATGATGGATATAAATAAAAATCCAAACATCCGGTAAGAATTAATATTTGTGAAGCAAATAAAAGTTGTTTTGTTGTTGTTGTTGTTGTTGTTGTTGTTGTTGTTGTTGTTGTTTTTTGTTGCAAACATGATGCATTAATTGAAATTCAAGGATACTGTAAAACACATTTGATGAAGACAACTATTTCGAGAGGGTGTCTCCTCTACCCACTTGCATAGAGGTACTTTACAACCCATTCTACCTTTTTCTAGGTTTCAAACTTCTTTACCGATTTCTTTTAATTTAACATTTTCATTACTGGGATAAAAATTTGACAAATACCATAAATATTCATGATCCATTTCAAATTACACCCCATTTCACAGAAAACTGAACTGTTATTATTGACTTCATGCAATCCGAGAAACAAAAGGTCTTTTAATGGACAGCGTCCACAAGGATTTCAAACCATTCAAAGCAACTGAAACAATTGAGTTGCAGCTAAAGATGGCATGGGACAACACTTATCCCAAGAAACAATATTTCTTGTTTGTATGATTTTGTCTTATAAGAAGAAGGCATTATAAAAAGTATTGAACACACTGCTGATAACAACAATAACAGACTTGGTTATTTGCAATTTATTGACCTAAAGACATTAATAACTATCACAGCAAGTCAGAAAAGTCTCATAATTCTACTTCCACATGAATCCTCCAACGAGTAGAACTTCCTCACCTTGGAACAAAGGCAATAGGTTCTTAAACACCCCAATTCTCCCGTCTGTCCACATCAGTTGAAGATTATTTTTATGAAAGTTAATCATTTTCTTTCAAGTAGGCACTAAAAATTCCTCTTATACAGAAAAGTGGAAGGGTTTTTTCCCCAGATGCAGTGTATATTAACGCATTAATAAATAATTTAATTGTATTTAAATCTATGGATTCATGCAACTTCAATCATTTTCCACAGATTAAATTTTCAAAAATAAGTGAAATGTCAAAAAGAAATGTGACCCATACAATACAAGAATAACAAGAAATCATTTCTCAAAAATGTAAAAACACATTAAACTCATTAAATAATTAAAATAAAGGTCTTAGAAAATAATACAGTAAAACTTGCTCAATGTGGAATCTCAAGGGACTAACATTTTTTTCTATATTAGACAAGATTCTGCATTATGTAATGTAATTCAGTAGAGTTTATGTTTGAAGAAGAAATAAGAAATAAAGGAGGTCATTTCGTCAACATATTATGTGTCAATATAATATGTTGACAAAGATGACCTCTTATTTCTTCTTATAAGAATGTCAACAACACCAAATCAGAATTCCCATGAGTTTATGTTTGCCCGGACCGTGATTTATGTTCAAATTACACAGATTTTCACATTATACATATTTGGCATTGAGTAAGTTTTAGAACATTATAAATACTCATTATTTCTAAAAGTAGTTTGTTAATTTATCTTTTCTTATTTTAATACCTTATAACTTGCCTTAAATTTCCTGGAATTTTCATGAGTGACAACTGTATGTAATCTTTTGATGTGTTATAAAGACAACATTTAATAAAGATGAAGAAAATTCACTTAATCACTTAAATCAGAAGAAAATAAATCAGGTATATAATAATTTTTTATCAAAAGCATAATTTTAACTAACTAGATCATAATTTATATAATATTAAAAATTGCTTTTTTTCTGTCTTACCTGCTGCTTCTTGCTGCAGTTGTTGAAATTGTCCCTGACTTAAACTGAATATCACTCCATTGGATAACGCTGAAGTTGGTGTTGCATACACCATTCCTTGCGATGTCTGATACATTACTCCGGTGTACCCAGGGTTCATCATTCCTGCTAACCATACAACCAAAATTTTTATTATTTATACTAGCTATGAACATTTTTATTTAGCAAATTAATTATGAAAGCAAATGACTATCAAATTATCATAAACTTTAATTAATGTGCAGAATTTCCCATTTGTATCATTTCATAATATAAATTTAGTCTTCCCTCTTATTAATAGAACAACAAATATAGCATACAAAAAATTGAATGATTACTCAAAAAATAAAAATAAATAAATTTATCTAAAATTTCAAAAAGGAATATCTGACATTAGAGAGACAAAAATGTATTATTGCATAGACACAAAATAAGAACTTTTCATTGTTAGCTCCTTGTGTGATAAGCCAAGAACCCCCAGTTTAGTTTTAATGATAGAATCGGCATCCAGCGTCAGAAATAATAGCATTGTTTGCAAACTTGAAAGTCTAAGAATATGCATTGTAAGGATAACCGATCAACAAGATGTAATATTCCATACTTGGTGTCATAATCCTGTGCTGATGGACACAGCCCTGAACATGAAAAAGGTGTAAAGAGGGCATTGGATGGCCGTGATCTTTCAGAAGGACGCAAGGATTCACTCTCTAAAAAACATTGAAGTGAACACACGTATGCGGTTGGTGAGAACGAATGAATTTTCAGCATAGGATGGGTATTATGTAAATGATATTGTAACACGGAATTTTTAAAAGTGTAATTGATTAAGGAATTTTAATTGGAATTTCAAAAAAACATTCTGCTAGTAAGCCGAGAAGCCATCTATCAAGATATTATAGAATGCTTATGAACTTATATTCAAATCCGGAAGGTGTTTTAATGTCTATATTGAAAATAATTCTCATTAGATCAAAAGAATTTATAACACATGTAAGAATAAATGTTAAATTTTTATTGTTGAAAAAGCTGACAATTTATTTTAGTTGCAAAATCTAATAATTGGTTTCAATCAATAGAACTTCCGAATCGTGATATAGAATTACATGTCCACATGCAACAGGTAAGGAGTAATATGTTGTACGTCGAACCCATGATTAAATTGGAAGTAAATGTAATAAATTAGAGTTAACAATGAAAATATTTGTAACATAGCAGGGCAACGGTAGATATAACAATATTAACAATGGCAGTGGAAGTATACCTTGTCATAGTATTAGATGTTTGTTGTAATAGGATCCAGATTTGGCAATAGTAAAAGTATCAGAGAAGAGGTGGAAAGTAATTTCACACTTGCTTAAAAAAAATACTGAAAGAAAACCCAACAAGGAATGGGGAGGAGTTGTCACTCATACACGCTTACAGAACCAAATGTAAGTTGTTACGTAAAAATCACCAAATAAAGCATCTTAATAAAATGTCTCTAAAAAATATTTCTTTTTTACTTAAAACTGCAACGATTAAACTGATCTAGAATTGACTGTCCATTTGCAACACCACCTGGCTTACATTTACACTTGCATGCTCCTGCGTGAGCATTCAGCACAGAAACAGGCTCTATAGAGATCAATTAGTAAATAAGAACATGAAAAGACCCTGTTCAAAGGGCAGATCCAAAGAGTGCAGGGGAGGAGGAACAATTTCAGTTACAACTATCCTCTTGAATTTTGATATAATAAAAACAAATGAAAAATTGTTAGCATGAAATACAAAATTTGAATTAATAATAAAATACCCTATTGAAATATAATGTGATAACTGATTTGAAAAAGTTTGCTAAAATAAAAAAAATAAAAAAAAAAGTGTGTGAGCCAGAGAGAAAGAGAGTGCTCGACAGAGTGAGAGAGCATGTGACCATTTCGAGTCCCCCAAACACACCATGCCTTTCAGGCCTCTCCTTTTCCTTCTGTTAACTATTTTATACACCTATTTTATAATTTTTTTAAATATCCTAGTGAATAAAAAAATGTCTTCATTTCATTCTATTGTACTACATTAGTACTTTCTCGCATACTACATACATAGTATTAACCCTTGCGTGGCCGAGTGGCAGACCTAAAGTCCCCCTATTATCTTTTTTCCCCAATGATTAGCAGAAAAAGTTTGAAGTATTATTTTCTCTTGTGTACGTAAATAGTCATTTACTTGGAAGATTATAACACACTTTGTGTAGTAATACGGTTTTTGGTTTACATAGAAATGACTACGGGGAATCAAGTTATTCCTCATTTGCCTTTCTCGTTGTTGATATTTTGAAGTTCACATTCATATTTCTGTTGTATTTGGCCAATGTTTCATAACCGATATGACACTATTGTGTTAAAGAAACTTGTCAGTACTGGTAGCTAGCGATTATCTTCTGTTTTTCTCTCCAAACACAGATTTACGTTATTCTCAGATGAGTTGCGCACATTGTAAGAAACTGCATTTATGACAGCATGAGTGAGCGAGAGATTTTAGATGGTGGATTTCAGAGGTAGATACTTATTTTACATATCTGAAAATTCTCTGTAAGTGTGTACAAGTGTTCTTGTAATAATAATGATGTAAACTTACAAATCTTTAATATAATAGTTATTCCAAAGTAATATGATTTAGAGTAGTATGCAAAAGCATTGTTCTTCAACTTTTCAATATATTACAAAATATTTCCCAAATTTACACAAATGTTCTTGGAAAATATTGCAAGATGATAAACAATGTATGTAGTAAAGCAAATAGAGGAGCTTTCTTGCAACAACTTTTGGTGGAAGTCACTTGGTCCCCCACACTAACAGCCACGTTCCAGTATTACGCTTGGCCATGCGAAGGTTAAGAAAGTTATGTAATACCGCTGTAGAAACAATAAAAGAAAAATGAAGAAAAAAGTGGGAAAAAAGAAAAGAAAAATGAAGAAAAAATAACGTAAAAAAGGAGAAAAGGAAAAAAAGAAGGAAAAAGAAAGGGGGAAAAAAAAAAAGGGGAAAAAAGAAAGAAAAAAAGAAGGGAGAAAAAAGAAAGAGGGAAAAAAGAAGGGAGAAAAAGAAAAGGAAAAAAGAAAGGAGAAAAAGGAAACGAGAAAATCGCAAAAGTCCTAGATAACGAAAAAGTGGATAAATCATCTTTCTGTAGTAAAGTACTTCTTCCAAAACACTTCTCAGGAACCATGTTTTATGGGTTCTTGAAACCACAAAATGTCCATCCGTCTGTGAACAAGGGCTAGCGGCTACACTCTGGACAGAATTTCCACCAATACTAATATTCCCCAAATGATCCGACTGATGTAGTCACCGCCTCAAAATTCAAACTCTCACTATTTTTTTTAGGGGGGGATGTCTTTATATGTAGCCTCAAAGACATTTCAATTTTTTTCTGAAAAATGGATCCAAATTTTTGGTATTCTTATCAGATAAAGGAAAGTAGTCTTATAAACAAGGAACAGGTCTGATTTTCATCGAGTTCTCGGAATTTTAAAAAATTACACAAGTTTAAATTTTTTTTGGTGCCTTCCTACAATATTGAAGACAGACTTTTCTTCCAAAAGAAAAATAATCCTTTAAAAATAGGGTTTTAATCACGGTGATGAACAATTTTTGTCAAATATAACTAGGGTAATTATGCATAAATAAAGGCAATTTCAAAATCTACCTTTTCTCAAAAATGGCTCCCAATTTTTCATTTGTTTCAATGAAGTGAAGGATGCCTATAAAAATGGTGCAACTCCAATTTATACTGAACTTTCTGAATTTCTGGAAATAGTGTAAGTTACAATTAATGTGAGAAAGGATGGACTGATGAAGCATTATTTTGTATTGGCATGTGATCTTGTACCGTTTAATTTGTCCATTTCAATGAATACCTTCAAAACCCATATTAAATAAAAAACCTGCAAAATCATCAAAATAAGATAGTGAAGTATATAAAAAAGTCTGTAATTACAATTCACAACATTTTGCTGTTCCATAGCTCATTACTCAACACTGTGTTGATGGGCTCCAATTAGGTTTCTTAAGTCATAATACAATCAAGTAATGCTTCAGAATGACACCGACTACCTTGTACTGGATCGTAATCTCTTCGGTCTGAGCTAGCCTTGTAGTAAAGCATTTCCCACTTCCCAGCTACTACCCATCAGCGCCTAAGACTTTTTTCTCATATTTTCTCAATTTTTTGACTCCTAATACAAAAATTGAAATACGACTTTAAGAATATTATAAAAATGTAAAATATGGTGCTATAGGCAAAATTTGGAGCCTTTTTGAAGCTGTCGTTTGAACTTTTTATGAAAATGTGCCATTTTGAGCTTGTTTTCACAGAAAACTTCAAGAAAAAAGTTTTCAAGAAACTTTGAAGGAATGTATTTGATGCACTTCCATTAGCAAGTGCAATAAATAAATTTTATACATATATTATATAATGCCTGTAATGTAAATATTGACAATGTGAGGATTTTTTTTTTTTAATTATATACATTTACGTAATATTATTTGGAACATTTAGCACTACTTGCATAAAAAGTTGAAAGAAAAATGTTGGGCAGTGTAAGAAATTAAATTTTTTAAATATTGTTCACCTTTTGAAAAGGAATTTTTTTTCTGAAAAAAGTTGAACTTGTGCAATTTTCGAAAATTTAGACAACGAAATTAAGATATGCACAAATGTTATAACGATTTGTTCTATCCGAGAAAAAAAGTATACAAAAAATTAGGATTCATTTTAAGAAAATTTTGAAAATTCCGCAAGGGCTTCATGTACAGTACTCTCGAAAATCAATACGTGTTTCAAATTCAAACGGCCGCGACATCAGCTTCATCGGGGACGCACATTTTGGTGAAAAGCCTGGCTACGTTGAGCCGAACGGACGGACAGACGTTTTTCCGTCAACCCATTTTTCGGCACTAAGGAACCAGAAAATGTGGCTTGTGTGTACACAACGTGATACTTGTAAATTACTAACCACTGAAACAAGGTTTATGCACTTCTTCGATATTAGGGCCCAATCACATTGACGCCACTGAAGCGGTAGAGGTAGTATCGCAAGGCAAAGATGGAAGTGCCACTGGATTGAACTTCTATTCATGGTTTATGTTGTCTTTCTTGTCTTCATATTACGTTACTACGCGAATTTCAGAAACATTATAAAGTGTAAACAAAAAAGAACCCACAATTCAGAACTAATTGAGTTGGCATACTGACGTGAGAGAAGAATTTTATGTGTCAAAATTCGAGACTGTATTGTCGAGGAGATTCCAATATTTTCCAGACTGTATTGTCAAGGAGATTCCAATATTTTTCCACCCAGCACTACAGGAAGTTCGTGTAACTGGAGGGGCGCGTTTGACAGGACGGGAACGAGAGGAAGTGATGCTGGACGATGGCGTTGCAAGACGTGGCGTCGAATGCGTTTGCAAGCGAGCCAACGGCAAACGAACGCGTTCAATAGTTGAGCACATGCACATATTGCAGTTGAGTTGCCAGCTGTCAAAGCGGTCCCTCTGCGCTTTCCTTGGTTCGCTAAAGTGCTTTTCTAGAAAATCTATTTTTGATCTCAAATGTATTGTCGAGTCCAACTTGTGTGTACTCCCCCTCCTAAAGGGAGAAGGCTGTAGTCCTCCCACTCACCCGGGATGAGCTGCGCCTGCGAGGGGCCGGCCTGCAGCGCGGCCGCGGCGGCGGCGGCAGACGACTCCGCCACGGAAGCCTTCGGCTCGACACCTGCGAACACGCACAAACACTCAGCCTGGCTCAAGTCCGTTTAAAGCGGACTCCAATAACAAATGGCAATTTCAATTTTAACTTCTAGGAGAACAAATTTCTAACTTCTCTTACTAAACCGGATTGTTTAAGTTTCATTAGCACAACTTGCAAGTAAAATAATTTAATAATTTTATACTAAAGTATTTTAATTTATAAAGTATTAAGTTTTTGTTGATGAACAATCAAAGTACAATTCTTTCTTCAAAAATATTTTATTTTTCACATATTCTGGAACACGATGTTTCACGTAATAGTTTTACGCATCATCCGGCGTGAACAAACTTCATATAAATTCATTTATGTCTGAAAAGGAAAGCAAATTTTGAGATTGTACGCAAACCTTATCAGCCAAAAATTGGGCCTCGCGCGCACTTCATTGGTACGGCGGAGTGACTGTGCGGACAGGATTTTTAGACATTTATTAGCACAACAATATGCCTCCAAGATCTTTATTCTTCTAAATTTTTAAAAGTCTGAAAGATTGGATATATTTCGAATGCGGGGTAGAAACGGTTACATTTCGAAACGGAAGAAAGTATTTTCGTTTAAATTTCGTTTTCGGAAACGCGAAATCCGCAAAATAACTTTTTAAAGGCGTTATAAATACAAGAGTATTCAAATCACGCGAATGACGATCTGCTGAAATGGACTGTTCACATACACTGCCGAGCCCGACACTAACGTTAACGAGCTTAGGCTTGTTTGTGTTCTGGATGAACTCCTTCAACATATTTGTAGAGTACATATTGCAATACTGACAAAAAAGGCATGTATAAATAATGAAATATCTTCAGAAACACCGAACGTGCACTTTTGGCAATGATGGAAGCGTACACTTGGATGCTTGGCAATGAGTTGCCAGAAGAAGAAGAAGAAGAAAACAGGTCAACATTTTTCTTAATACATTTATGAAAATAAAGAACTCTTCAACTGTATTTTGAGGAAGCTTCGTATTCCACGTTACATTTACATCAAATAAACTAGTTTTTACAACGCGTTCAAAGTCAGTCCAATCAGCCAGTCCATACAGAAGAAGTGAACAAGAAACGACAGTTTGTAATACACCGTTCCAGTGATTTCTTTTGTTTCTAGTGCTGACCTCAATGTGCCGAATGGAATAAGGCGAACTGGGCATCGATCTTATTACATAGTGGCGGGAAGGGGAAGGGAGGGGAGATCACGGGCCGTCAGCCACCCGAAGCCCAAGTACATTTGACTAATTTTCAGATTACTGATTTCCGGTGTAGATTTTACTAATTATCTATAGTTGCGAAAGTCATTCAAGTTATATTCACTACGAAACGGTTCCGTAATAATCAAATACCGTGACTTCTGTCCGTATTAACACATATCAGCCTTAACTTGTACAATGCATTACGATTTTTTGATAAACAATTAACAATACAAATAAATAAAAAGGCTTTAATAAACATCTGCTACATACAAAATAATGGTTTTAGCGGGCCTTTAATTGGTATAAATCTTGTATATTATTTTGTTTCAAATAATTGGCAATGTCCGGTATCTTGAAGAATACCGAAGTCCTCTCACATTGGATTGTCAGGTTCAATGGCTTCATCTCGTCCTTGTTTCAGTTCGTAACTTGCCTTCCGGGTCATTTTCAGAAATGACTGTCACATTACACTTTTCGCAATTGACGCACAATCACTTTTTTGAGTTTCTTCGAGATCCTGCAGATATCAAATTTTAATAAAACCGGTAGAGCAGATGATACTAACAAGTTGTAGTCAAAGGCGCACGGCCATTTTTCATACTTTTCCCTCTACTCTCCTGGATGTTTCTACATCTAGGCGTTGCTGAACGTGATGAAAAAGTGTTGCTGTGCTGCAATGTTTGTCTTGTAAGTGAAAGATTTAGCAGACATGTCAACTGGCTGCGTAAAGGCACGTTCTTCGCAATGGAGCCGAATAGCGAAATCTGAAAAAGTTCACCAACATTAGCAATTTATCTCCTTAGTTGCGGTGGAGAGTTCAAAATTAGAATTCATGTGTCCGTGCTTGGCCAATCCCGAGGTTTCGCAACCACTCACTACTTTGAGAAAACAAAGCTATCGGTAATTGTTTCTCCAAGAGCAGCAAAACGGGCAAATGTGGGTAAAGATACTTTCTTTCTCCTGTTTCAAAAAGGACACATTTTGCAGGCTTGCAGGAAGCTCTCAATATTACCAACATATCTACATCCTCACCCACCTCATTCAGAGACGGATTTTTTTGGACCACAGGACAAAAGTGTGTTCATTATCGGAGTGCATGCGTCTTTTTTCGCTTGTTTGCATGTCATTCCTGCTGATAAAAAACTTTGTGATCAGCATTGCTATTAACCATCTTTAATTATTCGCGTTAGCAAGAAAAAATTCTTTGGACGTCGTATGTATCATCGTGTCGTCCAACACCATGTCGGCAATTTTTTAGACATTTCACTTACACTTCACTTGGCAAAGACTTAGCACTTCAGGGTGGCCATAAAAACATCTATCTATCAAACTTTTTGTTGGCAAATCAGATATTCATGTTTAGAGACTCAAATAGGAACCAAATATGAAAACCACACCAAATTTTCCGCTATTTGCTCTTTTTTAGTACCATTTGACTGAACTAGTATTACTGTTCTTATTTCATAAATCGGAGGAAATAACCACCGATAGATATTATTCATGAAATTTTAAAAACTAATATGAATCCTGTAAATATATAACCCATACTTCACATTTTCGGCGTGAATAGCGTTGCTTGGATATTTTCTGCATAGCTTCCTTAATTTTTAGACCTTTAAATGATCCCAAGAACTTTTTTTCAAATCTGAGTGATCATTGAGCAGTACACCTCGCAGAGAAGGAAAAGTGTCGGTATGCGAGCAACCCTACGGGTTTCCTTAACACAATACGATTTAAAAATTAGATCTTTAAAGAAGGTCGTGTACAGGTAGTTTCCGCTTGAAGTAAACCAATTTTCTAAAAACAGCTCTAAATTTTTCTTTAATTTTTTTTTTCTCTCGAATAAAGCAATCATTATGGTGCAGGGTTATCTGGCTGTGAACTCTATTGACGAAAATTGCAAAAAATTAACATTGCAAAATTACAATATTGATAGAGAATTTTTACTTAAAGAAAACTGTTCTTTAAAATTCCATCTTTAAATAAGAAATTCCTTCTTGGAGGATCTACCCCAGTTGGAAAAGCCTTAAGCTCCCCAACTGGTGTACGGCATGTGTGGTAGTGCAATGCATGCAGGATTAAGTGTGTGTGAGTGGTGAGGGTAAGCCAAAGAGGAAGGAATGCTCGGGCCCAGTCCGTGGGGGTCCGTTGTCAGGGTACTGCTCCATCACTCGCCTGGATTTGTTCGAAGAAACTAACGAAAACCTACTATCGCAGCAGTCAGCCGCTAGAATTTTCCTCGTCTGAATTCGATGTAGCTAATGTCGAAAAGCCACCACCGTGAATATTCGAATCCAGGACCCGCGGTCAGTGTCGCTGCAGAGACTCCAGCAATGCTGGCTGTGAGCCTTTAACAAACGCTGGGCCACTGCAACAATTGTGTGCGTCGTTATGGAGCAGCCGTTCTAATCGCGGAAGGATCAGTGACACACAGGAGATGTCTATCAAACTATGTATTTAATTTTTTATTCAATTGTCCGAATGCAATTAACTAATTTATGATCATTCAATATTGCGACTACGGTTTCGTTTTTTCACACGCAAGATCTACCAACATTAAGCTTGGCTGTTAAGTCACTGAAATATTCAAGAAGGCTGATGCATCATTGCCAGCGATCAAAGAAACGAATAAAGAAACTTTAACTTGAATCATTCACGAGATCTTTAAAAATACACTGCATTCGGCGTCGTCTGGTGAAATCGGCGTAGATGCAAGTGTAAGAATCCAATTAGAGAAAAACACGCTCAACACTTAATTTTCAATTAAAATTGAAGCATATTGCCTCCATCCATATCTCAAAGCATATATGTTAACAAAGACGTGGACTTCTAACAGTCGACTAGAAATCAGACCCTACATGATTGGTTTCCTAAGTACACCCCCACATTGATGCAATAGGTTACAATACACAATATTCTTTCATCTCTTTGAAAATTCACAAGACAAGAAACGAAATAGCATAGAGAATTAACTCTATTAAGTACCAGCCAGATCTCCAGACGGTTATAAGTTCAAAAGCACGCGTTTCAACGCCACCTGGACAAGAGGGTGCATTTGCAAGCGTATAACGTGACGAGCACGAGTGCTTGTAACTCGTGCATGAGCGAGTGTGGACGTGGGCGGGAAGGGGGCGAGCGTAAAAAGGGTTGCGCGCACGCGCCTGTCTTCAGGCACTGACCCACCTCACACCTTCATTGCAAGACAATGGCACGGCGCGCGACTGTACCAATTGCAAACAAACGAGACCCCGGAGGCGAACGCAAAGGCGAGCGGGGCCGCAGGGTTCAACGCGACCCTTCCGCGCGCGGCCGGTCACCGCCGCAGGCGTTTTTCCGAGACTTCGCACCGGCCCAGCACCTTAATTGGCGCGGCCGCGCTTCCTTCCCTTTCTGGACGCCTCCCCGCACGCGCTGCCTTACGCGCTCGCCTCAATGGGCCCCACGCGACGAGGGCGGCATTAGCCACAACACAACACGCAGCATTTCATTTCAGGCACACATCTCAAGACTAAAGTATAGTTTGAACGTTATCGCCTCCTGATGAGGATTCATTCATTAGCATCAACGGTGCTTTTCAGTGGTATACTTGCTGGAATGTTATTCATCTACTATCCTTCTTCAGTGTACACTCTTCTGGGGAAGTCTTGACTGCTCCCAAGACATTTGCACACACGTGGGCTTCGTGGTTCTGGATACAGCATCACGTGAAATTCTCCGCAACATGCCACGTGAAATGAAAACCAAATGTACATCCAGATCTTGTATTTGAGTGTCTCTCCGCCCTTTTGAATCGGGTGCTGAGTCACATTCTTCTCTAAAAATTCAATTGAAACTGCAATTATAAATCTGACTATTTTACCATCGCTTACCACGATCTTCACCATACGTTTTTAAAAATCTGTTTTTTAAAACTTTTTTAAATATTAAAGTTATAAACATAGAATAGTAATTTGTATCTGTTCGCGAAGATTCAGTGAAAATGATTCGTATATGATGCATATTCATGTCGGACATGACAATAAGTAGTTGGACCAGAGCGAACATTCCGAACTTCGTAAATCGTTGTTCTAAAAGTGAAAATAGCTTTATACAGCAACAGAACTTCCAACTGGCAGCCCCTGAACATAGTATAATGAGCCCGGAACTATGCGTGAGTGAACACTAATATCGCTGAGCGTTGACATTAAAATGAACAGAAAAGCAAATAGTCAATTTAATTTTATTCTAGGTCGTTTCTACCGCTATTCCTTCACTTTAACTTTACATAGATTTGTAATATCTGCTCGTTTCTGATTATCCATGCTTCGGTGTGTAACTCCAAAAATGATATAGATTTCCATTTAGTATATCGCAGCAAACTAGTAATAAATGGATATCGTGTTCCCTCAGGGACACTGAATGTGTGTGACATCGTCATAAGCATGGGACGAATTATGAGCGATGGTAACGTGTGTTTCAATGTGCAGTGTTTTGGAGGCTGCATGCGCCTGCGCTCCCCTACATCACAAACACATTTTTAGGGACAGAAGGAACATCTTAAGAAGAGGAAGTTATGTAATGCGGCGCGAAAAAAAGGCGAATTTTCGGCAGAAAAATTCTTTTTACACGGTACTGAGAACGAAAAAGTGGATAAATCCGGTTGCTAAATTTGGAGGAAGAAAATCCACTAACACATAGCCAGAATCCGTTTTGTGTGGTCCTTGATACCGAAAAACCAATTAACAACAAAACGTCTGACTGTCCGTCTGTGAACAACGCTAGCGGCTAAACGGTTCAGCCAATTTTCTCCAAAACTGATATTCCCCGATCGATCTGGCTGACGTCACGGCCCCTTGAATTTGAAACCGATATTTTAATTTTGGATGGCACTTTACACGAAGCACCTGAGACATTTTCAAAATTTTCAAAACAATGGTGTCATCGATTTTCATTAAATATTTTTGTTGTTGGATAGTCTAAAGGGCATTTAAGAGAATGAATGGCCTAGCTCTCATGTTGGTTGGTTGATCAGGTTGGTTGATCAAGTGATTTTTCCACAATTGAAAAAATTCAGAATTATTTCAGCGTCTTCCTACAACTACAATCATTAAGATACAATATTTTTTCTTAACGAAATGTGTTCATCAAAAACCGATCTTCAAATAAGGTAATGTCGAATTTTTCGAAAATATTAATAAATTTTGAGTCACTGGACGTGAAACTTAATCGCCCTCTCTCAAAATCCTGCACAAATTAGAATTTGTAAATTATTCCATATTTCTTTCTTCGTTTCTTATATTGGAGCTTTTGTTGTAGGTTAAAAATTAATCTTTCAGAAATTATTTAAAATAAATTTGAAATAAACATGAAATAAACGAGTCAGTCCCAATTTACGCAGTTGGATACTACGCAAGTCAGAATTTGTATATTATTTCATATTATATATTATTTATTATTATTATTATTATTATTATTATTATTATTATTATTCTCTTATTACATTGATATTATATTTACATTGATATTAATGTAATTGTAAATTGAGTCCTTTCATTGTGATAAAAATAAAACCGAATAGATGAACGGTCATTGTTGGTTGTAACGCCGCACTCATAAGAGAAGGCGAAAAGTCTGTTTGCCCACGCTATTAGTATCGTATTATTTATTAATTTTTAGTAATTTTACTTTCTCGCATACTGCTCACGAAGAATATTGTAAGGTTAAAAAACTCATTCCATGTGTTTGTGAAAACAATGCATACCTCCTAAATGTATTCAATGTCAGAAATATATTTTCATTAAGTTTTGAATAAAACAATATATTGCTTTAAACTCTAATTTCCATTACTAATGGCGAGAAAGTTCGTGCTGCTCTAGCACCATTAGTTTTTCTTATTTATTTTACGTCAAAAATAGTTAAAATTTTTGTGAGAGGTGTTACGGGGGCAAGTGAATTCTGTGCACGTTTTCATAATTCTGTGATCTCTACCCTAAGCCATATACTACTTGAATTTTGAATACAGAAACAAAATGAGCGTCATGCGTGGGGAGTCAACGTGAAGTTGCCGAGTTCAGGTTTCGTTGGGTATCAAGGTGGCAGGGGCCGCCCTCAAAAACGCAAAAGCACTGGGTGTCCAGCATCTGCACGGCAACCAATGTCCAGAGCGGCAATGACTTGATAGCGACGAATAGGCGAATCACGTTCAATGGATAGAGAAGGCTTCAGGTCTATCACGGCGGTGGCGCCGGCATACAGCCAACGGACGGCTTACTACGCAAATACGGAAGCTGTTAGAATGAGGCAAAAGTGCACAGCCATTCGCGGGGAAGAGCTGTAATATAATCTGTATTCGTTCGTTGAGTAAATAGTTCCTGCGAACACAAAATAACTGTTGTGCCAATCATTTCTGAACGCCCCAAGCACTTACATGTTTGATGGGCGTAGGACTGGGGAGCAATCCTCTACCCAGGAATTGCTTACTTACAGTGTTTTGAGTACATGGTTTCTTATGAATGGCAAAACACCGTCTCAGTTCCTTAGCATATTTATTAGTATATTTATTAGCATTTAGTGAAAGGATACCGGCCAAACGGCTCCTCCTCGCTGCTGCTGGCAACGGAACCGGAGAGACGACCGCGCACCCCATCGGCGCTCATTCCTCCCTGCGCTCGGAGACTCCTCGCTTTCATGCCTTTTCCGCACTTCATGCGATCTCGTAGTTCCATGAAAATTTAGTGCGCCACGAAAAAGAATTGAAATTAGGACGAGTCGTCCTATTTGTGCTTCTTTAAAAATTAATTGTCGCTGTCTGGAGGAGAATTCTAGCGGCCGGCTGCTCTGATCGGTAGTTTTCCGTGGTTCCTCCGATCACCAACAGGCGAATGTCGGAGCAGTACCCTAACAAACGGGCCACGGACCGCGCGCGATCTTACCTTCCTTCCTTGTCTTCTCCCTTACACACACACACACACACACACACACACACACACACTTACACTAACATGCACTACACTACCACATATGCCGGGAGACCGGTCGGGAGCTTAGAGCTTGTCCCCGGCTGGGGCGGTGCCCCGCAGGTGGGAGAGTCCTGGTTAGGGGGAATCCCCACTAGCCGAGGTCAGCGCCGGATCTTGCCATCCAGCGAGGGAAGATCACTGATATCTCCCGAGGGAAAAAAACATGCACTACACTAACAGGACTAGTGACTAAAGCAGTTGACGCGGCCGGAAACACGAAAAAATCAGTCAAAAAATTATTTTTTTACGAATATCACATATATAATTGTTGTGATCAGTATTAAATATTGAGTCTTGAACGTAAGATGCGGTACGTTCATGACGCGATTCGTGAGCTCCTTTCACCAATGACGTCTATATGGGAGTCACCAACATTAACGTTTCAGAAGACTGCACAGCGGCGTATGGATACTTCTTTGAAGCAAATATGAGGTTCACTTGTTTTCAGAAATGTCACTTTCGTCCTAAGACTAACTCAACCATATCCTAGCAGCGAAGTCTTCATAAAAGCAATGCAAGTTGAGGCGATTCCCAAAAAGATTTATCTTAAACATGTAATCAAATATACAGAAGTACTTCGGGTATTTCATTACACATTGGGTAACACATTACATACCTTCTGGGAACCAAATACATCGTGAAACCATTCACTATATTATCTCAGATTGTAGTGCATTACCTTCGACACACTATCACGAGAACTGAGACACTCAGTCACTCAATTATCCATGCCAAACTCGCTAAGAAATATGGACTATCTTAGAAGCTGATACAGCACACTCCAGTGTCGTTGCAGAAGCTGGGCTTGAAAAATAAATTATTTGGGACGCAGAATCTTAACCGACTGGATAATTTAGCACAACTGACCCGATGCTACCCTTCGGAACAAATCTGCCACGAAGGTTTGATTTACTGATTTTGTAGTCAATACAAACGCAACACAACAAAAAAACTGACAAAAAATAGAGCTAGCATTTTCTCAAAATCAATAGTGGCGTGTTTCTTAAGTTACACGCTGTTCTGATTGTACCGTCAGCAATTGGTGTCGCACCGAAATGCTGTCTACAGAAGTTCGTTACCGTCAGTTTGTGGACGTGCAGGCCCCTTAGTGCGGAGGTCGACGGAGGGGAGAGCACATGGGATTTTGGAACTTCTGTAAATGACTGTTGTAAATGAATATTAATTGTAGAATATGCGTTGTTATTTTAATGTTCATACCTCTTAAAATTTGGTAAAATCAAACAGGCCAATGTTTTCTTGTTTTATTAATGTAACTGAGTAAAATATTAAGAAAATAATAATAATAATAATAATAATAATAATAACAACAATAGAATTAGACAGCAAAAAAATAATAATAGTAATTAGACAGCAAAATGCTTAATAAAACTACAGAAAAGCGCTATCCAAAACGTAGCACGGACGCGGCTCAAGAATAACAAATAAAACACTCTAGAATAGCACTACAATAAATTCAATATTTTACCAAATAATGGTGAATACGTGTCCAATAACTGTGAAAGTGTTGATAAAAATTCCCATTTCGAAGAGACTGCCTCGCAGCACGTCGACGTCCAGACGCGCTGGCATCGGAGAGGGAGCCACCTGGGCCAACGCGATCCAGGCTCATCCAATGATCGCGACGCTGTGAGGAGACTTGCGCAAAGCCAATTTTCATTTATCTGCGCTCTTCTCCGTACTGGCTCCGTTGCGCCATGAGAAGCACCTAGCGCATTTCCTCAGTGTCTCGCCGGAACCCTCATGGGGTACGCGAAATGGGTTATGGAATTACTAATTTCCAGTGTGTGGATTACTAGAATCATTAGTCCCGTGTGTATAGTTACATCCGGGGAAGTGCCGGTTTTCCTCTCGCGCTGGAACGTGTGGGGCACCGTCTCCGCCACGACAAGATAGTGGGGTTTCCCCGGCCAGGTATCCCCCACCAGCTGGGACAAGCTCTAAGCTCCCTTCCGGTCTCCCGACATGTGCGGTAATGTAGTGCATGTAAGCGTGTGTGTAAGTAAGGGATGAGGCGGGACAACGAAGAGGAAGGAAAGACAGTCCGTGGTCCGTGTGTTGGGGTATTGTTCCGGCATTCGCCTGGCGTTGAACGGAGAAAGCAATGAAAACTACCGATCAGAACCGCCGGCCGCTAACATTGCCCGCCAGACAGCGACTGAACTCGACCGAGCTTCTAGCCAGTGTCCAAACACCCCGCCACCGTCAGCGCTCCAATCCTAGAACCTCCCGGTTAGAAGCATTGCAGTGGCATCAGTTGTTGCCCTGAGCCACCTCTCCCGGTGACTTAACGCGACTTTTGACTACGTTGAGTTGCTCCACATTCAGTGTGAATAGGCTTGGAACGTCGTTACGCAAGTGAGAAACGAGGTGCAGGGGGAAGCGGACGCGGGAGTCGATTCCCACTTGCATGCGGACTCGTCAACGAAATTTGAGGATTCGTCGCGACTAAGGTAAATAGAACATTTTCTTCCATCAACAGAGGCGGCAACTCGTAACCGGGCAGACTTCCCGACGAGATTTCCAGACAATTTCCTAGGGGATGGAGACTCCTCGGTGGTTGCGTTTAGGCGTTAATCTGTTTTCAATCTAAGGAGCTGTGCACTCTAAGGAGGGGGGGGGACATTGACCAAGCAACGGCGTCCACCTCCACAGCCTCTTGTGAAATGAGCGGCCAATGATACAGCCGCAGCACATACGTTATTCATTCTCTAGTCTTCGTGCGACACTGAGAAAAGACTTCACGACACCTCTCCATACACATTTTATTAACTCTCACTTATGGAGCACCTTTCTGTCAATACCTTGTTTGACAACATGAGAAAATGAATCTTCACCCCCTTAATCGATCAGTTTCCCATCTCAACAGTATGGGAAGCTTTTACAATCGAAGCACGTTTTCTTGAGCTCTGTGGAACTGAGGAATACACAGAACAGTACCATCAAACAATCGTTTTCCATGTTATCACAGTAATGAGTCGCATATGAAGGTCACGATAAGGGATAAGAGACAAGATTTGTATGTTAATTGCGAATGAAAATAGTTTTTATTAAACAGGAGAGAACACCTTTTTATCAAATTTTGCCCCAAACCATCTTTGCTACCTTAATTCACAAACGTATGAGATAAGATGGGAATTCGGAGCTCAAGAAATTGTGCACATATCGCACTTCTCCGCCCTACATCACAGACAGTTTTTTATTATTTTTACATTAAATAAATAAAAGTTTTAAAAAAGGCACTGTACGTTTCAACTAAAACTTCAAGAAAAGAAAACAGAGTTAACATATTTAATTGTAATGTATTCACATATTCACTTTTGAATCTAAGCTTTTAATAAAAAAATATTCAGTGCCTCACACCATTTGTTACTTCTGTTAAGCCATCAAACCACTCCGAGATATTTTTTTTTACTTGATATAGAGGGTCTTGTCTTTTAGTATTCCCTAACATGAGAGTTCTAAAATACAAATGTCCAAACTTTTGTCAAACGTTCTCACGCACCCGGAATTTTAGACAATAGAATTACAATTTAGACAAGATATAATAATTTGTTTTTAAAGTATATAGGGGATTAGCAGAAACAAACGGAATTGACCGAATAAAATAGGCAGTCGAAGTTCTTCAGGACTGCGTGATCTAATAGAAAACAAATTGCCTTACACATATCAATCATTACTGTTCCTTCAAATGCCGATCATTAAATGAGATTTTGAACGTCGGAAAGTAAATGATCACTCTGTTATCAAGTTCGCAAGGCAACATTTGGAAATTTAAAAAAATCGTGCATTCATTTATAACGTTCCCGCAGTTCAATATAATCACATCGCAAGACGCATATTGTGTACTACAATAACAATGTGCAAGATGAATTTAATTCCATAGTCGGCCTACATGCTCACTAAAAATAACTCATGAATCCCTTCCCAAATTAAAAGCTCAAAATCTCTTCGACAGGGAATTGACTGACAAGGCGATGGTCGAAAATTGGATTATTTTCCCGAATTTATTCGCTTAACGACGCGCTCCGAAAGGGCCCCTTACGAAACCCGCGCCCAACCTTCCGCCCCGGTCCACGCCATAAAGGAGCGCCGCCGACAAATCAATCTCCGCTCCTTCCCCTCCCATAAATCCGACTAAACGCCTTATACGGGCTTATGGCTGTCCCTTGTCTTCGCCATACGCACACCTCGTCAGGAAAGGCAGCGGCTGGCACGGGGCGGCTCGGCGGCCTGCACTGACCTGGCAGTTACGAATTGCCAAGAACAGACACCGCACATCACAACCGCTACGTTCCCGCGCTGCCCGGCCGGGGGGGCGGCGGCGGCGGCGGCGGCGGCGGCGGCGGCGGCGGCGGCGGCGGCGGCCATGTAAGGAAGGAGTCGCAGTCGGAACCTCGGGGTCTTGCACACGCTTCCACACCGGCTTGAGCCCGGCCGAGTCGCTCCATTAGGTTGGCTGGCGGCTGCTCCTCCACCTCCACCTCCGCCCCGGCCCCTCCCCCTCCCGCGTTGTCACGGCGCACCGCGCACGCGGTTCATCGCCGGCGTTTCCGACGCACGCGCGCGCTCACGCGTGTTCGGGGCCCGCAATCGCGCGGCCCAGCGGCACGCAGGAAGGAAATGGAGGCTCCTTGTACGGGGCGGAAGTTTCGCGGGCGTGCGGATTGGGCCGATGTGTCAGCGCTTTAAACAAGCCCTTTGGCATCACCTACAAACCAACGTCAATGAAAAAATCATGAGCAGTTCTGCAAATTATTAGAAACGTAAAACAAATATTACTAAATCATACAATATAATACGAGTCAGATGATTTCAAAGAAAGACTGGAAATTTAACGAATTCTGTGACTACGTAATGCAACATTCTATTACGTATGTACCGTAACATTAGCTTGTAGCCGGAGAATTTCTCGGTGCAATCGTAGGGCTGTATGTCTTAGTCCACCCCACTCAATACCCGCTGCCAAATGCGTCGAAATGGGTCTTCCACACAAATTACATGTAAAACTGGGTAAAATTAACATTTTACTACGTGATAACGTTTGCAAAAAAATAATCCAATAATCCAATTTTCATCATTTGTTTTTATCGATTGGAATAAAATCATCTGCATTGAAATTCATGTTTTGTAAATCAAAAACCCCGATTTTGTTGTGACGACACGGAGCGGGAAGCGGAGACTGAATTTATTTTTCACGAGGAGAGCGCTTCCGTCTGTCAAACAAATAGTTTATTCTCGATGGTCTTTGTGAAATGTAGTATTATTTTTGAAGGAAGAACAGAAGTATTTGCTTCTTTATTTTAAATTTAGAAAATGTAGCAAGGTTGTTTCGTTGTAGTTACACCAAGTGATTTTCAAATTCGTTTAGCGATCTCACTTGTGCTTACTAAGCAAGTCACATCATGTTCCAAAACGTTCGAAGGGAAGTCGTCCACCTTGAAACCGCCAATCGGCAGAACGATGATTGCTTCTGATGACGGAATCATTCGGCCACAGTTTAAATAAAATTAGACACTTTCGCAAAAAATGGAAAAAATGTGTCACGAACCCGTTTCATACAGTGCAGGTAGCAAGCGCAAATATTAAACGCGACGAGATTCAAATAGTATATGCTCGGCCTTCAATAACATAGTGCCACATGCCGGTACGGTCTCTAGTGTCACTTTCAGTCGTAAATGTAAAGCTCCTCTCCTCGCTTAATCGCGACAATACTGTACAAATGTATATTCAGAATTTTGGCGCAAGAGTAGGTCCTATGGCCTGAGCCTCGCCACTAACAAAGACTTCATGATTACTATTACTGCTATTATACTGCAATTCATTGAATTGCATATCCAGGATTTCCACTAAGATCAGCTGCAACTAGCGTTTGAATGTGCATGGTTTAAATTCACGTCGATCAAGCTTCACATCCTAAAAGGAAACAAATTATCATGCGCAATCTCATCACAATCTTCTAGAAAGAGGCTAAGGGTTACAAAAAAGATGCATTAACGATGCTTGCTCCACAGGTGAATTACCGGCCTCTAGACGCCATTAAGAATCAGGAAGGCCTCCTAGGTAAACCGCCGTGATCACGTATTTCTACATTAAAAGTTACAGAAATATGAAGATTACGTTCGTGTATGGAAATTCTATAAAACGAAAATGAGAATTCTAAGCAACGAAATCTGTGCCGATTCTATTGTCGCTTTTGGCCGTCAATAAGGCGTCAGTGGCATCAGCTGAAAAGTACGATTACTAGTACTATTCGACCATCGAGTTTCGAGCACTAAGTGTTTTTTGTAAAGAGAATTACTCAAACGCTACCAATTTCACATTAAAAATTAGCATACACGTGAAGTGACATTCTCACTCCCAATTTTACGCTTTCACAAAGGAAAATGATCGAGAAGTAGAATTGCAGGACGACGTATTTGGAGGCGCATACGTTCTTGCTGAACCAGTCCGGTTTGAAAAGTGTACGACAAGCATTACCGTAAAAAAAACAGTGTCAATGAATCAAATCAAAACTACTTCGTAACCAACTTCTGCAGGGAAAAAAAGCCGTCTGAGGCATAAAATTATTTAATGCGAAATTTGTGGTGTTCTTTTTCTCCAAAGGGATCATATTTCAGTTATATGGAAACGAATCGATTCTGACTGCTATTTACCAACAACAGCACATCATTAATACATAGAATTCGCATTATTTGTATGAAAATATGTGAAAAATTTAAAAGGTATCTCACTTGTCCTACGTACGGACGATATTTCAAACAAATTCTGTTTGTTTGTTTTTTCACATAATTTTCTAAATCAATTATCCATTTATTACTATTATTATTATCATTATTATTATCATTATCATTATTATTATCATTATCATTATTATTATCATTATCATTATATTATTATTATCTTATCATTATTATTACCCATTATCACCAGAAGCCCATTCCTATACATCCCTTATCATTATCATTATTATTATTATTATTACCATTATTATTACTGCTCGTATCGACCATTTATTACCCTACACGTTATCTCCCGAAGCCCATTCCTATACATCCCGGAGAGATTAACGTGTGTGATTATGGGGATCAGCGTTTTTCGGCTGTATAGCTTGGTAAGACGAGATTGTTACTCTTTGAATTATGAGGAGATAGGAAGACGGGTGCATAGACCGTGCCTACTAGAACCTGCGGCTTCTCCGGCGCAGAAGATGGCTGCGGCACCGTCCGCACCGCGGCCGCCGGCTTATTACTTCTACTATTGTTACTGGCCTCTGGGATGGCGCATGGGCAGCGGACTAGTTGCAGCAGTTGTAGCTCTCCTTACAATGGTCCCAGTTTCTGTAGCTGAGCGACGACGAAAAGCTCAAGCAGGCCGATCTTGCTAGTGACTGAAGATAACACGTCATGTTCGCCTCATGTGGCTCTTTCCCCCAAGCATGGGAATTTAACTAGGCCCAGGCATGGGGGACACCGGTGGCTTACAGACCCAATAACGCCAAATAATACATTGTTAATATTATTACTGTTTACACAGCAAAGTTATCCATCCAACGCCGCCGGCTACCCACTCATTTGGGTCCGTTTGGTGAAGGGGGCTCGCCGTTCCTCAGACGCGCCTCTAGGGCCCTGGCCCCCTCGAACGCGCCGCCCGCCGCCGCCGCCGGGCCCCCAAACCGCCGCCGCCGCGGCCTCCGCGCGGCGCCATAAATGGCGGCGGCCCGCGCGAGTTCGCTCGCAGACAGCGGCGCGCGCCAGCCACGCCGGCTGCCCCGGGAGGCGGCTTTCCAGGCTACGCAGAAGCGGCCGCCGCCGCCGAGAAACGCGCTTCCGCGGAAGCCGCCATGTGGAGCAACGCACGAGGCCTTGCCGGCCCGGGCGGCGGCGCACCGCGCTCTGTGCATCTTAGAATAATGACAAACTCGCCACCTTCTCCCGACGCCCACACACTCCTCGTGCTCTCAACAAGCTCGAACCTACCCGCTGCTTTGCGCCCTCAATGACTGATGGATTTGTCATCTCGCCTTATATTTTCCTAGGAAATGTCCTCTACGTTGCGTTGTTAAATAATTGTTTTAAATTGAGTATTTCAAAATGAATGTTCATGTCATCATGTACAAGCTGAGTACAAGGCAATGTTTGTTAAAACACGTAGAAAACTTGATAAACGGACCGACTGATAAAGTCGGAGTACTGACGATACATTTCACATGACGAGCGTTGTTTACTAGCCAGTTAGACAATTTGTGCTGGGTCTCATCATTTTTGCTTAAAACCGAACGATTCTTTGATGCAATTATCTTGACTTAGTACTCGTAATACTTCCATAGTGTAAGTAACTGAAATGCAGGGTGTCGTACTGAAACACTCGCAAACCTTTTACATTTCTTGTGACAAACATACGACGTACCCATCTACGAAGCAACCAAAACTAAAAATCAGAACTTCAGTTCAATGATCAAAGTGTTGCTCAAAATTCGGCAAAATAAACTCTGTCTTACGCGTTTATGCATTGAAGGTATTTCATACGCAAATTTGTCCACTTATTTATAAATATTCTAGTATTGAAATTCTTCAATTCCGTTTGTAATTTACTCACACCCGGGAAAGGTAGCTCAGGGCATCAACCGAGTGCCTCTAACTCGGAGCCCTAGTCGACTTCCGAGGGGCAGAATCTCGACACTCAGCTTGTCCGGCAAGGTCGAACACCCCACACACACACACCCCACCCCACACCCCACACCCCACACACCCACACCCACACCCACACACACACCCCACACACCCCACACCCACACCACACACACACACACACACACCACACACACACCCACACACACACCCACACACACACCACACACACACCCACACACACACCCACACACACACACACACACACACACACACACACACCACACACACACACTAACATGCACTACACTACCACACATGCCGGGAGACCGGCCGGGGGCTTAGAACTTGTCCCGGCTGGGGCGATGCCCCGCTAGTGGGAGATATCTGGTTTAAGAAAACCCTACTTGCACACGGTAGGTCGGCGCTCTATCTCGCCATCTGGCGAGGGCAGATCACTGCCACCTCCCGAGGGAAAGAAGCACTACACTTACGGGACTAATGACAGCCTTTGACACGCCCGGAATCCTCAATCAATTTACTCACACGAACTTTCGATACCTACCTTTTCCTAGCATGCGAAATGAAAGCAATTGCAAGCGATAATAAAATAATGCAACTTCTCCAAAGAAACGAAAGAAGTATATTTCTCGCAAACGAAGTACAAAACCCCGTACGAATATATTACATATATCAGAGCACCATTCTCAATATCTAAAGGAAATACGAGCTCATTCCTACCAATTTAAGTTAGCATACTAAGCTATTCAGAAATTAAGCGAATTTGAGAACAGAAAATCACGTTGCCTCTTCCATTCGCGGACCAATGGCGTTGAAGTATATGCAGTGAAATTTGCTCAATGCGGAACATGTATAGCCCTGAAATATGTCCAATGTGAACACAAATTGCGGTCCTGCCAAACATAAATTATACGGTTTTACATTGCGTAATACGAAATATAGACGATTCTTGTCTAATACGAAAAAAATGCTGTTCCCTTTAGATTCCACATTGAACAAGTTTTACTGTATACCCCAAAATTTATCGCTTTGTCTTTCCACCTGCTCCCCGCTGCCGAATCCCAACGTATAATAGAAGACATAAGTATCGGTGCCATGTGAACATTCAGCACGAAAACAATTTAATAATTATTTGGCACATTCTGAAACATTTTCCAGGTGACTTTCATTCGTGACATAATATTATTAAATAGCACGCATCCATTGGAAATTTCAAGACAAAATTCCAACGCACTCGTGATATTTCCTATGGCAAGAACCAAACAGTCTCCAAGGGTGGGTTTACTCTCCCTCCTTCCCTGGGCAGATCGCATTAGCTTTTCCTTCCCCGTACGAAAGGTGGAAGAGGTAGGCTCGTGTGAATCAGGGGGAGATGAATGATCGTGCACGGAGCTGGTTTAAATTTGGCAGGTGGTGGAATGAGAAGCCAACCACGCCACACGTTACAAATGCAAATACCGTATACGAGACTCGAACCCGCAGCATTCGGATTCGCGTACTTCGACGCTGCTCCCCTGGCCTGGGACAATCACCGTATTTGCCGCTGCACAAGACGCACTTTTTCCCTTCACTAGCTCGTGAAACATCACGGTGCGTTTTACAAACCGGACGGAAATTTTTTGTAACTATTTTAATGCTTAGTATATAACACTGTAAAAATCAAATTTTCGTACTGTACACTGTTACTGTCACAATACTCTTCACAAAATGTAAAAATTCTTAGAATATCGTAATTCAGTATCAGAGTAATGGTTTTATCTGCTGAAGATTTATTATTTGAAAATAGCACAAATTCTTCAAGTGACAGTGTCTCCGGCCAGAACTGATATGTAACATACTGCGAAAGCAAGAATTTCAGTTAAGTCTTCGTGTAATATCGGTGTAAAGTTCTAGCTACTGTTATGTACGTACCGATTATATTATCTTTTTAATGTAACCTTTAAATATTCATCGTTTTAAATCACTGATTCAGCAATAAAAATACATGTTTATTATATGTTTTTAAAAATATTTGTTGTGGAAAGAAAATCCCCACGCATTTCATAAAAATAAAAATCAAGTCTAAAACTTAACATTAATGAATGAAATCCTTCTTGGAAACAGAGATGCGTCTTACACACTTGCAAATACGGTGCACAGTGAAGAAACAAAATTTATAGATTTCCTAATTATTATTTTGTTACGTAATTCCTCGAGCGGATTTTTCAAAGCCTCTTTTTGTCTTCCAGCTCGCTCACGGAGGAGGGGCGCTTGGTTGCGTCATGAGCAGCGCATACCCCTTTCACCACTCGAGTTCAGGCCCCACTCCCTGCAATGCACCTGAAACTCGTGGTGACAACGAGAGCCCTCGTAGCTTTTCTTGGCATTTTCCCGTTTTCCAATTCGTTGTGGAGGCGCTTCCATCCGTCCGGGAACAACACTAGGCGCCTCGAAAACTTCCTTTCTTTCCAAAGTGAATATTCCCCGATTGATGTGGTCAGGCTCGAGGCCCTGTGATTGTGAAAAGAATTATTTTGTCTTTTTTGGAGTACTTCACGGGAATTTTTTCAAAATGTTCTTCAACGCCGCTCAAATAGTTTTTCTAAGAATCGAATGAATTATACATACGAGACGTCCCCCCACGGCGCGTCGTGACCTCAATTTCAGTTTAATTTTCTTTCTTAAAATATGCATAGATTACGTATAAAGACGGTATAAGACTAATTTTGACGGTTGCCCTTTCATTTTCGAAAATTGCGAAAGTTTGAAATTATTTGGACCCCTTCGTACATTCAAATATTTTGAGACAACCTGGATACCCAAGAAGAAAATCTTATGGAAGGTACGGACTCCACCCCTCTCCCTTGCTACGAGGCGACACACACACACACACACACATGCTCATCCCATTCGTCCATTTGAATGCTGCGATGACCAAATTTGCGCAGGTAATCTGCAGCTTCCGGCGCCATTTGGGAGAGCCGTCTTTGGTGCTGTGAGTGGAGGAGCGAGGGGGCGTGCGCTAACGGTAGACCCTGCGATGCGACGCCATCAAATGCATCGGCTGGGCGTCGCTTTTAATAAATACTGTACATTCAACTACCTTTGGATGGCACCTCGGCGAGATTTTTCTATACAATATGTTTATATTGTGCTATGCGAGTTCTTAGTAAAAATACATTTTAAATAAAGTACGTAGTTGCCTATAGTTACTCTATACTCGAGCTTATACTTTTTCTCTTACTTTGGTTTCATTACAAAATTACATTTAATTGTCGTTAATTTTATGGATTAACATGTAACAATTCAAATTGCCCCACAAAAGCAGTGTAGTAATTCCGTGATTCACTATTGTATATGCGTAACTCTCCCCCCCCCAGCAAAAAAAACAACAAAAAAACAAGCGGGTTTATGGTACTTAAAAAACGTTTTTCGCGGATTCCCTTAGATTGTTCTTGAAGGATAAGAAAAAGATGATCACTTCCTACCAGTCGAATGATATCTCACGTGCCCAGTGTTGAACTGGAAAAGGTCTAACTCAGAGTTTGATAGACCTGCAGGTTAACAGATTACTACAGAAATTACTTATCTCAGACTCCGAAATTAAAGTTTTTCGTTAACATTCCTGGCACAACTAACTTCTAACAGAATTACTAAGAAATGCTTCTACCTCATCCGTCTTTCTTACACTACTACTCTCCGACTATTACAAAGTAAAAAAGTTTATTTTCCTTACGCCATAACTGTACTACTAAAAACATTAACCACAGGCTCAAATAAAAAATGTCAAAGGTATTACAATTTTGGAAATAGTTAAAAAAAATAATCAGCACAACTCTCTAAACCAAATGCATTTTGATACTAGCATTTTGTGAAGCACTCGTAATTACATTTGTTTCTATACTGTTATTTGCGTATCACATTAGGCATCCATTGTGAAAAATCTCCGCAAAAAACAACAACAACAACAAAACTTGTTCTTCTCGCTCTGCTGTTTTCTCCGCCACAAACAAATCACTCTCCGATTTCCGCAACACATTGCCATCGCAATTTGCAACAAAAATTAACAACAGCAATTAAACGCAGTGTCACCATTCACTGGGTTCGTTCGCATTCAAAGGACTCCGGTAACATGGGCGCCGTACGCGAATTAAACATTCGCCCGATGACTCAACGCACTTAACGGGAAGCAGGCCCCGGCGGTCCACATTGGCTCCCGCAGACTCCGACGTGGCTATAGGCGCTTACGGCACACAGTGTGCGATAACCGCTTTGTCACTATTTCCTCCACGACACACAGCAAAATTCTCTTTATTAGATTACGCATTATTGCGTCTTGGTTCAGAATAGCCTAGCAATATTAAGTTAGGAAAGTAATGATTGCGTAATTTTGCACACAAAAATGCCACAAATTTAATAATAAAATATCCCAGTAATCAGCATTCATAATTTATCCGTCTCAAGTCCAAGCACGGTAAACTATTTTTAAATTAATGTCGATTTTTTTTGTAGGAGGTTAGTCCATAATGGAAAAACGAAAAGGCGAAGATGTCAACACCAACACGTAACCATCTGTTCTACAGGCATATGAAAGTAGCCTTACTTACGATTGCGATCTCTCCGTGTCCGACACGAAAACTCCGAATTTCAGAAATAATACCACGGCTCTTATTTAATATTTCAAAAATTCTGATTAAAGCAACATGCAAATATATTTCATTTCAAATGGACGTATGGCAAAAAAATTAATTTTAAACCACAATAACATTTATCCCCAAATTTAATGACTTTACAGATCTCGAGTTAACGCAAAATTATTTTAATATATACAATTAATTTAATTTTTCTAATTCTAAAAAGTTTAAACTGGTTATGATAATTTTTATCAAAATGTTTTTCGCCTATTGCCTGTCTAACGCTGCTGACATTTAACTTCGAAAGAATATATAATATAGTTTTATTTTCCAGAAACTTTTCGCTTCTTATCAAGTTTCTCTGAATAAAGTAATGAACACAATACATTTACAATAAGTTAAGCTTAAAGTACTTCGTATGTTTTCGGTTTGTTGTTTTCAAAGGGTGTGGAGCGTGGGTGTGAAGCACACAATTTAATAGCGAACTACTAAACACCTTTAACATTGTACACAATTGTAACGCAGGCTGAGCAATGAAAATGCTGTAAATAATTAAACTTATATTGTCGTAATTTAATACGACGGGTTTGTTTACTTTTGCATTCTTCATCCATAAAAGACCCCCCCCCATTGTTTACTTTACTTTCTTCCTCACTTCGTACTTAAGAAACAAAGAGAAATTATTGCAATGCAGCGGAAAGTGGCGACTTTTTATCGGACAAAGTGGTATTGTGGGGCCCTGGTATCGGAAAAGTGGATAAATCTAGTTTCTGTACGCAGTCAATTACTTCGTCTGCCTCCTTGAGTCGGCAGTCAACACCGAAGGATTGGTTTCGGGCCAACCGCCCGTGCGTGCGTGCCTGCGTGCGCAAGTCCGCTTGACCCAGCACTTGAACCTTTTTTTCATCAGGCCAACTCAACGCTCTGTGGAGTTTAAGTAGATGAACAGATTTTGGAGGTACTTTACATTTAAGGGTGGTTTTCGTTCAAGTTTTGCGTGAAGGAAAGTCAATTTAAATCTAGTGATGGTACAACAGCACAGACTTCTTCGAATTATTTGAAACTTTCGCAACATTCAAAACTTGAGTTCAATGAAAATGAGCTCCATGCCAAGTTTTAAAGTGCCCTTTGCTCTATACGAGGGGGATGTTATCAATTGTCTTTCCTTCAAGCAGATATGACGCGAAAACTATCCCAAGAAAATTCTTGTTTGCGTAGATACGTCACTGAAAACTCAAGTAAGATAGGCAGTAGCCTCTAAGAGGCTGGAGACCGATTTACTACTCTAATACGAGTGCGCTGCAATATTCGTAATGACGAACAAGTGTGCAGCGAGCCGAACAACGATTGAGAGCCAGTTTTAAGATTTCCGCTTATTTGCAGCGCACATGAAGCTACGCCTTTGCGAAGGGGACACAAGGCGGGGAAACCTCTGAGGTCGCGTCTTTGCTGCACAGCTCCGAGGACTGGAGACACGTTTCGACCATTTTAAGTTTTTAACACAATATTGACAATAAAAACAGAACTTTTTTTTCTATTACCGTCATATGTCCACGAGCACTACCCCGTATATAAGCCTAATACCAAACGGAAGCTTGTGTGGGGCGGGGCCGCGGTCGCCGCCATGTTGCGCTGGCCGCTCTGGCTGCTCCCTCGCGCGGCCTTGGCCAAGGCGTTAGCCGGCGCGCCTTTTTGGAAACGACTCGCACGTGCGCTGAGTCAACCTCAGACAGCTCCGCGAGCGGTTGTTGCATTCGGGGATTAGACGTAAAACACTCTCCTGCATTTCAGCACAATACGGAGGAAGATGAAACAATAAGCACTAAAAGTCATTGCGACCATTGAAAACACGTTCGTTTTTGGAGAGGGTGGACACTACCATCATTTGACGAAAATCAATAAGGGTGCAGACGGATAAAAATAGAACGTCCTCACATTTTTTAATACCTACATTTTAAACAAAATTAAAAATATTTCTTGCAAATAAAATTTTATTAAAATAATATTCAACTTCACATTTTGTAATAGTTTTTATCAAACCACACATGAACGTTCTGATTTTTATAAAAAAGGTCATTTGTTTTTAAAGTCAAATTATGTATTTTCTCACTCCACATCTTCTGGGTGACAATTTTTATCTTGCAACTGCAATTTTATGCTTTTAGTGTTACCCTTAGTCAGCCAAAATGGGTATGCACGACGCATAAGGAACGATAATTAATCACAAAAATATTAACACAAGCTGACCCAACCAAAATTCTCCATCTTCATTATCTATGGATGCAAGTCCAGCATTTCGTGTAAAAAAATTATTTAAAAAACACGAAAAAGTTGATGCCAATGTTTCACAAAATACACTATCCCCTATGACAATACTTTTACCAGTACCATTTTACTACAGTAATACTTTTACTCGTACCATTTCCATGATACGACCTCGATCTTATCGTGCAACCAAAGGAAGAAATTTAAGACTGAAAACAAATCACATTCCTTTACTTCACACTTTGTATTCATTGGTGCGGTATGGTTGGAAAGCGAAGTCACGACCGTTTTCACACGTTTCTTATTCATCATCCCATCATGAATGAAAGAAATCCTAATGAATGTAAATTGATATCACTAGTAATGTCCTTAGTTCATTTACCGAATTATGCATATGTTTCTCTTTTCGGAACTATTCTTCTCGTATCGTCGTTGCCATTCAGATCCTCTTAGCCAGTTCGAAAGGGTCGTTCAATGGGGACACCCGGAGGCAAAGAGTACCACGCAAAGAGAAAGCTCTGACGTCGTGGGAGCCAGCCCCGTCGCTACTAAAAGGGAAGCTAGGCAAAACCAGACGATCCCTCGCAGCGGACGCTCACCCGCGTTGGCTGCGGACGCTTCTTTAGCAAATGTACCGGAATATCGGTATCATTGGTGAATTCAGTAATATGAAAAGAAAGGCGAATCGTCCTTCTCTCCCTCGAGCTACGATACTCACCATTAAGCTTCCTCTAATAACAAAATTAACACATCGTACAAATAAATGCACAACTCTTGGAAAATGACCCACGAATCTCTTCAATCTCAATAATGGGTACTGCAATTTAAAAACTTGCCGTTCATAGACAATTTTTTTCCGCTTTTACATTGCCTACCTACACTACAGTACGCGGAGGAAACGTATTGAGATCACCTCAATAGCATGATCTCGAATTCTCGGTCGTAAAATCCGAGTTTAGCATTATTTTGTGCTGTGAATTTGCGCACACGCGTGGATGAAGGACAATTAGCGCTTTTCCAAATATAGTTAAGGTTAGTACAGATGGCGAGGAGACACTCGCAGCAGATACTTGAAAATCGGGTGGTTGATGGATGGATAAACGGATGGAAGTACGTGTCAGGCATGCGTGTCAAACACCTTCCGAGCTACAACTTTCTAAATACGTAATTTGTAAATAAGTAATAAGATCTAACTGTGCCATCTGAAGGTCAGCAACATATTAATTTTAGGGATTTTATGCATAAAACTCTTGAGACATTTCAAAATTTTCTGGAAAATGGCTGCATTTTTTTTTCTCTGTAAGAGAAGCCAGAGCATTTATAAAAATGGAATAGATCCAATTTTCGCCAAAACCTATGAAATTGTCATAATTGCAAAGTTAAAATTTACTTTCAAATGTATCCAACATCCCCTATATTGAAGTCAGACATTTCTTTCACAATTCAATTTATCCCTCAATTTTAGAGGTTTTATTAATGTTAAACCCGCTTTTTAAATGAGTATTTGTTGAGTAACTATTAGTTTTTGTACAAAAAGCTCAGAACCATACATCTGCGATTATAATTATGAACTTAATGTAAACTAAATCTAAAGCCTAAACAGGATATTTTCCTAGGTTGAAGTACTAATCTTGATTGATGCGGTGCAAACTTGAATAGAAATTGGAGTCGATGCGATGGGTTTTTAATTTGTTTCATGGTGTTGTTGTTAGTAGATGAACCAGGGGGTTTGGATTTTTATTCGGATTGTATTTCCCCGCGATTGTCCCGATTGGACAAACGTAAAGGAGAAGAGGACTGATAATGTTTTTCTTTTATTAAGAGTGGAGCCACACTTAGTAACTTTATTGCCTTTAACATCAATCTACTATATGGCTAAAAATGGTAAAACTATACTACATAAAACTTAAGAGAGAATGAACTACTTTCATTTCAGAAAAACAATATTTTGGAAAAGGATTTTTACCGATACGGTAATGGTTTCTCAGAGCTAAACGAATAACAAAAACGGCAGAAATTCGTTTTATCACGCACGCACTCGCGTTCCATCATCGAATGTGTATTGAACATTTTCCATATCAATCCACTTTATTGATGCTTCCACGATAGTGGCAAATTGGATAAGCCCTTAGCAAGAAACACTAAATCACGCTAGCGATTTAGTGTTGTCATGGCACACTTTACAGGCATTAATTTGGCACTCAAAAATGGCAAACATTAATAATTATTCAAAACATTAGTTAAATTAGAGAAATCATGAAAATACACTAACAAAAGTAGGAAGGTAAATATGAAATGTCTAATAATCGGTAAATCGACACATAGTGGAATCCACATTATAACGTAAAATATTTTTTTAAGTTATTATATTAAATATATTTGCTTGAAGAAAGGTTTTGTCTGAGGATATATTTACTTCTATGGAACTTACAACTAGCAAATATAACTTGTAGTTCTTCGTATTTAGCACAAATTCATTCTAAAAAATGTCATTTCTGACGGGCCGCTTGTGGTGAGCCCTAGCGCTCCGTTAGAGAAATACGAGGAGCTTCCGCACATCACCGCTAGATGCCGTCCCATCAAATGTAAACAACACGCTGGCGTCAGGCAGTGACAAACTGTTCACTAACTTTGGTTTATCACCCTCGCCATAACCGTTTTACATCAATGCTAATGAGAGCAATAAAATAACAAATGAATAAACTTACAAATCAAGTAAAGCTAGAATTAACATTATGCCCGGCAATAAGCCACATGCTCTTCCTTTTATTGGAACACTTCGATAAGTCCTTGCTACAAAGAAACCTCGACACCTCACACAACCGCCAAATGGATACAACTGCAAGTTTTTAAAATTAACTGTGCATTGTCCTTGCTATATAGTTTACTTTAACAGTTTTGCTTCACAAAATATTCTGGAACCTCTGTAGTCTTTTCATTCTTTATTTATTCCCAAACATCTCCAGTTACTCCTCGTAATCATTTTTGGTTACTTTCTAATATCTACGAAACCGTTGTTTTTTTTATCAACACCTCTATTACCGAAATTCCAGCGGGTAAGTTTTTGTTTGTTTCGTTTTTTTAACAGTCGCAGGAATTAACAGAGTTGTGGACATTGCGTGTATCTCACGACCGGATTAGTGAAAGACATTGTTCCTTACATTATTTCACAAAGATTTGTCGAATTGCCAATAAAAATAACACACAATCAATAAGTAATTAATGTTTATTTCCTTATTTTCACTGCGAAATTATGAAATTTTAACAATTACGAAAAAACATCTATAGAAATATTTTAAGGTAGTCGAAGGAACTCTCAGTGCACATTCATTTTCGAAAACCGGTTAACAAATTGCAACATTTTTAGCTCACGTTTTACACTCCGTGGTTTGCTATTTGCAAATTACGGCCGCTCAGGTCGCATTTTGTAAAACAAATTCTCGATTCTCTCTGCAGAGCAACAGAAGATTATAGGATGATTTTAAAAAGTTAGAAGCATATTGTACGTCAACAGCAGAGCAACAGCTAACTCGGTTTCTATCGTTTGATATCAGCAATGCAATGCATCGTTTTAAACGTTTGCGAACATCGACCAGAGCTAGATTTTCATGAAGTTCTTTGGCCCTCAAACTGATGTCGTAATCAATCGTAATAAAAATTATTGTAACCTCGACTCTACACTAATCCTGTAATTATAATATACGATTTTGAAGAAAATAATTCTTTCTTCATCACAAAAATGCATGTAATTACTCCCTAGTTATCCCACATGAATGCCAACTAAAAAAGTTTCCAAAATTGATAGTACTAAAATTTTATTTAAGAATATGCGATAACTATATCGACTCCATTGCTTTTTACTTTAATTATAACACACAACTGATACCAAAAGACAGTTCGAAATTAAGAGTAAAAAATAAAATGAAATTCAATTAAAATGGATAATGAATTTGTAATACTTCTTGTGGTGTATAGAGGTGTTACTGAAAGAAGGGACCACTTTGATAGGTCGGGAAACAAAAGAACGTCATGCAGGGCGATGACATTGCAAGAAATAGTGATGAAGCCATTTGCAAATCAGCTAACTGAAAACGAACACACTAACAAGATGAGTGCGTGGACGTCACTTGCAAGTCTATTGCCAGCAGTGGCCAAGCAGCAGCTGTCAAAGCGGCCCCTTCTTATAGCAATATCTCCATGCTCTGTCGGGAAGGGCTACCAACGGTAAAACAAAACCATCTTTCCTTCCCACATTGATGAAGAATGTTTCTCTGCGCATTGCTTTTAATGGCCTCCAGCCTGTTGCAGCGGTCCGCACGCCAAACGCCATCGCCTGCTCCCGGGCACGCGCGCGCCTGCATTCTCTAAAAATACGCTCGCTTTATGGTCCGTGTGGCCATACAGCCCGCGACTTATCGCGGTGCTTTCGGGGATTTTCAGGTCCTCCCACCGCGTCCGCGCACCGAGCTTAATATAGAAATCTATTTATCCCCCGCGCAAGTTCCCACTACCCCATTCTTCCTGGGTGTACAGTGGACGTCGAAGATCTGAATTTGGAAGGCCCGATCCGATCCGGCGGTCAGTGGCGCGTTCTGGCGAGGAAAACAGACACCAAGACATCAGCAACGACACATCATTCTCCAATAATGGAACTATATAAATACAAATGTTATTTTCTCAAACAGCTTTCAATGCGAATTTACTTCAACTCGAAAATTACAACAAAATAATAATCTCATACTTTACAGAAGACTAATCGACAGAAAAATCCGGTAAATGTTCGTGAATTCAATTAATACCTATTATCTAAATTGTGTGGTTGAATTCATGAATGACATTTTCGATACGCGTAAATTTCGCAGCGATGAATCAGAGTCCAAACGCAAGAAAACTTCTAGATATATTCTTATTCAACAAGCAAAATCCAAATAAAAATCTGTAATTTACAATGCTCTATTTCTGTCTTACTGCAACACGAACACCAAATGCTACACTGAAAATGTGATAAGTTGACATTGCTTCCTTAAATCATTGGATGGTGTTAATCATCTCTCACAAGCACTATGAAGAAAATATCAAGTTACGTTCGTCAAAGCAGCACAGAGCAACAGAGCCTGTTTCGATACGAGTCAAAACTGTTTTGATAAGGCATAGAATAGTTTCTTAGATAACTGATCGTTTTCGAATATTGCTTACTCGATATTACTGATCTGTAAAAGTTCAATGCGCATTCCAAAGTCGTCCCCACTTTTTGTGAAATCACTCGCATTAGAAACTTACGAGTCATGTCCCGCTCATAAATTCAAGAGGCAAGAAACAGTCCACTCTCAATGACGAGACCTACTCGGACTTTCAAAATTGTCAATTAGCTTCAAGATTTTCGTCTTATAGTTACTTCCATTACCAATACATTCAAAACTCCAACATGAAAAACAAGATGCCCTAAGTAAGGAATGCATTAAGGGTCTATCTCATGTCCATGAAATCATCTATTGTCAACGAAATTTGGAGCTTAATTCAGCCTGATCGTGTGAGGCATAGTATAAAGAGGACAGCCCAAGGATTTCGATTATGGATTACAGTATGATTAAAATATCAGAAGCATATTTTACGTCAACATTTTCATTATTCCTTTCAATGATTTTTATTGACAATCTAACTACAATGTAAACAGGTTCAAGAATAAATTTCAAGTGTTCGTTTATTTACTAGATGCTATAGGGAGATAGTTTTCACAAATTTATAATTCCCTTTAAGGTTATTAACAAGAAGGGATCTCCACATGAAATATTCCCAGGGAGTCATAAATTGCTTAACTACAAAGTAAACTCTTTATAGAGTAATTCCAAGTACTGAGTACTTCCTTTGTTATATGGAGAGAGTATTACTGTGTGTGTTATAGCAAGATAAATCAAACTTAAGTAATGTCTACATTATAGGGAGGTTTTGTTCCATAGTATGGAAACATAGAATTTACATTTTAGTTTTATTCTTGACGGTTTCCTTGCAATGAAATTTTGAGGGGGCATAATTTTCGGAGTAAAATGGAAAATCGCTACACGATTTTTGGTCATTCCATTTAACCCAGAAATAATTATCTTATTCCCTTGTTCAACATATAAAAGAAGACTGAACGATCACACGATCGATACTTATAGGAATAAAAATCAATCGTGAAACGTCCAAATTTTTGACGATCAATTTTCACAGTTACAGGAAAAATGGGGGCAGCCTCAAACTTGCAGCACATTTTAACACTGAAAAGGGACTCTTTGAATATTAATTACTTTCCTGTAACTTAGCTCACTTCAGGAATTATATTTTCAACCTTGAGTGGTATTATAATGCATTTATATTCTCCGTTCATCCACACACCAACCGCAATTTGCGTCACAGATATGCTTATCTTCAAATCTGGAGATACCAATAACATCGCTTCAGCCGCACGCAGTGGACGATCTAAAAATTGCGGCTCTGACCACGCGCAACACAAATACTAACACGTTACTTTCCCCAGAGAGGCGGTATTTTGTTAGGCTTTCTGTGTGTGTCGAAGCCGAAAGAACGGCAGCTCCTGCCGTATTTTTAGCCGTAAACGGGTGACGTGCGGGCGGTGTTTTAGCAGAATGACGAGATCGTTTCCTTCCGATCCTGGAATAAAAACCGCTTTCCGGGGGGGGGGAAGGGGGGGGGCGGCCGGGCCGCTCCCCGAGGAAGCGGCGACCGCAGCGGCGGCGGCGGCAGCAAACCGCGATAGGGCGCCTGCGCACGCGGCCGCCGCCGCTCATCTGGAGAGCCCACGCACGCCCGTGAGCTTCTGCATCTCTATTAACGTATCAGCTGTGAAACAACCGCAATTCTACCATTTCAATTCAACATTGGAATCTTCCTCGCCAATGAATGACAAAATTATTTTTTCCGCTGACAGTCGCCCTAATTCAATAGACAGTTCTTCAATACGCTACAAGCTGGCCTTTAAATAAGGTCTTTCTTATTTCATTTAAAAAAAAAAATAAGAAAAGTAACAATTTTGTTAACCTGAGAATGTAAACCGAGGTATTCCATTGGCTTATGCGACAACATATCGCTAATCGCTCTACTTCTTCTAAAGTTTGAGAATACTAATCGGTAAAAAATAATTGTATTTGCAGAATAAAGGAAGAAATTCTAACGGAATTTACTCCTAGTTGAATGTAAAATACGACCATGAAATGAAAGGTTTGCGTTTCGGCCTGCTTCGCGTTTCGATGGAAGCTCCGTAACCGTGCACTTGCAGCAGAAGGTCATCGGAGCGATTCTTCTCTCACAGGCAGCCCTCGCAACGACCGACTTTCCTCTGGCCTAAGCATTCAGAGGCGCACGTCCCCCTGTTCACTGACCACGCCCTACCCCACCACCGTTGCCTTTCAACAGCCCACACTCGGGAGACATTTTGGCGGCGTAAAAGGCTTTGGCGCGACACGCCCTGCGCCCAGCCCTCATCCGCCAGGAATCTGACAGCGATCGAAAGGCATTCCGGAAATAATGTGGCAACGCTACTGCTCGCTTCATTTTCTCGCATTTCATCTAATGTGGCAACGGATATGAAAGTGAGGAATCGTTTGAATTGATACAGCCTTCCTTACCTAAGTTCTTGAAGATCATCCGGTACGGAAGAAAATGAACATCGGGAATTGGGTTGTCGTCTTGCCCGTAACACGCGAGTGTTGCGTTGCGTCCCAAATCGGTGCTGAGCACTCACCCGAGACCTACCGCATGTTGCTTAGTTGTAATTGTGTAAAAAAGAGGGGGTTGTAACCGGTCGATGACTATTGGAAATATTTAAACTCGAAGATTTAAAACTTTATTTTTAACCAAGAAAGGAAGACATCAATATATTTTAATGCATTTGGATCGTAAATACGTCTGAAAAGACATTAAGACAAACGGAACAAAATAGGCAAATAAACCAAATAAAAATTGTCCAAAATGTTATGTTTTTCGTAATTTCTACACTTGAAATGTTTAAAATTTTCATTGAAAATAACCACTTTTTAAAATATCCTATATCTAGTAAGAATATGCCATTCTTCAATTAATGCAGGTTTCTATATCTCATCGTGTGTCGTGGTTTGAAATTATCCAACCGCAATCAAATTTCGTGGAAAGCAACACCGTTTTTTTTAATTGCACCCGATTGTTCGAATTTGTAATTATTGCGCATGACTCAATTATGCTTATTGTTTAAGGGATAATCAAAAGCGTTGCTTTTCCCTAAACGCAACGAATAAACGAATGAATGAAAATAAATTTCGATCATTTGGCCTTTGCGAACATTAACCACTTTATGAAGGTGCATAGGTTCATTCCTCCCGCTGATAAGCAGAGCTACGAATACGTTCGGAAAGAGCGTGTGTATGCCAATGAAAAGAAAACTTTGTCACTCGGCGAGTACAATGAATAAACATTTAAAATTCATTTAAAACGCAGATTTAAAGAATCTAAGAGAATGGTCACGTTATTGACTAACAAGTTTTTTTTTTTTTTTTGGTAGGAAGTGAACCAAAAAGAGATTTATTAATATCTATTTATAGAAGTGCTTATTTTGTTAGTTTCTCGTCACTTCCTTGCCACGCATTGTTTGAGAGCGACTCCGTCCGTGGGTTTGCGGGCGGCGAGGAGCCTGGCGGCCGGCCGCGCAACCACGCGCTGCCACTGCGCTGGCGCCCACACGACACAAACGAAACAGACAGCGGTGAGCAAAACGGAGAGGCCGGGGGAGCACTCATAATGCAGGGTCGCGGGCTCACAACCGGCCTGGGCCACGCAAATTTCTAAACTACTAGGAATAACATCTGAAAAATTGGTGCCAGTACTCACAAGGTTGAGCGTATGATCGTCCGTACTTTGCCTAAAATATGTCACTTTATTTTGTCTTCACTTTAAAACGTAGAATTCTCAAACGCGCATTCTGCCAAAGGAACTACTACAGTGAAACCTGTTCAAATGACCGCCACAATCAATCGTTCACTTCCACTAACCTGTTCTTTGCATGAAACCGATGTCGCCCATCAGACTTGTGTAAGCCCCCTTTCCGGCGACCACCTGACTAAGCGACCAGGGGTGCATTTCGTAATTTACGTTTATGAAGCTGTTCCTCAACAGATTTTGACGTTTTATAACAAGAAGTGGAGATAACCCTTGATTTTCTTTTCTTACGACGGTACATACTGTCATCTTACTTCAAACAATAGCATCCAGTCTCGCTAGGGGATAACTTTCTGTTTCATGCAAGATCCCATGGTTTTAATAAATACATCTTAATTAAACAACAAAGCGTTCGTTTCTCCCAATTCATAGCATTACTGTGGTTTGCTAACTCTGGTTTGTAGTCCGTTTGTGTGGGAATCTGCTAAAGACAAGGGGTTCGCCGCCTGCGCGAGTCCGCTCAACAGGCCATTCGCTAAGCCAACTCCGTCAGATGGCCCTCCTGTCAACATTCTACAGCATATGATTTGCATCTTCCAGTCTTCGATTGCTTGCTTGATTCGGCGAGGACGAAAAGTGGGTTTCTCACCTAAAGGAATCAATACAAGTGTTTTGATGTCCAGAGGCAATGGATTTCAAAAACCTGGTTTAATAGTATTTTGTCCTTTGTGGTAATTATAAATGTCAAAGAAACCATACATTTCATAGCAATTAGTACAATTAACTTGAATTACACAATGTAGGATCTATATTATACGACTCTTACATATGATTATTATAAATGGCACTACTACGTACTAGTAACTACAAGACACTCGTTACAAGAAATTATTCAAAAAGGCAATTTATGGCATACATGTCTTATTAGCAGTTTATGTCACGAATAATTGCGCACGTTCAGCGTATCACAGCTACAAAATCGTTGGGAGGAGGCGATAAAACGAACAGACGACAACGGATTGTCTAATATTAAATGTCAAATATCCGAGAGTAGTTTCCAAAAATTAAACTTTGATTCTGTTTTAAATTTATAGTATTGCTATGCAAAAAATAACGTATTAATAACGTATAAATTCGTTTATAATGTTACTTTATCGCATTCGTACAAATTTGAAAACTCGTCGCCCGTTTTCAAACAGTACAAGTGCAATAAAGCTTAACATTATAGACTACTTCCATAATACAATACATTAGAGTATTATTGACATAAAGACATTACTACACGTTTTCACAGAAGGAAAAGAAATCCATGTTGTGTTGATTTCAGGTAACATTACTGCATTCACAACAATTTTCATGAAATGCTTCCGCCAAATAATTATTTACCGTTCGGTTGACGATCTCCCCCCCCCCCACACACACACACACACCGAAAAAAAGTCTGGCCATGGCACTGACCGCTGCTAATTAGCGAGATCGGCGCAACGTATGTCAAAAAAATGAACTCGCTGCCCTTAAGTCCACCTTTTCAAGGTGAGTGGAGGAGTTTGGAATAAAGCCAAAAAATGTTAGCGTCACCGTTCTGCAAACATTCAAGGGATGTATGCGAGTGCCAGTAACAGCAATGCTTCCAAGAGCTAAATAATAAATTAAAAGAGTAAAATTATTATCGCGGGCAACAGTATGTTGTGTAATATTACGACCAATATAAAGTATACGAGTTCGGGTCTTTTCACAATCGCGTTGAAAAAGATAGTCGAATATTTTCGAACAAATTGACGAAGAATAATTTATAGAAGAATTCTAAGCTCAACGAACGCAATTGTTAAATTGAATGACGATGCATCGAAGAGTATTATTTCGTGTACAGCATATGCACACACGAAATCAACTTCCCCCTTACGTCCCAAGCATTCATGAGCCTTTCCTAGTTACGAAAATTGTGTCTCTTCATGTGGTAACCAAGTACGAAATGAAGGACTTGTATCCATAAAAAAAAAAAAAAAAACACTTTTGACACTTTAATACAGACAAATATTGAAGACTTTGGTATTATTTCGCCGTAACTGACAACTTAAAATTACACGTGAATCAGTTTATTCCAAAAACATACTTAAATATAATTTCCAAATACCGACACCTATTAGTGATAGTTGCTTACTTTATTTGGGTTGATGATTAATAATAGAACTGCTACACACACACACACACATATATATACACACACACATACATATATACAACACACACACACACATATACACACACACATATACACACAACACATACACACACACATATATACACACACACATATATACACACACACATATATACACACACACATATATACACACACACATATATACACACACACATATATACACACACATATATACACACACACATATATACACACACACATATATACACACACACATATATATACACACACATATATACACACACATATATACACACACATATATACACACACACACATATATATACACACACACACACATATATATATACACACACACATATATATACACACACACACACACACGATACAATATACAACAATTAATCACGAATCATAATAAATTAGTAATTAAACATATCCTGTTTCTTTAGCATGCCTTACAATGCCTCATGCATGAAACGTTCACAAAAACGGAAAATAAATTTTCCATGTAATTGTGAAAGTAATGAAGCAGCCCCACATACCTCGCATGTCGGGGGTGGCCACGTGCTCGGGCGGGGGCGGCGACTCCCCGCCGCTCGAGTCGCCGCTGTCCGCGCCCACGTCCGACTGCGGCGACGCCCCCTCCTCCTGCGGGCAGCCACGCGCACAATAAGCATCACAACACTGCACAACAATGCACTTGTGTAAGGCTCTTAATAGCGCGCGACAACTATCATCCACTACATACCTAGAAATAAAACGTGACAAAACTCAACTTTATCTCCGTATAAAGTATAACCTAGATGAGCTACAACAGCACATGCTTTCTCGCGTGATTTGTAACAGCTGAATGTTACAAAATCACTTCCGAAAGGTTTTTAACACGAATTTTTTTTTTTAATTCTGGGATTCGAACTCAGGTTCTTAAGTTCAGACCGATATTCGCGTTGCCATCAGCTTCATAGCTAAGCTCAACCTTCCAGACGTATTAAAAACGAAGTTGAACACTTGCATTAGCATTTTTTCAAAAATTCACAGATTTCCATCGATATTTGTTACAGATATAGATAAAAACCACACACATCCTGGAAAAAATAACTCTCTCATCAATATTATAATTTTGCAATTTTTGAAACCACAGTTCTCTGGAAATATATCCTGCGCCATTTTTATATGCGTACTTTGGTCTATTTGAGAAAAAAATAGATCTGTATTTGTGATTTTTAATGCTACAATACTTACTTCATGCAAAAATTACCCTAAAACTACCATATTATCAAAAAACTGTACATAACATTATTTAATGAGCTATTTTTCAGAACAGATATTAAGGAAACATAATTTGTCTTTCATACTGAAGTTGTAGGAAGACGCCGAAACAATTTTTAACTTTTTGCATTTTTCGAAAATTGAGAGTTCAACGAAAATAAAACCTGAGCCATTTTTGAGCCTACTGTTTTCTATCTGATAAAAAAAAGTAAGCTAAAAATATGGAGCCATTTACGACCAATTTTTTTTAAAAGTTGAGACTTTGTGTAAATTACCCCCAAAATCAAAATAGGCATGTTTCATATTTGCATGGGCTCGACTTCGGCCACTTCGATCGGGGAAAGAGAATTTTGCTGAAAAATCACCTCAATGGTTTTGATGCTAAAGTTGACTAGACAGATGTTTTGCCGTCAACCATTTTTTCGGTATCAAAATACCCACAAAACATGGATTCTGACAACAGAAGGGGTTGGAAGAAGAAGCTATTTACGAGATACATGATCAAGATTCATCCACTTTCTTCATAACAGGGACCCGCATTACGAGATTTTTTTCTATCGAAAGTTCACTTTCTCATCACTACGTACCGTTGTAAAATTTGTTGGTAATAAAAATAATCGTCTATGCCACTTCTTGAAGGATACGATATGGATTTTCTTCACGGAGAACAAACAACTGGTATTTTTTGAAGGTTGACTAGGAGATAAAATACAGGACGATCTACATTCTGATAACCGAGATTTAATTTCTCCCTACTTCGCCTATTCACGTGTAGTTAAATGTATCCGGCGTTGCTCAGTATTTATCACAATCAATTAGGAAGGAAAAGGAATTTATTTTCCCTACAGTGTAAAAGGAAGTGATTTTATTTAACTCTACTCACGCCTCCACCCGTCGGGGCGACATATAAGCAAAGAGGGACGGCGAGCGTCAGTGCACACACGTGGACGCGGCTCCTGCATTCGTAGGCCAAAGGCCATCGACTCTGCTTCTCGGGCATCAGCTGTGCCAGAAAATGAAATGTATGTAAAATTATAAAAAAATAAAAGAAAATAAATGTTATTGAAATATGTACAATTTAGAAAATGTACCATGATTTATTGTAATAGACTTTATTGATAATCAGTAGTATTTCTGAGAAGTTTGACATTAAGTTGTGAGCATTATAACTTTACTTGAGCTTATCTCATTGAATTGTCAAAAAATTTCATTTTAACAATTAAATAACTTTTGTTTTATTTTTAGCAATAAAGAAAAAGTCATTATCACAATGTAAAAATTGTTGAAACTGTGGTTCCTGCCAGTTGGTAAGGCTAAAGGGAAGCAGTTCTTCAAGATTTTAAAATGGGAATAATGAGTATTGCAGAATCATGCAAATATCTCTAGACCCTTCTTGAATTAGGTGAAGAGATTTCTGAAGATTATGCCAGTGGTCGTACAAATCCATCAGAAAAACGGTGTGCTACAGGCTTCATCATCGGAAAGGAAGTAACCCAGGGTCTAGGCCACGCCAAGGTGCAGTCTAGTGTCGGTCCTTGTGCATCTTAATACTTTCTCGCGCTCAAGAAGGATCTTCTTAGAAAGAGAAAGTTATGTAATGCTGCGAAAAAAAGAAAAAAAAGCGAATTTTCGCCTGAAAAACCTTTTACGCGGTACTTTTCACGAAAAAAATGGATAAATCCAGTTACTTCATTTAGAAAACTACCATCTAACACGCGGTGTAGCCAGAATCCGTGATTTGTGGTGCCTTGATACCGAAAATGTATTGACGGCAAAACGTCTGCTTGTCCAACTGTCCTATAATATAAATTGTGAAGTTCAGTAGATGTTTGTATAAAATTTTCAATTTGCAACAGAAAGTAAATAAAATTTAATATTGCTCAAAAATAGAAATAATCTGAGAAAAGTTAGTTTCCATCAACAGCAGCCTCCTTTGTTTTTGCTACATTTTCCCTCTCCTAAAACTGAACATTTTTTTTAATTGCCTTACAAATATTGAGACATGAACAAAATAAAATCCTTGATTCATCTAGTGACTATGAACAATTATGTAAGTATAAAAACCAATAAAATGAAATGAAATTGAATAACAATACGAACAACAGAATACCGGAATAAAACATATTTGTAGAAATAGTAAAAAAAAATGAAACGTATGCGGCAGTTTACAAAGTGACAAAACAGCGCTTACAAGGAACCTCTACAACACTGCCTAGTAAGAGAGCAAGGAATTTCGCGTGATTTCGCGTTCCGCGCCCGCCAGCCAATCAGGAAAGCCCGGCGCCGAATACACGCTACGGCCCACTCCATCGCTGGCCCACCCCGGCAGGCCCTGCGGGTGGCCACACACCCCGCTTTGCCTCTTCAAAGGCTGCACTTCCAAAAATCCTTTCTTAGTACTCGCATACACGCGAAGGACGCATATTTCAAATGCCTCCTTTATGGGGCACGTTTTACAGCTTATAACTATTTTTGGGAACCTTCAAAGATAATTTCCTCTGACACTATATTGGTAAACTATACATTGGTTCATGCTTAAAAAGAAACCCATGAATTCAAAGACCTCTTCGCAAAATCATTATATACATTCTACTCTTCCTGGTTCCTGAACTAATTACTATTTTCAGCAACATTTGATTATTTAGAACAAATTTTGTAAAAATCGAATACTGGTACAGAGGATGCAAGTGCATTTTTCGTAGCAGAAAGCATTGCAACTTTTTACTGGAGGGTACACGAAACGCAATAAATTTCTAAAAGTCAGAACTTGGCAACGTGCCAATACATTCCCAACACCCTTCAGACCAATTATCATGGAACCTGCACTACCATCACGCAGCCATTAGTCAGAGAAACGCAGGCTTCCTGCGTGGAATGAAAATGGTATTCGCCGCATTTCAAGAATGATTCACCATAAGACACGACCTCAAAAAATAATATGTTCTTTGGCACGTCGCTTGGGAGTGGAAACATTGTCAAGTCTCTGTCCGCCCTTCCGTTGACTCAACTATCCGCCCAGCCACTCACACCGAGCGCCCAACTCTTAAGGGGAGCCGGAATGGCCTATCTGCCAATGTTAATGTAAGGAACATTTGCTCAAAAACTGTAAATTTAGAGACTTGCATGAGTGTAGATTTTACACGAGTGTAGATTTTACACGAGTGTAGATTTTACATGAGTGTAGATTTTACATGAGTGTAGATTATTACTTTTAAGTATTTTAACGCAGCCTTTTTACAAAATATTACTAATTTTTAAATATAATTTGTCTAATGGAATCGGTTCTGTTGTTAAAAATTCTAACATTTTTAAGAATACTGCCTATAGTATGAAACAATTTATAAATTCGCTTCAAAATAATACAAACGTAATACAAACGAGCATCCTTCTATTAACAGCTTTGAGAAAATATTCCCTAAAAATGAAAATATTAATGTTACGGGAAATGGCTCCTGAATTTTCAGCGCAATCGTAGTCCGTATGCGGGGCAAACAAACATGCCGATATTTTGACGCTATTCAAGCCTCAGTTGTTACAAGAAACCGTGTGACCAACACTAGGAAGCAAACTTGCCTATTTCTCACAACGAAAGCAAAAAGAAGTTCCAGCAACACCCACGATGCGTCAAAACGGCCACGCCCATTTCCACGCCATATTAACTTCAAAATTGAAAAAAACAAACAAACGGAGATGGCATATTAAAATGAAACTACTTATTTAACACAAAACTATAAATTAATTAATGATTTAAAAAATTAAAAAATATATTTTCATCATTTATGCTCATTCTGGCCTAAAGTTAAAGCGTTTATTACTATTCTATTGCTATCATGCTTTGCGCTTCATTCTACATATTTTCCCCGACCTTAGGAGTGATAACCCACACCTAAGCGGCCCAGAGTCTGCCGTCGCCATGGAAACAAAAGACACCACCAATGCCAACACCATCTCCCGCAGTACAGTAACCTTATACATCGTATCACTTCATCAAAACAAACGTGGTTGTTCTTTTCTCTAAAACACAAAGAATACACCAAGTTTTCGCATAAATGGAACAATCAAAATTAATTTATAATATATTACAACATAAATTTACCTTTGTTCTTCAATTCATAGCTACAAAAATTAGGCTAAGGAGAAAAACTAAAATCATGCGAAAAACATTACTCCCTCCTTCGAGCAGTCGAATGAAGTCCAGCGTTTTTAGAAGCAAAATTGCGCCCACTCTCGCGCGCCCGAGGAATTTCCAAACAAAATTAGTCAATTTGGAATTCCAAATATTTCCAAGAACTAAGGTTATACAAACAATCATTCGTGAAATATCAACGCAAGTGCCCTTTTATTTCCCGAAGACTCGGAAGGGCTTAGAAGAAACGAGATTGCCCAAATAGAGATTTCACAATCTCATAAACATGGTGCAGAGAAAGTACTGTAATGCTGCAAAAAGTCGACAAGATGACTGAAATATATATTCTACGAGATCCTAATACAATACCTAGAACAATTATTTTGACTTTTTCCTTAAAACGCCCGTCCTACAACCCAGGAGAAACACTAGCAGCTCAATCTAAACAAGAGTTTCATGAACACTCATATTCCCCGATCGATCTGACTTCACGAAACGTCGCGACCCGCGAAATTGAAATGGATCTCTTATCGGGAGGGGAAGGCTGCTTCACGAGAATGTTCTACATTTTCGAAGCGTTCTCAAACACGGGTAAAATGTTTTCTACAAACTTTACGATAGCATAGCTTAGCAGAAAGAGAAAAGTTCGCATAATAATATGGCACAGGTTATTTTCTTTAGAACTTCTAAAATTTCGAAAATAACAAAAATTCAACATTTATTTGGACACACAACTTCGTTACTCAAGATATTTCTCTTAAAGAACTCTATCCTTCAAAATTAGACTTGGTTGGTTGCTTCCTTGCGTGACTGACGTGCTCGGGCTGTGCTCCAATATTTTACTAATTTTGACTACTTTCTTACATCCTTCAGGTACCTTTTGTTTTTAAATTGTTTTCTTTACTTGTTACAGAAACGCTGAAAGAGGTTTATATTCTCAGAAGCAGTGGAAAGGCAGTAAAAAGTTATTGGTTTAAAAGACAGCGTAACGGACAAACGTGCATTTAATCGAGTTCAAAACTTCTAATACATATTGCTGTACAAATAAATTTAGATTTGCGTAAAGGTTTAAACAACTAGTGAAAATTGTGAAAACATCAAAATTCAAAGTTTCGTCTATAACAGTAACAGAAAATCTTGATCTTTGTGTTTTCAAATTCACGAATATCAAAGTGGTGAATTTTGTGGCCTTCAAAGAGATAAAGTATAGTAATCTAATTGTATTTATTAGTTTGCAGCTTCGATCTATTAACGTAAACACATCCAACTCTACTCGCAATTAACCAATAACATTTAAATACTAATTAGATTTTCCTTGCCTTCCCAATCCCCACTACCCCCTCCCATCATCGACACGTCCACCCACAAACCGACGCAATCAGGCTAGCAAGGGCAAAGAAACAAAGACACGTAGCGCAATCTGGCCCACAACTAAACAAGGACATTCCCACTGAGCCCACCAAAAAGGTACTAATTTTAGCAGATAGCCATGGGCGACAAATCTCCCCCCTGCTCAGTGGGAAACTCCCATCAATTTCTCTGTTATGTGAGTGTTTAAACCTAACGGGAGGTTTGCCGACGTGATCAGTGAATTGGACACGCACACACAAAACCTCTCACCAAAGAGAACCCCGAGAAGATTAAAGAAAAAATTGGATCCGGTTTTTTAGGAAAAAAATGCTTAAAATATGTAAAAACTGTCTAAATTCCACACAAAATTCGCGAAAACACTCATCTTTTTGATATATTTTAGTATACGACCTTATTTTAAAATTTGTCTTTAAAGAACACTTTCCATCAAGAAAAAATCTCTAACTTCAATATTGTAGATCCAGGAAAGCACCGAAAATTTTTGAACATTTTTTTTTCGAAAAATTAGATATTTCAACGAAAATGTGACCACACTAATCACTTCAGCGTTCTTCACGCTGTCCGAGGTCAAAGTTATATCAAGATTCTTGGAGCCATTTTTGAGAAAATTTTGAAAATATATATAGGTTCTTCTAAAGAACTCCCAAAATAAAAATGTCCGTTTCAAATTCATAGGGCCTTGAGTTCCTTTAAATCGATCAATGAATACCAATTTTGGAAAAAAAAATCGGCACTACGGCTTAGGCACTAGCGTTGACCAGAGACGGACAGACAGACGCTTTGCCGTCAATCGATTTTCTGTATCAAGGACCTAAAAGCATTGTTTCTGATTACACAACGTGTCAGAGGAAGTAATTTCGTATATTCTCGTATACAAACACGATTTACCCACTTTTTCGTTACCAGGAACTGGCAATGAGTTTTTCTCTCGAAAATTCGCCGGCACACGATTACAACATCTTCTCTTGTCACGAAGTACGCATGAGAAAGTAAAAATGTGATATAGACGCCAATAGGTAGTAGCTGGGAAGAGGATGGGGAAAAATACAAAAGCTAACTCAGACTAAACGTATTAAGGGACTTACGAGTACGAGAAAGTCTGTGCCATTTTGGAGCAACACTAGATAAGTTAACCTTTGAATCTTGGAAAGGGGAAAGCAGAATATACATAACAAGGAAAGCTGAAGCAACAGCGAATTGCTGGGAGTTTTAAACTGCAAGATCTTTTTAAAAAAGTATTTTACAGGCAATGTTCATAAGATGCTAAATAAAACTTTAATCCGTACTTTATTTCGTTGTAGATTATGAACTTCCTATTGAGTTAGTCAAACAACCTTGAATATATATATATATATATATATATATATATATATATATATATATTTTTGTAGTATTCTTGTATCGAATACAGTAAATTGCCATTGAGAGATTGTTTAGTGTTTCCGGACAAAACTGTCCTAGAGCACAAAATTTACTACGAAATTGCGAACCTCGAAGATTACGTAGTACTTTGGAAAGAAAGTCGTAGCAAGAAATATCTCAGAATTCTAGCTGCATAACGAAGAAATATGGTTTTTATTGTCTCTGTATGTAATTCAATAAATCCCGTCTGGACTTCTCCTGCCTGCCTTGATACGAGTTTTATTCTTACTATACTGTTTGTCTCCTTTACTTAGAAAGAAACAAAATAGTAAATGCATGTACTGATTCACAGACACTTTTCATAAATAATGTGAATAAAGATGATGGAACTGTTTGTGTTACAGTTACAATTATTCTTAACGTGTCAAGACGTATTTACAATGTCTACTTTGAAGGTAATACTGTTTCCAGAAGGTAGGTCTGATAAATATTTCTGGAATCTCTTGTCTTCATGGGAGAGGCTTAGATAGTAAATTGAAATTTCATAGCTTTAAATTAAAATTAAATAAATTTCAAAATTAAATTTGCCGAAAAAGAGTTTTGAGTGTGAAAATGTTCCTGAACATTGATTGCTATGGTGTATGCTATTTACGTACGTAGATAGATCAGTAGGTATGAATATATTTTGTGTTTTCAATTTTTTAAAACAACAAATATAATACAAATTTTGAATAAAAAATTAAGTGTTTTTTTTTTCATTTCAAAAAAATATTTCGACCAAAATTAACACAAAAAATTACTGCTTTTTGTTTTACACAAGGCGACAATATTAATGACGTCTTTCTGTTTTCTAGGATATTATAGTTCAGAAAAGAGTTGAATAAAATCATCTTTGTTGAGAGAGATTATCGATTTTCCCCATATTCCTGAAGCTACTTCCAACCTGTCAATTGTCTTTGGAAGTACTTTCGACTCCAAGTAAATGAGATAAGACCGTAGACAGCGTTGCCACTACGTAAGATAAGAAATATCAATATTTTCACTCACCGCTAAGAAAACTGAACTACTTCCTATTCATTATACGAAGGGCTCAGAAAAGCCAAGTCATACAAGAGCTAGTTATCTCATTAGCGGAAGGGAGACCTGTCTGTTTTAGAGGCGGAAAATACTGATTTTTTTAGAAATAACTAGCAGTTTATAGCTCACAGCAATTCGGTATTGCTCCAGTTTTTCTTGTTATTGCGTATTCTGCTTTCCTCTCAGATTCAAAGGTTAACTTATCTACTGTTGCTCCAAAAATCATACAGACATTTTCGTACTTGTTAGTCTCTTAATACCTTTAGCGAGTTAGTTTTCCGTTTTTCCCCATCCTCATCCCAGCTACTAACTATTGGCGCCTGTGACACATTTTTACTTTATCATACTTCGTGACAAGAGAAAGTGTTGTAACCGTGTGCCGACGGATTTAATACTGAAAACTCTTATTAACAGGTCGTGGTAAGGAAAATGAGGATAAAACGTCTTCGTACACGAGAATAATTACTTCCTCTAACATGTGTAATCAGTACAGCCCGGACGTTTGGCAAAATGAGTATTTGTTATTGTTACTATTTTACAGAGTTAGCAGAAACTTTTTTCCCAGCGCAGGACATTTACCCCCCCAAAAAAAGAGGACATTTCAATGAAAAGGAGAGCATTTTACATTTTTTATAGTTCACGATGTACAAACTATGTACTCAACAATTCCAAACCAAATTAGTCTTTGAAAATCACACTAGACTTGACATTAAAAATGAAAGCTTCCGACGGGGTAACTTCGCCTTCGTTATCCACCAAACAATAAGCATAAATAATCCTTATATCACAATAAGCCTAATGATCTATTACGGAGGCCATTTATTTGAGTGAAATTCTAGATATTCAAGACATTGAATATTCAGGACATTCTATGTAACTTTAAGAAAGGAGGGAGGGCAGGAAGACAATGTTAAACTAGAGGTGCTACAGAATGGCACAGACTTTCTCGTAGTAAAGTTTTCTAATTTCCTTGGTGTGCTCTGGCTTTAATGTCTTGCTCTTTTCTCTGGCCATTTATCGTAGGGCAAAATTATTTTTTCGAAATTTTCCCAACTTTTCGGTTTCCAAATAGTAAAACCGAACTATTATTTAAAGAATATTAAAGAAGGCTAAAAACTTGTCCTAAATAGCAATATTCATTCAAAAAATTTGATTGTTTTTAAGAAAATGGCGTTGAAGTATTTCCGTAAATGCAAAATTTTAAGCACTTTTTTACAGTAATCTATGAGTTACAGAAAAGTTCATTTGAAGAGATTTAAAGTACTTATACTCGTAAATGTAATAATGTATACAAATTGATGGAAATGTGCGTATTAAGGGAGAGAGAGATATTTCGAAAAAAATACATTTGTGTAATTTAAAAAAAATGACTACACTAAATGAACTTTACGTTTTAACAGTGTAACTAGCACTATCTATTGAAAAAATTTCAAGAAAAAATATGGAGCCATTTTCGAGAAAATGGCGTTTGAGCGTTTCTGAAAATGCGGAATTTTGAGCTCATTTTTACAGAAAACTGTTGAGTTTTTGAAAAACTATGTTTGACATTATTTAAAGCACAAGTACGTATACATCTAATAATGTGTAGAAATCGCTGCTAATGTAAATAACACCGATGTTGAGGCAAGTCAAAAAATTCCATTTTTGAAAAATTTGAAAAAAACAAAAGACTAGAGCAATATGGCGTTTATGACATCGCATAGGTTACATTTGGCGCTACCACTACCAACAATTTAAAGAAAAAAATTGAAGCCGTGTTTGAAAAAATTTGTTTTTATAATTTTTTAAAATTCCAAATATTTCACACACTACTGCACGAAAACTACTAAAATTTTCAACAAAATGTACTTGACCTTAAAAGAAAGAACTATTTATGGACAACAAATTTCATTTGAAGGAAAAGACTATCTTATATATTGTAGTTATAAGAGTAGCCGAAAAAAATTCGTTCTTTTACAATTTCCAATAATTCAGTTATTCCTGAAAATCGAATCTATGCCATCTTTATAAGTGTACTTTACTCTATTCTTACAAGAGATTTAAAGAACAAGTTTGGAGTCGTTTTTGGAAAAATTTTGAAAATGTCCGGAGGGTTTCATGTAAAGTACCCCCAAATTTTTAAAGAATGTTGAGAAAGAAGCCTGAAGACCGGACCTTTTGAGGGCAACAAAAACATTGAAACAAAAATTGATAATATATGATAATGAATCTTACACCTGGCTACTTCTCATGTATGAAAAAAAAATTTAAGTACTGCTCGAACTCAGTAAGTTACGACTACCATACTGGCCGCGATATTAACCGTTCGCCTAACGAAGCGCTTCCACAAAGATTACTTTTCGAGGAATATCAACTCGGCAAACACAACATTAAATTAATTTTTGAGAAAATGTTTTTTAAACATTGGTACTATCTCAAAAATACGTAAAAAATATAAATATTCTGAAAGATGTCACTATAAAATTGAAAGATATTATAGTGTAATGGCGATAGATTTCACTAAGAAAACAGTTGTTTTCAATTTTATGATATAAGTCAGGATCACAAAAATTCAAATAAAATTTCCGAATTCCAGAGAATTTACTAATAATCGAACATAAATCATAATTGCAAGAACATTTTACTCACAGTTAAAAAGAATTGGAGAAGATTGTGCGTAAATTTTAAAGATTTCGTATTGACTTACATGAAGTGCCCCCCAAAATTATATTATCCGAATCAAATTCGACTCGGAACGAGTCAGGTTGAGCATTCTCATCAAAATATCGAAAAATATCTTGGATAATTACTCCTCTTTACTACGTAGTAAGCCGTTCTCGATCCCGATGTTCAGTCAAATCAACATTACTGCATCAACGAATCCATACAACATGCACAAAATTGTTATTTTTTAGTTCAAAAAACTTCAAAGGAAATAAAGAGAAAATAAAAGCTGAATTAAACAACATTGAAGTACATCAAAATATGCTTTCACGCTTGTTTCTAGATTCAATTACATGGATAAACTTTAACGACTGAAAAATTACCCATTCCTTCAGCCGCTGCTGTGCTGGATCCCCCGTTCCAGAACATTGCAAGAAAATCATTGGCATTACAAACATTAGGAATCACCCAAATTATACAAATAGAATAGAGTTTGCTACAGAGAAAAAAATACTATTTTAGGACAAAAAAATCTTATAGTACGTCCCAAACATCGAGAAAGTGAATAATTCTTGTTCCTGCGTGTAGTAAATTACTTCCTTTAACACATAATCAGAATCCACATTTTGTGGGTCCTTGATACCGAAAGCTTTGTTTACGGCAAAACAGCCGTCCGCCCGAACGCTAGCGGCTACATCGTAAGTAAGATTTCCACAAAATTAATACTCCCCCTCCATTTATATGTTTATTTTACGTCAAAAAACAGTCAAAACTGTGTATGACGTGCTATGGGGAGAAGTGAATCTATCTGCTTGATGCCACGGCGCCTCTAATCTGAACCGGATATTTTAATTTTTGGGGATTCTTTACATGAAGCCTCAAAAACATTTTAAGAATTTCTCAAAAACGGTTACAAATTTTTGGATTAATTCTTTTTATTGGATAAAGCAAAGGACGCTTTAAAAACTGCCGCCAATCCGATTTTCGTTGAACACTCTAAACTTTTCAAAAACTGCAAAAGTTCAAATTGTATTCGGCTTGACGCCTTCCTACAACTGAAGGTTATTGAACGATACTGAAGGTTTGAAGTTCGAAAATATTGTTTAATGAAATCTGTTCTTCAAAATTCGACCGTTAAATGAAATCAAACATACAAATACAAACGAATACAAACAAAAATCATGACATAAAGGCATCTTTTTTTTTTTTCAAACAACAGAATATTTTCTCAAAAAGAGCTCCAAATTGTTTCGTTAACCTTACTGAACAAATAGTGCTAAATGAACGACATCAATATTACATTTATTTTTCAAAAATTATCTAAGTGTTTAGATACTCTCTCACGTCGCTAATAGTGGCATTACGGGCGATTTTTATACATTTACATCAGCGTTTCAAATTACTTGCGCAATTTCTCGAAAACTCAAAACTTTTTCTGAGAAAATGAACTCAAAATTGCGCATAATCATACACGCTCGAACGACATTTTCTATAAACGATTATACAAACACAAATGTTTCAATGAAAATTTGCACACAGTACCAGGTTTTATCCTTCTATAATTTCTTAAATTTATATTTCAATTCGATAATTAGTGAACCGAAAAATTAAGAAAATGTCAAAATATATAATTTAGGCGCCAATAGTTAGCAGCTGGGAAGAGTGTGGAGCAAACCCGAAAAGCTAGCCCAAACTGAAGACATTAGGAAACCTACTAGAACGAGAAAGGGTTATTCTGTAGGATTACTAATTTTTAGCGTGCAATTCATTAAAAAGTGACGAACGTCAATAATAGAATTTGCAGTCTGCAATAACGCAATGTCGCAAAGCAAATGTAATTAATAGGTAATTTAGATTTTTAAAGATAATTAAATTAACTAGCACCATCGGCACCAATAAAGCGCAGAAAAGCTCTACCCCAACGTTCATGAACTTCAGAGAGCATTCTTTACAACGGCAGTTTTAATGCGCTGGTTAAACTTTCGATGCAATAGATTATTCTCGAGAGAAAGGGGAGAGAAAAAAAAGAGGGAGAAACAGATAGCGAGAGAGAGAATTCTTTGTAACTTCCCTAGCAATCTATTGCCAGGGAAACATCTTTTTATTTTCAGATATCCTGTGCCGCACCGACACGGCTCGGCTTTTGTTTAGAAGAGGTGAAGTAAGCACCATCCCACAAAAGGAAAATAATATCTTTGCTCAGCAAAAAACAATGTAGTGAAACGCCAGACCGAAACCGCCGAGTTGTAAGAACCCAATGTTACTGAGCTAAGACTTCATTTCCACAACAGTGTTTCCGCTAGCACGTCAAGAATCTTTCAAACATCACTACAAAGCAGTTTTCTTTCGGCTGGAAATCTGCTGGCGGTACAGGAATCAACAGTTTAAGCATCTTCCCAAAAGCTTACTGTTTCAAATGAAATAAAGAATTCTAAGCAAAATACGAAAATTAATGACTTCTGCACTGAAACAAAGTTGTTTGGTAATAAAGGTTAACTAATATTCTTCTACAAGCTGGATTCTGATGATTCATTCATAATGAAAGATGGCAAAACTCACATTTTCAAAGAAAAGGACGAAACCTATCTTCATAATTGTGAAATCTCCTCTATGTTTGGATCCTTGTAGTCATATAACCCATAATTTACGTAGATTCAGACCACACACCACCACCGCAGAGGAATGTGTGACTAGCCAAACAGAGTAATTTCAGAAATAGAGCAGGTCGCATCTATTCCACGGAGAGGTCAAGTAATTATTTTAACGCCTCCGCAGATATGATAAACAGAAGCCCGCAATGATATAATACAAAAGCAGCGAAGACCCTTTATCGTGAATGAGCCGCTGGCGAGGGCAAATAGCAAGGATCAATGCCGCAATGACGCACAGATAAAATCGTTCGATCCTATGTATGTTACGTGATGTCTGGAATCCTCGATGCACACAATGCAAAAGATCAATTAGAAAACAATGCAATATTCGATAACAGCAACCCCTGGGCGAGGTCAGTGAAATACCCTTTTGACACAAGGAAGCACTCTTTGCAGTCCGAAGTTTTGCATCTGGTACCAACATATATTAATTACCACATTGTATTTAGACACGTTTGAATTTCAAAACAATTTTTTCACACACTGACGCTCAGGGAAAATATATATTCTCTCAGCTGATCTACTTCATCAAAACTCCCAGGTCTAAGACAAAGGCTTCAACATTACAACAGTAACGCAACCTTCAAATATCAACAAGTCAAAGTAAATTATACATTTCACAACATTTTATTTAATGTTGTAAAATGTATGACCATTGCTAGCTAAGTATTATGAGACAACAATCGTATGCGTGGTAAGAAATTATCGAGAACACCTAACGAACTGTTCAAACGCTGTATGAAATTTGACTGGCCCACAGTCTCGTTTTATTTTGCCATTGCATGAGACACCGAAATGCAGTATGTTTATGGTATAACGCCGAGACACCATCGGGATATCAGACAATCCCCACATGCCCGCCCGTCTCCCGCCTGCCCCAAACGAAAGCACTAATGATGTGGGAGCGAGCACCGCAAACGATAGAGCACCAAAACCCACCCACTGCTTCAGCCGCAGCTGTGCATCATCCCTCAGTCTCAGACCAAGGGCGAGAGAATCATCTGCGTTACAAACATCAGGAATCGCTCAGCATTTTTCAAACCGTTCGTCGTTTGGACGTTTCCTGTGGACACTTATTTACCAAAGTTATTTTCATTTACATTCCTTTTTTAGTTTCGATTCTGAAATTCAAAAATATTAGTTCCTATTCTAACACACTATTTAACAGTACTTAGAACTTGGAACCATACAATTGTATGAACTTTGTTTCGTCGATTTGGAAGAGAAATATTAAAACTTAAAAAAAAATGCAATTTTTAAGAGAATCTATTGCAGAATTTCTTGTTTTCTGAATATATTAAGTGAGGTTGGTTGGATTAGCACGCTCTGTGGTCGCAAGTAAACTTTTCATAGGTCGCCTGTCAAAAGAACACATTGTTTTTCCAGTCGAATAAACAGAAAATGAGCATTTGTCGAGTTGTGATCGACTGCCACCAAACCGGCGTTTGCAGTCTTCGACAAAAGGCTCCTAGCGCTTTCTGTTGTGGGTGCGTCCGCGCTGCTACGGAATATAGCGTCTCGCGTCTGTGCAATCCTTCAAAGCAGTGCTGAATACGGGAACACGTGTTAAAAAATTAGCCTATTTCACCGATGGCTTTTAAATGAGTAAGCAGAATCGAAAATAAATATTTTTTAAAAATTATTTGATCAGTCAGACTTCAAGAATAAAACATTTGCAAAATAATTCTCAAATTCAAATGGCCCATTTGGAAAACGACATTCATTTTATGTTATCTGCGAAGCCTAATTAAAAAACTCTAATAAAAGTTATGATTGCAGAGTAATTTTAGGCACTGTCAATTGAATGATCTCAGATACACCGTCTGTGAGGAAAATACTCTTTAACAAACAACCGAGTTCGGCCCGTCTCTCACCTCTCAGAACCGCGCGTGTGGATTCTGGCTATCCGCAGCTCATTCATCGCAACATAACGTTTTTAAGAAAAAGAAAGAACATAGAAACAAATTGGAGATTCATTATACGACATCGCTGCTCATGCAAAATGCACGAATCACTGAAAAATGTATTTCTATCGTCAAGTCTATGACATTTCGCGACCTCCACCCCCATCCCCGTCTCCTTGGAACCGCCTCGGTCAGCTGAGCAGTAATCTTGGCGCCGAGCAGCAAAGCGCCCAAAGTTTGATTCCATTACTTCCAGAAATCCACATTATAAAAGAGAATCTGAACGAAGAATGCTTGTAAGTATTCCTTGTTTCAGAGTTAAAAGCGTTAGCAGCGATTGTGAATTACTGTCGATTAGAGTGTCAGCCAAATGTTTACTTGCAGCAAATGTTAAAAAAATCATTTTTAATTTTCTAGACTATACAATCCCCAGAGCACCTACCTGGAAGGAGAGATTCCCCTCTCATTTTATTTAAACGATGGGGGATAAACAAGATCATTTCAAAAGTGTAAGTATATTGCCAAAATAGTTGTCCTGTAAAAACGTTTCAAAGTGAAATATTAGCGTTATTTTCTTTCATTTATATACAACTTAATTATTCATTGCCCAATACTTGTACGTTCGTAATTCTATTAGTTATAAAGTGAAGGGTTCACGATGTACGTACAATGAAGGGGGTGGAAGATTTTTGTTACAAAATCTTACCGAGTAAAAAAATTACATCTGAATTCGCATTTCTTGAAAAAGCCAGAGGCCAGCTTCCAATATCGACACACTAATTTTCAGGCGTCAGGGAGGTTACGAGAAGCAAATCTAATCAAAGGGTCTAGGTATTTAAGATTGAAATATAGCAAAGGGTTTGGAGCCCTCTCCAACAGCATCATTTAGCAACACTAGGAGATGAAGCTGCGAACGCCCTACATGACAGCTTCCGCTCGCCCCTCAAAGCAGAGAGCGTGCACCGAAATCCACAAGGCGCTGATGGATGCAGATTGGAAATGTAAGTGCCCCTACTGTACGTTGTTCAGCAAAATGAATGGTGCTCAATTGGTGCCCAATGAATTAAATGTGAGTAAAGCTTTTGCGACCGAAATGTCAGTTCATGACGAATATACTGTGAAGTACAATTTCAACAACTTACATTAATTTAGCCTTCCGGGTGCGAAACCCGTTCAAAATTAAATGGAAAGGATTCACTTTCAACGACAAAATTTAGGAACTAAATGACCTTCGAGTAATGTTCCTAAAACGAAAAGCGCTTTTAAATCATCTAAGGTTTTCCGAGCGTTCTCCAGTCATGTCATGTTGATAAACATAAAAGTGCACCTCTGTACCAAATTTGAACACGACAGATTTTTCAGAAAGCCTTATATAATCCCTTTTCAGTGACGCACGAAGATTTATATTTTTCACAGCGATTTTGAACTAGTGAAAAAATTACGACTGCCAAGAACAATGTTAACATCCCAATGAGAAAATGAAAATACCTCATTATTCAGATTTTTAAAATATCATTAATTCTCAAGGTTATCAGAACTGTAAAGATGTAAAAATCGTCCTGTAAAACAAAACAAATCAAGCTATTTAAAATATCACAATTACTAATTTATTCCCCATTAAAACAAAAAATACATTTTGTTAAACATTTATTGAACATGAAATTGTATATACTGTACCAACAGGCATCAGTTTTTTTGGAGAATTTAATATTGAATAAATCGTTTAATTAAAAATGGAAGATCATATAGTGAATAATCATATTTTTAATGATATTTGGCATATGTCTTCGAATATACGTAATGATCGCAATTATTTCCATTTTAATCTAATTAGCTGTTAGTCATAATTCGTAAATTACTTTTTTGTTGCAATGTTTATGCAATTTGTTTTCACCTTGTCATGAGAAATAAATTTGGCAAATTTCAGTACACGACGCAGCATTTTTGCCCGTTAATTTGTTGTTTGTTTTTGTTCAATTTTCCCATATTTTTGCTTCTTTTTTCGAAACTTATTTTTGGTAAACTTCTGTTAATTACTTTTAATAATTAAAATAATAGATAGATAAAAAACCAAATAAATACCAATATATGTTTATTCTTTTCAGTATTATATAAGAAATTAACTACGCGTCACTCGTACGAAACTTGGTGAATGAGAGAATAGCACAGGTCTCAAACATCAAATACACGGCACAGTTTTCTATACGTTACTCCTGGGCGTCATGAATATACTCATTATTTACTCCAGGAAAACAACGATTATTGTAATTGAAATTAAGTAGTCAGTGCTTACTTTTCCGTGACGTTTAAACAAAGAGTTTACCTTGTTTTACCTTTTCTCCTTTATTTCGTTATGTGAAGGGATACGAAGTGAAAAGTAATGTGATTTCTAAGACTATGTTGAAACTTATGGAAAATCATGTCAGAGTATTTATTTTTCCAAACAGAGTTCGTGATAATATAGTATTGCGAAAATGCCCCAAATTTGCTATAGAAAAATTTGCGGAGAAAATTTTGATTGAATTTGAGAGAATGCAAAGAAACAATTCATTCGGTTTAATTTATATCGTCGCTTTTACCATTTGTCCGAGAAAAAAATCACGGCAAAGCGATATAAAATGATTATAAGAAGCACTGGTGCTTTGGCATTGACACGAAAATAATGAAATGACAGGAGAATAAACGGCTTGTTGATCAGATGTCGAAAAAGATTCAAAGATAATGCAATAGACGAGAGCAGGAGGCCGGCGTATGAGCAGAGCAGAGCAGAGCAGGGCAGGGCAGGGGATGCGGCCGCCTCCACCTCCGCGCGCGGCGCCGCGCCTTATAAGGCAGTCGGTTGACGAAAGCGGCGCCAGAGCGTGTGCGTCCGCGCGTGTGTGCGTGTCGCCGGCGGAGGGGAGAAGGAATCGCGGGCTCGCGCGTGTGTCGAATTACTATTTTACTCTGCGCCGCGTCGCGAAGCGGCGCAAAGCGCGCGCGGGAAGAAGAAAGCAAGCGAAGCGCGCGAGGCACAGGCGCAAGCTCGGCTTAGCTCTCCGCTTCCCCTTTTAAGGCAGCTGCGGACGAAGCCGTGCCCAAAGCGGGCACTGAATCGGCGTGGGGCCGGCGCGCGCGCATGACTACAAGCGGGCAGAGTGGACCTCGGGCGCGCGTCTTGGTTGGTCGGCGGCGGGCGGCGGGGCGCGGGCGCGCGGGCGCGGCGCGGTCTGCGTCGGCCGCGGCGGCCGCCGTCGCCAGTCGCGCAGCGGCACGGGCGGCGCACGCACCGCCGGCTCGGCCACGGCACGGCACGGGCCAGGAAGGAAGAGGCGCGCATGACGCGCGTGCGGAAGCAGCCGGCCCTTCCGGGTCCGTCCTCCGACGCCGCGGGGATGCACGCAACACGGCGGGGCAGAGTGACGGACGCCACATCCGTGTGCGCAGTATGACATGTGCAAGCGGCCGGGCCGGGCCGGGGGCCGCGTGGCGGGCGCGCGTGATGCAAGCAGGGGCGCGATGTGACAGCCGCGCCGGCCACCGCAACCGGGAAGAGGGCGCCCGGCCGAGAAACCGCAGACGCTGACGGCGACCGCCCTGCAACTCCGCTCGCAGTAAGTAAAAATAGCCGGCGGCTCATCAGCTGCGCGCCTTATCAACGGCGCAAATAACCCCACGTGTGCTCGCACCCGCAGCCACCGTGTCGCGACTTCCTTTGGCACATGTGTCTGTCTGTCATTGGAACCGCCACCACCACTCACACACCACCCACGCACACTCCTCAAACAACCGTACTTCTGGAGGATTTGCGCATGACACACACAACATCACACTATAAATATGCAAATTATTTTATCATTATATTACAATTATAAATTAATAAAACTATATATAAACATTGATAAATACAAAGAATGTAAAATTAACAAAATAACTACAATAATTTAAATCGCTAGTAAAATATAAAACGAGATCGATTCAATTTTAGGCAAATCGGAGAGGACAGGACATGTCATTCATAAGAGGCAAAAGGCAAGGATGGAGAATGTTTCACCAATCACAGCCATTTTCTTCCCCATTTTTTATAATCATTTACTTCAACTCAACACTAAACTGGAAGACATATTCCGTACTGTAAATCATTACCAGCAGTCGGCAATAAAATGACAACGCACCTAATGTTTTAGGACGCACGTGATATAAATTAAACATATAATACGATTGAGAAACGTCATAAATTAATTCAGACATCTTTAAAAATGTATAAAATATATTGAAAGCATATTTACAATTGTACCTAAAAACGCACACCAATAAGTAGATTGATGAAATGATGTGCATTATTTGTTAGGAAGGGGACACTTGGATAAAACGTAAATTTACTACATAGAGTAAGAATAATCTAAAGCTCGTCTCATCGCTTGTTCGATGAGAAACAGATGTAATTAAAAAAGCGTGAAGACGTGAAAATTCGATTTGCTTTTTGCCCAGCGTGGGCTTTGTTGCTCCACATGCCCGTGAAGCGAGTGTCGCCCCAAACATTGACGCAAGCGCTCCGCCCGCCGCGCCCGCATACAAATCTGTTTTCAAACAGCGCCTCCCCCCATCCATCATCACCCCGCGCGCCGCACAGCGCCTCCTGCAACAGGTGCCGTTCCCAGCCCATTTCGGAAGCGCGCCAGGCGACGTCCTCGCACTTGTCCGCTCGACACGCTGCTTTGGACCACGCAACCCCATGCGATACGAAATATCCAACCTCCAATCAATTAGCATAACAATAATAATAATAATAATAATAATAATAATAATAATAATAATAATAATAATAATAATGCTGAAATTGAGGACTGTCTAAAAAATGGATAGCATAAACCGAATCTTTTAAAATGAGTAGTTTGACAAAGCAATTATATTCATATTTTATTGAAAATGAATGAAACAAGCATTGGTACAATACGTAATTACTAGACATTTGATTTTCATTCATTTCGCACATCATGTAGCCCGCTGACCCCCCTCCCCGCGTTTCGTCCTGTTCACAGAGGGGCGGCCGCAAGGGCCACAGAGGGGCTCCTCCACGGCGGCGTCGGCGTCGGCGGCGCCAGCGCGGCACCGGGCGCGGGCGCGCGCGCACGGGGCGACGGAAAGGTGTTGGCGGTAAGTGTTTGTCCCCCGGCGCCCGGCGTCGCCTGCGCGGCGACACACGCCCGCGCGCGCGCCCGCTCGTCGCCGGCGCGCCCATCGCGTCAAATCCACGCAAAATGCGAACAGGTGTTGGCGGTAAGTGTTTGTCCCCTCTGGAGACCCCGCGCCGCGCCGCGCCGCGCCGCGCGCGCAGCGGTGGAAGAAAAGGAAAGATGAAAGGAGGCGGAAGAGGGGAGTGCCGAGGCGGGCGGGGCGAGGAGGTGAGGCAAGCGTACGGCCGGGGAAGGGGCGCGAGGGAAGGAGCGGGGGTCCGGTAATTGGTCCCCCCTTCACAAACCACAGCGGCTGCGGGCTGGCGACGGCAGCGCCGGCGAACCGGGATATGTAAGCCGCTCGCCCCCGCCGCCCGCTCCGCCCGATAACAAAACTAGACGGCTTTAATGAGCCCCCCCCGGGGGCGCGCCGGCCTATGCGGCTACTCACGACCCATTTTTTCGACAATCAAAAATCATAACAAAAAATATTAAGATCTTCTATTCCTTTAAATACATACAATATTCGTAAACTTTAAAAAAAAAAATCGTTATTCACGTTTTCATTCAAAACTTTACCGGTTCATTCGGCTTCATATTGTCCTATCTACAGAATTGCCAATGAATAATTGAAATGTAATTTATTATATGTCGCTTAATGAAGTATAAACAACGCTTTGACTCAATATTTCTAAAGATGGCTTATAATGAAACACCATTGAATTCGGTATATAAATACTTAACTTGCTCATCCCTAGCTCCCTATAAATCAAGGACAGTAACTTAGCCGTTCATTTCGATAAATAGAAATTCACCAAGGAGCATTCCATTATCGCAAGCGTTTATCTCCATCCAAAATATTTCACCGGACGCACGGCAATAAACAGTTTTCCCCCCCCGGAATGCAACCAAGCCAAATTTATTAACACACATCATTCTAGAAGACAAAACTTAAAATAAGGTAAAGAGTGGGGGGGATTTGACAAGAACTTCTAAGTCTCCATACATTAAATATATTTCAATTTAAATCTCAATACGTTTCGAAAATCCAATAAAATGAAGGGAATCAAAATTCAAAAGTCCAGATGGCAGTAAAAATATTTATATAAACATACTCTTTCCATAATTATTCAAAAAAGCCGTTAAATATTCTTTCTGGTCAGCGAAAATTGATGAAACGCAGAAACCATTTCGTAAAACAACTGCAGGGATTGAAGTTCTCGAAGGGAAAAGATTTTTGAATTTTTCGTTCCGCGCGGCGCTCGTGACGCACCGTTTGAACTGTTTGGCCGGCGCTAAACGGCCACAGACCGCGCCTCCCATTCAGCAGAGGCCGCGCCGCTCCCGGCACCTTCGCGCATCAATGAAGTGGAAACTCGTTTTTTCAAGGCATTACTATCTCTTTTGTGAACTACGTAAGTTGTGCGAGTGAAAACAATAATAACCTCCAACCTAGATAAGGAACAGGAAAAAAACAGTCGTGCGAAGGGGGGGAACTGACCCTTACGAAAATTTTGAAAGGGTCCCCTTAGCATTCCATTATAAAAATTTAAACTTCTATAAATATCTTCAATCCCCGACTTTTTTTGTTTTTAACCCAACAATTTGGAAAATTGTTACACATATGGGGAAGAGGCTTTGCAAGCTATCTGCCAGCCCTGTAAATGGTGATGAATGACAAAAAATTAATTGTATTTGTTGATTGTATCATTAAGATAACGATTTCATTATTTTAGTCCGATTTATTTCATTTAATGACAACATGTCTTATGTAAATAAAAAAAGTTTAAGGGACTGCGGGGGCAGAAATTAAACTGCTCCATCCCTGGTTTTAGGCTGCGCACGCTTACGGGAAACCATGAATTTAAAAAGTTTACCCGTCTGTTTGCTCTCCACAGAACAAACGGTTACCCCGAAACAACAATGAAACACATTTTCATTTCCGTCCATGTCCATCCAAGAGATGAGGAGCCTCACTGCTTCTCGCGCGTGCGAGTGCAAGGCGGCAGCGAGGGAAAAGCGAAAGCCGCGAGGGCCCAGAGCGCGAGGCACTTAACGCAGGCTGGCGCCGGGATGCGCTCCCGCGCCCACAAAAGCCACTCCCGCGTGCAGCCCCGCAGCCGGTCCCATCGTTTGCTTCGGGAACGAGCTCCTAGGCGTGGCACAATCCCCGTTTTGCAGCTGGATCGAGGCTTCCGACTGTCCTTTTCGGCCAGATGGCTCGGCCCACCGTTTCAACCACCCGTTTCCGGCTGGGTCGTGGAACTGATCGTCCCTAGCGCCCAAGTAACCAAACTACTTCTCCTCTGGCATCGGGATGTTACTTTGCAAACTCCTCTCGCTAACTCAACTCTCATTATTGCTACGTCTGTAATTCCCGATTTCTTCAGAAAACGTAAGATTTATTTGCCCCTGGGTCAGTAATATTTCTGCATTGCAATTAAAAATAAATTGTTATAACGCTTTTATACAGTAGTCAACTCCGAAACAGATCTTGTATCTTATTGAGAAAGACATTTTGCGTTTCATTTACACTATCACGTACGTAAACCCATAACGAGATTTGTTCAGATTTTCAAAATACAGAATTTGTATATAGGAAAATACTAACCTTCATAGGACGATTATAAACCTAGTAAGCGGAAATCTATGATAAAACTAAAATTAGCCCTACACCGAAAACGACAATTGATTTTTCCTCCGTTATTATAATTAGTTTTACCATGTCTGAATAAATGATCGCCTTTCAATTCCTATTCAACTAAACGAAGAATTCCGTGAAAAGGAGAAGACGATAAATTGCTCGTAAAAACACTCGTTTTGTTATGAACATCCCTTACTTATTATTCAGCACCGTAACTAATCTATTCATTGACTTTCCAACAAGCAACAAAAACGAAATACGTTATGCATTCCCGTCACACGTCATTGGAATCAACTGAAAACAAAACACTATCAATAACTTTCTGTAAGTCTCCGAGTTTTCATATCTTACTAATTTGGAAACATTTCAACTCACGAACGCGCATATTGCTTTAATTTTTATTATAGATAAAGTATTTATACAAGTATTTCGCCCTTATGCTTTTACGCCACGGATTTACCGACGGCAACATTGACGCAATGCTTTGTTAGATACAACGCAAATTAAAATGGCTTACCCCAAACGCAATAAAAATTACACTGCCCTTTTTCAACCCTGGCGTTTCATTATTTCGTAGAACATTCCCAACAACCCTCAATAACTACGTTATTTTCCGATAACGAACTTTCGTCATTTCAAGGCACCACAATTTTACTTTTTCGCAAGCTTCTTACCTAGCATAGCGATAGTATTGTTATGCTTCAGCGCTTTTTGGTCAGAAAAACTCGTATTATGGGTCGGCCACACCGAAAAGATGGATCATTCTTGCGCCTACGTGTAGTAAATAACTTCCTCTAAAACATTATGTAGACAGAATCAACGTTTTGTGATGCCGAAAACTTGGTTTATGGCAAAACGTCTGTCCGCCTGTCTGTGTGAACAATGCTAGCGGCTAAACCGTAGGTAGGATTCTCATGTGTTCACATTCTCAAGTGTTATTTCTCAATCGTTTTAGCTGATATCGCGGCCCCTCGAGTTTAAAACGATCTTTTGATTTTGACGAGTTCTTTGCTCTAAAAAGGCGCCAAACTTTTTCATTCTCCCCTAGAAAATAATAAAGTACGCTCATAAAAATGGCGCACGTGCGATTTCCGTTAACTTTATTGAATTTTCGAATATAGCAAAAGTTTAATTTTTTCAGCGTCTTCCTACAATAATGAATATAAGCTGTTGTTTTTTACAATAAAAGCTGTTCTGCAAAATACAATCTTTAAAAACTATTTTTAACTTTTCTTTCAAAATATCGGATATTGTGGCGCGCAATAAAAGCAATTTTACAAACTATATCTCCTCAAAAACAGTTCTATTTTTTCTCTAATGTTTTTTTTCTCTGTTAGTGTGAAGTACGGTAACAAAAACTGAGCAAGTCCGATTTTTGTTGAACCTTGAAATTTTGAAAATAGCAAAATGAACAAATAATGAGAGGAAGTATGTTCTGCTGTAGCACCACTAGTTTGTTAATTCTTACAATAAAACAACTCTAAGCAGCAATTTCTTTCAATACTGACAATAGAATGTCAGTGTCCTAATTATTCTTAAAAATAAGGGCAAGCAATTTCAAGACAAGTTTCTCTTTTTTAACATTCTGAAAATTTAAACAAATATCCATGCTTCAATTGTATACGAAGTTCTTCCTCGACCTCTACACTTCAGAGAAATGAAACGTCTGTCTGTGGGCGTTTACAAAATGGCCGACATCAAGTCGAGTTGCTTCGATCCTTTGAAAGTTTCCTCGCGGCGTATTTCAGAAATTTTATTAGTTATATCGCGTTACGCTTGCGACAACTGTAAGTAGAAGCAATACCTCATTAAGGGGAATGTAAATTAAAAACATTACTTATCAAGACATAAGTACAAAACAATGTCCACAAAAATCGTCTAAGCCTAAAAACTAGTTTCCGAGACGTCTAGTCAATTCTTAAATTACCTTTTATTCAATATTCAGCACCTAAAACTGAGCTATAAACGCGGGGCCACTGCTATCGGAACTTCGTCTGCAGATGCGCATGATTCGAACAGCAAATTTACTTAAATGTATCATCGTAAAATATCGTATCGAGATTATCTATTGCGATAGTATATGCAGGAGAGGTGAACTAAATTAATACAACACTCATCACGCACTTCCTGCGGAAATATTTCAGTTCATGATTCGAATAACTCACGCAATCTAATAATATCGGTGTTGTGTTCCTGTGTGAATACTAAGTAAAATGTATTGCTGACCAGATACCACAGGATCAATCCACTCCAGGATTTCTCGCTTTTTATGCCATGCTATTCTTATTTATAGAGACCATTTCCGAAGTATTTCAATGGCATTCTTCCCGGACAACGAACAGTAAGTGCAACACAGCAGCTGACGCCGCCATCGCCGCCCGCTCCCGCGCTGCAGAAAAATGGCCCTTTAGCACATCTGTCCCCATTCGATCCGAAAGCGCGCGTGGATAGAATTCTTCGCGTTCTCCGACAGGTCTGCCCAAAAAGCCGGCCCAGACCAGATTTTCATTCGACTCCGCGCCGCGGCCTTCCATTTTAGGAATCGATGAAATTCCCTGCCAGAAGAGAGCTACACCCAATTTCTAAAATATTCTATACATTCCAATACAATTTTAAACGTAAGGATTAACATTTAAGGTTAATTTAACGGGTTTCTCACCAGACCGCACAAGTACGCTGAGCGCAGATTAATGAAAGACCTTATCGTTTATGAAAAGTTTGGCGAGCTTGAATAATATGGAGTTCAATCTAACTACGGTACTTAAAGCACCTCTGAGTATTGCACGCAATATACGAAATCTTAAACGAAAGTCTTATTTGATTGACATTAGAATAATTTAGAATATTAGAATAATTTAGAATACGGCTTCTTCCAGGAGAAACGCAAAATGTCTGATTATCTATCAAGTTGTTTGGTCAAATTGCATTGCAAAGAAAATGCATGTAATCATAAATAAATTATAATTGTAACTATGATATTATTGCATTGCTATTCGAGTGGATTTTTAGTTCAAATTACGAAAATTCTCCGCTAATCAGATTATAACTATTAAACTTTTAGGAAAAGAAATTGCGCGTGTCTGTACTGTTATCAAGGTGCAATAATATAATTGTTCGTTGATCTCCCTCCCGAGACGATAACTATTTGACGCTCTATTTAGTAGAGTATGCGAAGGCCTTCTGTTTCTGAAATTCGAGTCGTTTTGAGCTTCCTATCAGTCGATTCAAAACCCCCAGACTACGCGATCGCCGCATGTATTATTTTCTCGTAAGAAATTCAAATTACTTAACAAAATTACAGATGTTCCCTCGTTACACATGCGTGAGTGGACCTCTAATAAAAAAAAAAGTTGAGATTTTTATTATTTAACTAACATGTACACACTACACAAGCATGATTGAGGGAGACTAAAATATTATTATTATTATTATTATTATTATTATTATTATTGTATTTGTTGCCGTTTTCGCTTATATAGACGCAAATATACCTTTAATATTTAGTGACTTGGTTCCAGATTGCTTTCATCATTTTAGCCTATACTTCTTTCGCAAGTCTTGAAATGTATTAAAATTCAAAATCCTACGACTCGTATCCAGAGGCAATTCGCGACAAAAAGAAAATCGACGCACAATAACGATTTGCTTACAAAGCAACTGTATGGAAAATGGAAATCGAGTAACATCGCTTTCATTCTAAGTTGTCTCAGATCAGACTAACGAACTTCAATGAGCTTTAAATGCCAAGCCTGGAAAGACAGTTCGAGACATTCAGAACATTCTGCCAGCGGATGAAAGAAATAACTAAGTTGAAAAAATTTAAGCTTTTCCGAAAGTGATCAAGCAATTTACGCACGTGGATAATTGCATTTCGGGCACGTCTTTCATTTTTTCCGCAAGTGGAATAAGGCTACGGCACGAAAACCGCGATGATGGAAGAAACTCCTGGGAGTCTAGTGTGGCGGAAACACGCCGAAGGTGACGCGACAGGAACTCGAGGGCGACCACGCCCAGCTCGACGCAGCCCAACGCCCGGCGCTCCGCCGCGTCCACGCGCACGCACACTCAGACAACGCAGGAACGAGCAAGCTGCGTTCTGTCGTGGGTTACACCAGACTATCTGCACGGGGCTTGCACTATTTGGGAAGTCATCAGGCGGAAGAACAAGAGCAGAGAAACTTATCGGAATTACGGAATATTTTAAACATTTCAGATTGGAATAGATTATTGGCTTGTTCCGTAATTAGATTGCATTACATTTTGCATAAAGCATCCAAAAAGAACCTGCTTAATACAATTCTTTCGCTTCAACTTAATATCTACGTAATATTCTTTTGCAAGTTGTTGTTTTGTGCACTTTCTTTCACACATATTATCTAAAAATGTTCTATCAAAAAACTTGACACCACAGAACAAACCTAGTACCGATTATTGACATACGAGAACAATATTAGACATTGCTAACTAAAACAAACATAACGAGAGATCTGCAGATCCTACGCACAACAGGGGGCATATATAATTACATTGGCCAAAACGCACGGCAACGAGCAAGAGGCGCTCGACTCCGTAAGCTCTCGCATGCGTTTTACGTTCCCAAAAGCCGCGATTTCGGAGGTGGGGCTGGGGGCGACTTGCATTTAACGCCTGCGCGAAATTGAACGAGAACGAATGGTTCTGCAATGGCGTTTCTCGTGGCATTTTAACGGTTCAGAAATCATATACTAGTTGCACCCGCAACAATATCTGCCCAGGCTGGAACTCTTAACATCAGTTCATACGCCCCGCGATCAGAGCTCTCAGCCATTACGCCATCAGCGCTGACAATACACAAACACCCCCGTCGCATTTATTTATTTACGTCAAAAACTATGCATGACGTGCTATGGGGAGAAGTTAATACTGTGCACGTATCAAAGGAAGTTTAGATTTCGGAAATTATGAGGTTTTAATGAAGATGGGGCCAACAACTTATTAAGTGAACTTTCTTGTATTCAAGCAAAAAATGTTGAGAGAAATTTTTTAGCCGTTTGGAAGATGTTGTAGACATTTTTAAATAATCAGCATTTCACTCGAAATGACCTGAAAAGTACTCTATTTTAATCCGTGTTCATGACATTTAAAGATAAAATTTTAAAGAACAGATTTCTGTTAGAAAAAAAACTATTTTCAGTAATTTACTTTTAAGAGGGCGTCGAAAAATATTCAAACTTTTGCAACGTTCGAAAATTCAGATATTAACGGAAACCGAGCCTGCGCCATTTTCATCAGTTTACTATGGTCTAATTGAGCAAAATTAAAAGAACAAGTTTAAAGATATTTTTGAGAAAACTTCGCTGGGAGTTCGTGCACAGTACCCCCAAAATTTTTAAGAGAAAACATTACTTCAGTAACAATGATCCCCCCCCCCCAAGTCGTATATAATAAAAACTACACACACAAAATAAAACACTTCGTAAAAGAGAAAGAAAAGGCCACCTTTTCAATCGAAATAGCGAGTTTACGAAAAAGTAAAAGATATCGTACGGATGCCGCTTTTCTAGTTTGGGATAAACTAAATCCAAAGGAGAGCTTGGGAACTTAAGGAGCTCCAAGAGGATTCTGGATCTTTTTTCATATTACGGAGCATTTCCTACGTTTAAACGGAAAAAACAGGGCGACCCAAAGACACGAAGTGGAAAATCCAGGGCGACGGGGAATAGTTGAGTTATTTGGCTCTGAGAAGCGTAGATTTATCGTCAGCTCTGAATTACCTACAAACTTCAATGATCGTTTGTGCCTTCCTCATCCAACTATCCACTACGATTCTAAGAAATGTAATATACGTAGGCAAATAAATCTGGTAAAGTTCTTTCACATTTTATGTGGGATATTGATAGATATTTTGGAAAGCTAAAATTATTTCACGACAGTGGTCGAGGGCTTTACAAGCAAAAATCTACAGTTTATCTGAAAATAAAAGGTGGATATTAGAAACTTCTACGTATGACCTACGTACAAAAACTCTCGAATGCCTAAAGTGCATTCTAGATATCAAAAGGAAATGTTTCGTGCAAAAAACATGCTTCGGCACCTGTTGGGAGCAACTGCTTTTCATGACACTTTTACTCGAGATCTTAAAGAAACTACTGTAGTACTAAGCAACAGAAAACGGAGATGACTGAATTCCTTGTAGGTACTAGTGAGTTACGCACATTAAAATGTTTAAGGGAACTAATGCATCAGATTGGAAATCTACCTGTTCACGATATAAAAATGTGACCTACTTGCGATGAACCATTTAGAAAAGCATTTTCTCGGAATTTTTCTGGTAAATAGCCCCAATCCACCACCGAACTAACAATTATGCAAATAAACCATTAATGCAATTATGTCTTACCTACGCGTTTGAACCCCATCTCATCAAGATAAGTTTTATTGTGACCAAAAATTTTTGGTTACAAAAAAGTAAGAGGAGCCCCGGAAAGAAAAATTGTTTTAGCTCGTTAGTACATTCCTCGAAGTTTATGCGCTCGGACCAAAAATGTTTTATCACTACAAAGGAAATCAGACAATTGTTCATGCGGCAATTATATTTCAATTTACTACTATAAACTGAGCTGTATCTATTGGAAAGATTTTAAAAAAGTAACGTTTTCGCAAATAGTCATAATCAAAGCAAATATTCGTAAGGCCGAGTCCAATACCGGATTAACACAAAATATTGTTTCCAAAAAAGTGATTACATTTCCAAATATCATATTCCGAACAGATTGCCAGTTTCATCACAAATTAGTTTTACTCTTCAAGACGAGGAGTTTGGCGCCTCTGGGCTTGACCGTGCCTTGTGCAGTTTCAACGTCAGAGCACTTCTGCTGCTGCCGCCACTACTACGAAGACGGCATTCATTCACATGAAATCCTTCCCATAAAGATGCAACAAATTTCAAAAGACGAAAACATTTGTTGCGAATTTTACTAATCCCTATCACGCAAAACAGCCTGCTGTCTCAGATTCAGGGCTCCATTCATGTCTTTGCCCCGTTCGAAAGTGCCATCGCTTACGCTGCTGATAAAATACTCCACTAACCAACAAAGCGGATGGGTGGCAACGGAAGTGACGCACTTCAATATTCATTAAAAGTGAAGTGACGTTGCTCTGATGCGTTCATTTCCTAGTTTGCGATAAGAAGCGCAACTTTTAAATAGGCAGCGGATACACACGACTGATTACACGCATGTTGCGGCATTGCACAAAGCGCAGGTTTGTTTCAAAAAAAGTTACGACGGACAAAATCACGCGCAGAGCTGGGAGAAACGCAAATCCTCCAATAAACACATACCTACATCATGAACGTAATTTCTGAAATACCGAAAACGGTCGGAAACTATGAAAACGACCGGATTACGCGTTGAGATTCATTCTGTATTTACATTGACATCTGTTTGGAAGGTTTTTTTGAAGGTCCCAAGATAATTCGCAATATCGTAATGGTCTTTGTATTTCACCACATATAAATTTCTGTTGAACTCTGTTTCAGGAATGAAAACGACAGCGCTGACCGTGACTGAAGCCAGAAATAAACAAAATCCTTAAAAGCAAGTAAAAAAATCTTAAAAGCGATCGCTTTGATTTATAAAAGTTTGACTACCTTTTACCCCAAATGAACATTTTTAGAAAAAATCATATTTGTACCAAATGAAAATAAATTTTTATTTTGAAAATGTGTAATTATCTGTATGAAAAAGTTCTAAATAAATATGTTTAAACACAGAATTTGTTTATTAAACACATTAATTGAACCATTCCCTTCCAAGTCACAGTAATAAACATGCTCCTCAGTAATGGTAAGTTTACATTTTGAGCAGCTGTGAAGACTGTTTTTTTAAGCACTCTGTTAAAAAAATATAATCTGAATGTAAGTTGGCCAAACAACATTTGAAAATGATAAATCATGCCTCAATTATCTTCCAGCAAACGCCTTTTAGACACGAAAAAAAGGGTAACGCACATTGCAAATTATAAATGAACAATTTGCATCACTCCTACATCATGTTTTCCAGAAATTATAAACCACGAAAAACTAACGTCATGATCAAAAATTATAATTCAACAAATTTCTACAGAAACACAAAACTTTCTTCCAATAATTTAATAGTATGCGGTAAAAATTTACGTTTATATGAAGTGCATTAACAAAAAAAAAAGTCTATCAAACAATCCAAGAACAATCCTTTGCAAACCAAAGCAGCAATAGTTTGTACAAAAGAATTCTTTTGAATATGCTGTTCCCACAACCTACAACTACCAGCCAAACAAGACACATATCTGAAATATTTTTTATCCCATCTATTCTTAAAATAGTTTTCTAAAAAAAGTTTACCCTGACACAAATAATATAAAAATTGTTTCTGTTTTTGAAAAATTTAAAAACATTTTTTTCAATAAACAATGAAAACAAAATTGGAGGAAATATAGAAACTCTGCAATCAAACAAAATCTGAGAAAAATTGGTAAAACCTTGATTCCGAAATACAGCTGAACTAAATTACCAACTTGCCAGTCACTGCAACGATTTTACTATATACACAAAGAATAAATCCTAGCCTTGGTCTTCTCATTTTATTGACACTACTGTGGTAATTTAATGTTTTCTATGGAATAAACCATAAAATTACACATTTTATCATTCTACAGTTGACCTCTTATCTCTGAGAAAATAGTAAAATACTCTCCTTCAATCAGTACCCATGATAATAATATTCTACATATTAATATTATTATTCAACAAAAATATTCATGAAAACTGTAATAACAATACAAGCTTTGCCTATGAAACAAATCTGGTTCCAGCCACTAAAAGCCGTATTTGATAAAAAAAAAATTAATCAATAAATAAAAGGTCACTCATAGCTTAGCATAACTTGCTGCAGCCAAAACATGCCAAATACTTTTTAAGCAACAATTTACCATGCATAAAACTGGTTCGTCTACTTTTAATAAGTATTACACAAACCAACTACAGCAATTCACAGCACTTTGGTAAATTCAATATCTAAATTGTACTTTTACAAAATAAATTAGTTGTAAAGGGAACAACATTGCAAGGGGGAAAGAGGGATACAAAAATTTTCTTAAAATGCCTATCAAAAAGGCTATACTTTATTCACATATGAGATTTTTCAATCAAGGAATGTTATTCTTTCATATCTGATTCCAAACAGAAAGACTATTTTTATCTGCTTTCCTAAAGATCAAATGAATACATAAAACGTGTTTCTCAATAATACCCTGAGTTTCATCAACATGTTCATCATTCATTAATATAAAATCCATGCTAATGAACAGACACTTCAATGGAACACATCACTAGAACATTCCCACTGGTCATACAGGCTAGAGTGAAGAGAGTATTGCATACAATTCTGTTTGTATACATGTATGTAGGCTTGCTTAAAAACAATTCTTTCTACTTCACTCAAACATACATGTACACAATTATACCAAAAGATTACATCTGCTCACTTGCTCTGAATCTTCAAAGTACACACACGCAAAATGCAGATTCAGTTAAATCTTATATGAATATTTTTCACAATTATTGATGATTTGTATGAGCCACTTTATGATGCGCAGAATTCTGGACAAAGTTCACATTCGCTCTTCTTAGCCCATCACAGTTAACCGAAAAATCTACGCACAATTTTATCACAAGCTACGGTCTCTTATGATGGCAAAGTTACATGTTTAGAACTGAATTAAAAGGTTTCAAAAACTCACATTAAAAACAAACAAAATTATATGCATTTCTGCAATTATAAGTACTTTTTACTACAGATTAACTTATAAAAAGCTAGTCATAAATTATGTTTTGACTAAAATCACAAATATAAAATTAAAAAATGATTAGGAATTGGTGTGTTCAACCAAATTCCTTTGGCACTACATTGTTAATGCATATACAAGGCTCACAACTGCCATATGATAACCACAACCCTTATCTTCTCTCTCCCTCATTCCACTCCCACAGAAAAAAAAATTAAAAAAAGAATACCACACAAACAAAAAGTCCAATCGTATCGAATAAACAGTCATGCACAAACACACATTCAAACATCTGCAAGAATGTACCATGCATTCATACATTTATGATCAGCACATCCTTAATAAAGAAAAGCAAGACTAGAGACAGATCATAAATATGCTCTCCCAGAGCCCTCTCAAGAATCAGATCATACGTAAAGCCAAAAGAAGAAAATTCACTGGCAAATCCAAAATCTTCTTTAATAAATTACAGCCAAGCCAATTCTAAATAATCAAAATTTATTTATCAAGGATTAGCTGACCAAGACAAGTCACTATGTGCCAATAAAATCTTTTAGTTAAAAATAAATCAAATGACAGTTTTGCAAAAATGAAGTAATAATTTTGTAGAACACAACAAAGTAAAAAAGGTACAAAGTAATACACAAACAAAACATAACAAATAATAATATGCTTTATATCATTGTGACCACACCAATACTTTTAGGGATGGAATATTTAATAATGATTTGTATTAGTTAACTTCAAAAAATCAACTTGAAGTAGAATGATAATTCAAACTTGGCAATGTAGATATTATAGATAAAAACAACTGTTCAGACCATCTTATAAAAGTAATGAATCAGTTCATTACTCTTATCCAAAAGAAAAAAATTATAAATATAAAATTGCAGTCACAGTATTCCACCCCTAATGCAAAACACTACTAAGTCTTGAAATATAATAAAACTTGCATGCTTCATGGTAAACAATACTGAAAAGCAGTACATTCAGAGAGAAACCTAATTACAGCAAATATTAACACAGAACTTGACAAGTGTGTCGTTTTTAAATGCATCCAACCAAAGCATGCACAATTTGAATGTAATAAAACTATATAGAAAGAAGCATCCAAATAAAATAAAATCAATTTTTTATCATTTACTTGAAAATTCTCTCCTGGCTATTTTGGCTTTTGTTTGTCAAATTTAGAAGACAGAGCATCAGGCAGCACTAAAATACACTTGAAACTATTAATTTACAGAGCAACAATTCAATTAACAATTCTTCTACTTGAATATGCATGGTCGCTTCTTCCTATAAGATGTTTGTAAATCTCACTACCGTTGAGGATGTGAATGAGACAAATGTGGATGAGGAGGTGGGTAGCCAGGGTGTGGGGGAAGCGGAGAAGGGCAGCTTCCATGGGGTGATGGCTGTGGATACCCAGCCCCCATCATCGGTCCTGGGCTTGAACACGGAATCAAATGAGTGGGAGGAGACTGTGTGTGTGGGTGAGGGGGTGCCATCATGTGATGGTGTGGGGACCCCGGGTGTTGCTGGAAGTGCTGGGTGTGAGCATGGGGATGTTGTTGGGTAGGACCTGCGCCCATGTGTTGTGTGTGTGAATGAGGTGAACCGCCATAAACCAGCTGCCTTACTTTCTGCTGTTCCTCGTCTCCAATGTTGTACGTCAGCTCGGTTTCTTCGAAACCTGTAGCTGACATTCGTTGGTCTCCACCCACACCAGTAGGAGGAGGGTCGGGAGAATTTAAGCACGTTTGAATTAATGCTTTTCCTGCTTCTGAAGTAATCATCGGTTGTAATTTTCGTGTAGCGAAAGTGTACACGTGACCGGTCTCAGAAGCGACTAGCAACATCACCTGGGTGCCTGTCAATGTTGACAGTTCGTAAGCCTAGAAAAAAACAACACGTCCTTTAAGTTCCGAATCAAATGTAAAAATTCTGGGACGTAAATAGATAACCAAGATGACCATACTATTCCCAAACACGACAAAAAGTAACATCTGCGGCTTTATATTACTGAAATTTGTTGTAACCTTCATTTTTTTAAAAATATGAAAATATGTTCATTTCCAAATAACTCCTTTTTATTTTGAGAAAAAATAAATGATTTTGGCGTGGTTGCACTCCTAGTCATTTATAATTAGACACACCGTTCACTATAAACACAGAGCACGTGACTTTACCTTTTTCATTATGCCAGTCTTCCGTTTCGAGAAAGTAGTATATCTTCTAAGCTTGTTATCTATATATTCCATTTTTATTTTGACACGGCCTTTAGTCTTCTTCCCATTCGGTGGTGGAGTCTTCTTCTGCGCCTGAGAAAACCCATCATCCCCAATGTCTGAACCGCACTCCGTAGATATGCCCAGCCCACTTTGAGATGACATGCTGGATCTTGCAGCCGACACTTCTGGATCAAAACACACATCAGATGACGGTCTTTTCAATCCGCGTTGCATTCCCGCACTACACGTACTTGGTAACGACATCGTCGATCTTGACACACCAGAACTAACAGACGTAGAAGGTCTACTGTGCGTAGCACCTCCGTAAATTTCCGGAGACGTTTCACCACTTAAAAGCGACATACTATATCCCATATATCGGGAATCCCTCCCCCCTCCTGTAGGGGTCTCCATCACTGTACCGAACTAGAAATATCTCAACATTGTACATACGATTTGCTAACGGGGTCAAACATGCAACAACCCCACCACACCACAGCCCCTCCAGCCGTATTGCCACTACAGCGCGGCCAGCGCGACTGTTCGTAATTTGACCTCCGTGCATCACTGCCGCCAGCAAACACGATGAGTTACAGGAAGAAAGTAGTTTCCAACAAGAATGAAAATAACTCTTTTGTTACGTCTTTTGAATGGTTCATATATCATCTAATATTCATTTATATATTTTATTCAAGCCCAGTTCCGCTCAATAAGCACTAATGTGTTAAATAATATTAGTATTGTGGCGGAAGAATACAAGTTGGTCTATAGGCAGAGCCTCACTTCCATATTTAGAAGTCACCGTTGCCAAATTAGGTAAACTTCTCCTAATACGGTAAACAAAGATCCATCCTTATGGGCAAACGCAATAATTGTTAGAAACAGTTCGTAAATTCTCCTGGCGAGTCTAAAAGTTAAGCACTGAAGAACATTTTGTTAGATCTTACCTTGAAATGGTATAATTTCCTATTTGGTAAAATTTTATGGCGGAAGCAAAAACCTTTTTAATTGTTTTTGCACATATGTAAGAACATATTGAGAAAATATGGAGACTTCTGCCCAGCGCAAACGTTATCTATGAATAGACGGGAGTTCGACGTCTGAAAAAGAGATCAAAAGATAGCTTATATTGCATATAACAGTCGTATTCTATTTTCGGAATATAATTAGGGAAATCAAATGACCCAATGCCACCACCATTGATGAGCTTTAGAATTAATGGCTTAATTTACAACAAGCAAGTGCATACCGTGTACGACACATCATTGTGTTTTCCGACGATGACCCGATTTGGGCACAAGCATGTGCGCGCTCAACGTGAGGTGATGAAGTTCTTAAAGCATACCAAAATATCTTCCTAAATCGTCGCACCCCCTTGGATTATGGAGATTAATAACTTGTCACTGCACCCCTAGCAGGACTATATTGAAGGTTGTTAGGTCCCAACAATACAACCGTTCAGTAAAACTTGATATTAATTGCAACCATTGAAGGAGTAATTCACTCTTAATTAAATGCGATTGACAATTCTAATAATGTAAAATGCAGGTTACGTACGCCTTCCGAGAAACAATAATAGTATGTAAAACACTTTATTATCTGTCAATGTTCTGCCCCGAGTTATTAAAATTATAGTTTTACTAATAATCATTCTTATGGGTGTATTTTTTTATTTATTTTTTTCCTTCAGTATCATATGAGTGTATTGTTTACTTCAAGTCTCGCATATCTGATAAATACATGTTGCTCTTTTGCCAAAATTGCATAGTAAACACCCCATGTCAAAATTAATCTTGAAGAGGCGGCAGCAAGTTGTTTTATTGTGAAATTTTACTAATTCGTTCTATAGGTACTTCGTTTACAATCATTTCCTGAGAAAAATCACTTACATTGTTGCATACAATTCAAGCACGTTACGATGATGTTAACGCGACTTGTCAGCATAGATTACGAGAAAAGCACGTAGGCTCCTACTAGTAGCTCTTCCGCAAATTGCAATGTATGCGTCGCATGTATAATTTTCTTGCAAAGGTTCCGAAAACAAGATTCGATAACCAAATCCTGATATTTGTTGCGGGTTATGTGACATTCTGCGATGTTGTAGTGTAATTCTATAGTAGTGTTTTTTCCGTCTCCTCTCGGTTGAAACCCGTGTGTTAAATTCTGATTCATAAGTTATTGTCTTCCAACGAACAAGACTTCGCATGTAGCTATATTTTAACCCGCCTATTTATGTCCTTTTCAAAAATATCGCATTCGCTCACAAGAGGGCTGTTGCAGTCAACACTTCTAGACGGGCAAAAGAACTCTTTCTATAACAAAGAATTCGAGTTCAAGTTTATAAATTGTTTAGAATGTAGACTTTTGAACTGACATCCTTAAATATTTCAATCATATTAATAATGCCAGATGACATTTCCATTAACGTATCCTCAATCTTCTAATTTACTCTAGTATTACATATAGGCCTATTTATTTGCAGTATTTGCCTTTAAATGAGTGGACATTAAATATATTCATATCACAGGAGACCCAGAAACTTGATATTAACATTCATATGCAACAAAGTGAATGTTGCATTTTTATGAGAATTAAACAAAAACATTAGAACAGATTATTTTGGAGGTAAAGATAGCGATATAAAATATTATACTTATTGATTTCAGATTTGAAACATACCTATTTGAAACTTAATATTAGCAAAATCTTAAATAACGTCCACGATACATATAACTTTATTGTAAATACTCACAGTAACTCTCTGATGACACCACAATTTATCTATTCTCAAGTTGTTCCCAATTTTGAAAATTATATTTATATTTTATAATAAATTTAATACTATAGTTAATTTCTAAAAATGTTAAAGAGAGATTTGGGAATAACAATAAAAATATACATGTTACTTTGATAAATTTTATTGCACTGCATGATTTAAAACAATTTACATTTTCATAGAAAAGTTAGAGCACCATAATAAAGAAGGATAAGATAATAAAAAAAATAAAATAATAAATATTTTAAAAATGTAAAATATAATATTTTAATAATGAAAATAATATAAATCTTTAGAACAAAGAAGAACGTTTATGATTAATATTTCTAAAACGATTTCTACAAACTTCCAATATCATTGAATCTTTTAAGCTTTTCTGGAAAATTATCTTTGTAAAGCACTGGATCAGCTCGAAATTCTACAGTTTGTAAAGGCATCGTACCATAGAGAGCAGCAAATCGATCAATGCATAATGAACGTTCCATCATATGATTAATATCAGCTGATAACATTTCTGTATTGACACATTTGGGGCATTTGAACTTCTTCCGTGGAGTAACCTAAAATAAAATTAATATGAATAAAAAGATGTCTCTGGTATGCAAATAAACACAAATCTTTAGACAATCATTGTTACATTACAATTGTTACATACACTGACAAATATGGAAAGGGCATTGATACACTGACCTTTATAGGAGCTTTGTTAGTAATATTGGCAACCAAAAAGTTCATCGCAATATCTTCACAATTCATATGATCATCAACCCACTCTTTAATATTTCCTGGCATGGATGTGGTGTAAAGATAACTCCAATACTAAAAAATTGTTAACATACAAAATATTATTATTCATTATTTACTATATACTTACTGAAGAACAGTGTTCCTTAAAAAAAAATTAATTTTTAAAACCTTAAATTTATAAATTGCATTAAATATGCAGTTATAAATTAATAACTTTCACCATTTCTATTCACACATGACAATAACGATGATAACAGTCAACTAAGTAAACTTGCAAGTGTTTTTTATAACTTATTTGCATTTTTGCTTTTTTTTTCTTTTAAGTTTTAATTTTTATAGAGTACTCTTCATTTATAGGCTGAATATTTACCTTAGTAACTCTGAATATTATAGTAAGAAATAAATAGTAACAGCATCTACCAACATTCATCAATCTTTGCTGGAACTGATATTTATTGTTTAATATTTCAAAAGCAATAAAATACTTAATATAAACATTGATAAATGAAACGAGCTACACAAAGTATGTGTATATATACTATTTTTTCTCAATTCAATCATACATAATAGATGGCAGAATGTGTACATGTGCATGTATGTTGGAGAGGCGATTACTAATAATTCTGAAATTGTTCACAAAATGATGAGAGTTTCATTTTTTCTGTATGCCAAATATTTGTCTAGATTATCTTAAATTCAGCTACAAATTTGGAAGCTATTTCAGACCAAGTTTTGTGATGTAATAGCAGACATCTTGGGCACCAAGTCGTTTTTATGAACTAATACGCTATCTACCTTTTAATTACATCACTGTTGAATAATAGCTAGTATTTATATAGCAATTTTCTGCAACCAGTGCCAAAGTAGTAGTACAGATATTATTTTGTTTACAGAAAGTAAAGTTGCAGTAGTTAATACTCGTCTAGAGGACACAAAAACATATTGCTGCAGTCTTGTATTTGTTGCCTTAAGCAAAGGCACAGAAGTCAAAACTGTGAATAGAATCGGCATTGCAAGGATAGATAACAACAAATCAGAATCAAAAATTATGGGAGAATATGTAAGCTCTCCCCTCAAGACATTAGAAACATAAGAATTTAGCTTAGAAAATGCAACTGAGACTAACATTAGAAGGAAATGATGAAGCAAGATTAATAATGAAAAGTTCTTTAAAATGAATGTCTGCTACAAAATCCTGGTTTAATGATGGCCCATAAACCTTTATACAGAATGACATATCTGTCAGCAAGAAAAAGCTTAAAAATATCTCATGAAGGAGGAGAAGAATATTAGCATTCTTGCCGGGAGAGAACGACCCCAACATGAATCCAACAGAAGACTTTTGGAGCTTCATGAAGAAAAAGCTGACAATGAAAACCATTTCAACTGTACCGAACGGTGTGCCACGAAAGTCTCTCCACATCGAGTCCAATCACAGCCTCTTATTCAAAAATAGTATTTACGTTGGTAGCAATCAGATCTACGGGAAACAAGAAAGAGGATAACACTTCCAGCATTTGTTATGATTGTGGTATAATTTACGTTTTCTCTTGTTGCAATCTGCAGCCATCACAATTTCTGATCTCTCACCAATAAGGTATTACTGTGGAGAGGTTTCCTTGGTGCTCTGTAGTTAATTGAGGAAATCAACACTGTCTGGTACCAAGTGTTGTCTTGAACATCAAAATGTTAAACTTGTAGAAAGTGTACTATAAACACTGCCAGTCTTGATAAATAATACATAGGTCCATGCAAGATTAGTATCTTTTGAAACATTGATGTAATGATGAGTACTCGTACATGATTACGAAGCATATTATGACAGGTGAAATGAACAACTTGTAAACCTCATCCAAGTGTATTAATACCCATCACATTGAGTTTCTTACAGGATTTCTTCTACAATTAATGATAAGTATAAAAAGTTGAACTTCGTTTTCATTTCTGCTTTTTCTCATACTTTTAGTAGTGTTAACTTCATGTCTGATTCACTCCCATTCAACATTTTAGCATTTCGCTCTGCCTGTGTAGTTTACTGTTACCTTGCAGATCATCATTAAGTTGAAATATTTACTAGAATGAAGATAAAATAATTAATTACTTCTCCATGCTTGGTTTGTAAGCCTCTCTAAGATTGGTCCAACATACATGTACTAAAATGACATTGTATCATAACAACTATGGTGCAGATTTATTTGCATTTAAGACAATGAAATATGCATGCAAATATTCTAAAAAAATTAAGAGCATTTGCCTTAAAATGAAAAATATACAGAAATTAAATAAATCTTTTATTAACCAATAACTTACATTTTACTTTTCAGGATATAAAAATCCATTTAATTTCTACAACAAGAAATTATCATATTTTTTTCTTTGTAATTCTTTACTCCTAATTTGAAAGAATATTCTTATTCTTAAAAACACAAAATTATCATTTTTTTTTCTTCGTAATTCTTTACTCCTAAATCGAAAGAATATTCTTAATTTTTAAACAAATATTTTTTTCAATAAAAAACCACTTCATATGCGTTTAGGGGTCAATGATGCAATTTCTTTTGCAGTGAAATAATATGTGATTCACCTTGTAAAACTGCACTTTTCTTTTTCATTGTTTTCAAACCTGGATTTCATTCTTCAATTTTTTTTAAATTACTTTATGCTTTGAATCGTCTACTGGTTCTGGGAAACTGTGGAAAGAGATTGCTGTAGAATTAAATTTTGCTGAAGTGGTCTGCTCAAGATCATATTTTTGGAGTTCAAGGATTATCTCAGGAAGAATCACGAAATGTGTACCAAAGGCTATTTGCTTCGGATTCCTTCTTCATATGGAGCCGTTCTTTGCTGAATTAGTGCATTAGTCACATCTGGATTCAATAAAGAAAATATTTTCTTAATAGCTTCAACTTGTCGTCAAGTGCAGCACTAAGACATGTTTCCACCTTCATAGTTAAGACAGACTCTGATAGAAAGGGAATTTCTGGTAGCTTTGACAAAAGCTCTGATGGATGCTGTAAATGTATATCTTTGGCAGCATGATACACTTGACGGTTAACACGCAAAGGGACACACAAAAAAATCACAACTTTTTAGGTAAGTGAAGAATATTTAGAAAAGTCTATTTGTACTAGTACAAATTTAAAAAAAATAGTTCACCAAACAACCAAAATAAACTAGAATTGGTAACTTTCACTTTAAGTAGCTCTACTTGGTGGAAAGTGTTCTCTTGCAAAACGACATTTTCTAATATGTCACTGTGTACTGATGATATGCAGTAAAATCTGTCTAAACCAGAACCTGAACAAAGCAGATACCTGCCTTAACTGGAAAATTTCTCTGGCCTGAGAAGTTAAATGGTATTTTACACAGCATAAAACAAAACTTGTCCAATGCAGAAAGAGAACGATTTTCCCTCTTGTATAGAGAAAAAAACCTTTATAGAAGAGAATTCCAGTGCCTTTAATGCAAATGGCAAAGAGAAACATAATACTCTTAATGAAATGAATGCATCTGCAAGCCTGTTTTAAATTCTCTTTCCTTGTGATATGCAATTTAGTTGTAGCAGCCACACATTGAAGGAAAGGGGCTTCCGCTGTCAGCGTAGAATTTGCCCTTGGGGTTGCTTGTCTCTCGAAGCTTAGGCCATTGGGGAATTCCCTCCCTCCCAACTCTCTGAGCATGGGAAGGTGTATTCTATTCATGTCTCCCTGCTCCACATTGAAAATCATAACCCCTTGCCCCGATTGGCATTGCTCAAGGCCATGCGAGGGTCTCAGAAAGTCATAGTACGCATTGTGCATTGAAAGAGACAGTAACCAGTACAAATTCAGAGTTTCACAAACAGTTGGTTGAACCATTTTTTTAAAACCAATTGTTGAAAAGACCACAAAACTCTAACCTAAGATGAAAAGGTCCAACTTACAGAAGGAAGAGAAATTCAGAAGCTGTCAATGGAGAATGTTATATTTTCATTTATTGGTGATATCTTCCATTAATACTTTATACGGTAATGTATTTTAGTAATTATAATAAAGTGATGTAATTTACTATTTTCAAGGTGGAAATATCAATATTACAAGTGCCATAAAATGGTCAACTTACATAAAACTGAAAGCTCCCTAAACTGGAATTATTTTTTGCCTCAGTTAATTCCGACTAAGAAAGATTTTACTGTATATGCACCACTTTGGAGTAGAGAATCATTACTACCATTGTATCACCAAGTCCATGGCAAAAGGATGTCCAATTGATTGCGAAACAGTTCATGCAAATAAGCGGAAAGCATGTGCAGTCGACTCCGGTTCTAGTGAACCCTCCATTATAATGAACCTAAGCCAATGGTCCCATTCCACTTACATTACAAATAAGCATAAGAAGATTTGCTTATAATGAACCTGAACCTTGGCTATAGTGAACGTACGAAATACAACATCCTGCAAGTTAACTGGATATTAGATGTTATTAGGTGAGTAAAAGGTCCTTCAAAGAGTGGGACTATGTTCCAACAGTGTAAGAGGCATTGAAAGGTGTCGAGACTGCATTATGATACTTAGAAACAGAGGATAATGCAGAATCGAGTATAGAGAGAGCACGAACTCTGTCTAGAGAAGGATATAGAGAAATTACGAATGAAAAATGTATGAAGCAAACAATTGAAAATAATTGACTTTTTTAAGGTCAAATTAAGATACTGAAATGTTCAGTTTGTGCTGTTAATGAATTTTGCTGTATCTCTATATTAATAAAATCAATAATTGTGTAGAAATTCTATTTAATTTTGACGTCATCGGATATAGTGAACCAAACATGTGTCCCCAGAAGTTCACTATAACCAGAGTCGACTGTATAGCACATGCCCGGCACAGCTTATTTCTCATGTAGAAGATTGGTTAAGCAAACATAGCAGGATACTGCCCATCTGATGAAATGCACCACTCGAATCAAAGACAAAAGATCCAAACTTGAAAGTAATCTTGTGGTTTATTTTATTTTATTTTTATTTTAAAACACAATCCTGCAGGATCAACCCATTATAGGATATTCGCAACATAAGTTACATTAAAAACATAAATTTACATTTTAGAGAAATTTTTTAAAAATATATCAAACTATGTAAATATGTCATTATAAGCTCTTAAAGTCAAAACTTGCTCCATAATCACAAATGTGCACAATAAGATTAAGTATGAGGGTTGTTCCAAAAGTAATGCCTCTCATTTTTTTAAATTGACGTATGACCTCAAAAACGGACGTGAGTGGTATGATAGTGGAGCTTGATCCTTCCCGTTCTAGCTACTTTCGTTGCTATTTGTTCGATGGGAGCACAGTGACAGTACGCTAAAATGGCGTCTGGCTGGAACACGTGCCTGAAGCAGAGATGTGAGACTGAATGTCTCACTTAGGACGAAATTACACGTATTGACATCCTCAGTCTCTTGCTGAACTTTTACAGGAAACATACAGTACATGTCACTATAGAGTAGATACAAAGGAAAGTGTGTTTCAGCTGTGGTGACAGCAACAGAAAAGACAAACCATATTGTAGTCATCCACGCACAACTGCCACACTGAGTAATGTGGAACGCCTTTATCTGCTCATTGGCATGAATAAGTACACCAAAACCAAAACTATGAACAGCGCTGAACGTTGGCTGCAATGCATTAGAAGTAAAGTTGAGGAAATCAAGTTACTGAAAATTGTGTGCAAGGTGGGTCCACAATCAGTCACAGGAAAACAAACAGAAATGAATGGACGTTTCTGAGGAACTTTTGGCACAATTCAAAGCTGAAGGTGGCGGTTTTCTAGATCAAATAATCACTCATGACAAGACATAATGTCACCATTATGAGAGCCAGAAATAAAATGACAATCTATGGAATGGCTCAATAAGAACTCCCTGTACAGGTCCACCTTGGCTGGTACAGATTTTTATCAGCATGGCATGCAGGCTCTTGTTCACTGGTGGATAAAATGCACACAAAAAAGGGGAACTATATTGAAAAATAGTGTTGTGTTCAAAAAACTCTGTTCCTCTGTTCTAACACACTATATTAAGTTTGTTTTTTTATTTACTATAGTTGTCATATGAATAAACGAAAAGGATTACTTTCGGAACACCCTTGCATATTGACTGCAAACAAAAAGAAATAAATTTGTGCTCTTTAAACATATCATTATATTAAAGGGAAGAAAATGTAAATACAGAAAATTCACAGCCTAATAAAGACTATCATTATGCAACAAATTGCAACAGTTCAATAAGAAAATTATGCAATAGGATTAGAAAAAAGAAATACCTTGTGGTGGAAGGCTGCTCCAGTTAGCACCATAGATATTTGATTTGTCCATTCTGATTCATATTTCCATTTTAGAGTAATATTATCCCACACGTGAGTACGGGACGGAAAACCAACAATTCTATCGGGAAATTCACGCCAAACCTTGGTAAAAAAAAAAGTGTAAAATATAATTAATGTGTATTTTTCCACAAGCTAAAATGATGTCAGTCTTGATAACATACAAATGTATTCTGCAAACCTACAAGAAGTTTAAGAAGCTTCTTAAATTTCAGGAACATGGGCTAGGAATCTAATGTTTTCCTAACAAGAAAACCTTACAATTACTTGAGCATCCCAGTACACACTTGTTTGTTGAGAGATAAGGCAAAACACCATTACATTCCAATTCCATTTTTCAATGCAAAAATTTCAGTGGCTGATCTGAAGATGCCAGGATGTAGAACAAATGAATTTTAGAAATAATAATGTTTATGTATCCCTAAACATATTCCACTGAATAGACTGGGAGACTGCCATTATTCACTTTAAACTTGATTCCTTTGTGGTTCGCTCTTCATTCGGTTTAGTAAATGCAATGGCCATAAAATCGATGAGGCCCATTGAATCTGCACTAAATCAAATATCAAAACTTAAACATTGAATGCCCTTCTTTAAATAAATACAATTGATTTAAAAATGCAAACTAATGCAATGAGACAAAGTGGTCCGCAACAAACCCATCATGTTATGCTCACCAAAGGCTCTTCAACCCTCACTCCTGCAACCCAGCTCAGGCTGGCTTGGTATGTAACCTTAACGTCCTATGCTAATTTATAAAAGTTCCTAACAGAAATAGGCCTCTTTAATGTGAATCTTCCTTAGTCAGTTAGGTTCACATTCAACAGCAATTCAAGTTATACGCATTTGTGATGGGCTACCTACATAATATAATTTTTTTGTTTTTAATTGTTTTTTTTAAGGTCGCATCATCATGTAAGGTCATTAGCGACCACTATTGCTGTTAACAGTATGGTAACTATGTGGATGAAACGATATGGTGATGATAAGGGGTGAAAGGACGAACACAAATACAACCATGCCCAAGGCGGGACTCGAACCCGCGACCCTTCGGTCCGAGATCACTACGACACTACTGCCTTAGCAATCTCGGCCACCGGGCCGGCATAATATAATTTATTACTAAGCTTTTTGCCATCACAGAGAAAAAATCAAAAATTATTACAAGATATTCCATCATCATGCGACCGGAACATAACGAGCGGGAAAGTTCCGGAAAAACATCCGCTTGGATCTTTCCCTCTCCAAAACAACGTTCTTGGGAAGATTCCACACTGAGCGGAAGGGTATTTAAAGGGACCTCCCAAAATACCAGGCAGTTCCCGTCTCCAGCGTGTCTCGACGCCCCCGTTGCAGCCGTTCTTGCGTAGAAGGACCACTATAACAGCCACCAACAACCAGGTGCCTGCCAGAGAGTTGGAGGCGATGGTAAGGAGCAAAACGCCATCATGAATGCACAAAACATCCTCATCCTCATCATTGCTCCACTGATTCTCTCTCTCTCTCCCTCTCTCTCATTACTCTCTCCCTTCCTTCCTCAGCCCTATGCCTTCAGCAGAATACAGTGATCTTGGGTCAGTTGAACTAGATAATTAAAGTATATTTCGATCCCCTACTACTACGGTTGTATTTCTTCCCCCAATATTAACCCCCTTCCCCTTCCAGTCACTCTGATCCTTTTCCCGTGACAACCTCTCCTATGTGAATTACGCTCGATAACAGCATTCGCATAGGAGGGGACGTCACATTGTTCTTTAAAGTTAATAATTGGAGGTTTAATTAATTAAGATTACAAAGTACAAACAATATGCAGTAGAATGCAACAATTCCATACCTCATAGCCAAATTCCAATTCATCTGCAGTAAGCATTACAATATCATCATCAATGGTCAAAATGGCTTCAGTCTCTATTTCTTCATAGGGATAAAAGCGATTGGAAAGTTTATTTTCCTTGGTCTGAATAACCTTCAATGGTTTATTGATTTTTGGCCACATTGAAGCTAAAGGATAATGAATAAAAACAATATTTATGTCATTAGAAAATAAATGTTTGAAAATGGAATTTATTACAAAACTACTTACGATGAGGAGGAACTTTTCTTTGGTTATTCCAAACTACAAGCACCTTACTTAAACTCGGAGCTTTGACTAACTTTTGAATGAGAGTAAAAAGGCTTTCCACCCGATCATATGTTAATACAACAGCAGTAAATCCTTGTGATTTAGGTGCTGTCAGCTGAAGAAACAATGGTGATTTAGTGGCCAACTAGAAAAACAAAAAGGATTTATCACAACTAGAATATAAATATAACAGATGCATCCTGATTACATAAATGGCAGAATTATTTGGCAATTATCATGAATAAGAAGTATCAAAAATTTAAGACTATAACCCTTCCATATTATACGCAAACACCATTGGATCTATAATAGTGTGTCTGAAATTGAATTAAATTCCTAGCTTACTCCAAAGTCTTAACCTGCAAAACACAAAAGCAAAATCTTACTGGATTTGGTGGCATGTTCCACTCTTCATATGTTCGAGAATGTTGAGGAAATACACGCCCATTCAATATTTCAAGAGTAGTCATGGTGATAGTTTTAATGGATGAAAAATATTGCTTGTAAAACCACTCAACTTGGACTTGTAATTCTAGAATATGGTCATCTGATAAACTAGTCAGCACATCAATTACACCTCCTAGATCATCTTCAGCCACAAACACAGCAGCTCTAAAAATTTTAAATATCAGAGTGTAAGACATCAGGGAGTATGATGGCATTGCACATTCCTTAAATAGTAAGTCATCAAATTCCTAATTATTCTCTTTACATTTGCCCCAGTGATAAAAAACTCATCCTCATAAAAACAAATTTCCATCTATTTTACAGCAATAATATAAAACTACTCCTTTTGACGTTTGTCAAAGTGAAGGATTTCCCTAACATATTGTAAGGAAAAGTTTTTCACTTTCCTTTCACCACAATTTCTATATCATTCAAGTTTCCTCCACTCTTCGAACGTCCTTCCATTTCCTACTCATAAAAAAAAATTTCCATCTATTTTACAGCATCATTTTATTATGAATTATTATATTATTTTGAATTAAATATATCACTTCTTTCAAGGTGGTTCTAGAAGTAGAATTACCTATCGATATTGTGATATACTAAAATGATGAACCATTTTTATTATGGAAATGTCATTTTATATGACATAGAGTATGGCGACGTCAATAGGCGATCACGAGGGGGTCGCTATGGGACAAATAAACAACCAACGTTAAGGATCATTTTTGTTAGGTTGAAATGACATAGCAGAGGCAGGATAAGCATTGTTTTGGGAGACAAAAGAAAAATATATAAAATTTGGATGCTTCCGAATTTTTAGAATAACATTTATTCACTAGAGTAATGCAGTGATGAGTGAGTCGGCTCTTGATATATTTTATTAGATCGAGGAAAGACTGTAATTGACAGTTCTTTAAATTAACTATTGTTTTTTATATTAGGATAGAGTGTTCTTGTAGGAAGTAAAATTCATGTGTAGGCGTCCACCCAAGAGGCAAGTGAGGGAAGTCATAGATTATAATAGTATCGCCGGGAGAATTTTGAACCAGATCACGGACATTAGGCAAGGACTTTATCAGAAGCAAGATGGTCAACAGAGAAGGTTCTACGGGGCACCATCGAACGAAGAAGTGGCAAGTGTGCGAAGACCCACGAATGAATAACAAGGTTTATAACTATTGTAATTCAGAGAATACTGGTCATGACCAAAGAATGATTCATTTCTGATTATCATTATAATAAATTATAATCTATTAAGTTGAAAGAAAGTTGATTATCATTGTTCGTTACATGCAATCCAGCATTTTAATAAGTTTGATTGATTGATTGATTTTTTCATGTTTTCGGGAACGTCAACTGCTTGGGTTATTAGTCCCGTTAGTGTAGTGCATGTTTTCTCCGGAGATGGCGGTGATCTTCCGCCGCTGCATGGCGAGATCCGGCGCCAACCTACCGTCGGCTAGTGGGGTTTCCCCCTAACCTGGACTCTCCGACCAGCGGGGCACCGCCCCAGCCGGGACAAGCTCTAAGCTCCCGACCAGTCTCCTGGAATATGTGGTAGTATAGTCCATGTTAGTGTAGGTGTGTAAGGGGAGAGGAGAGGACAAGGAACAGGAAGGACAGATCGCGCATGGTCCATGGCCCGTTTGGTAGGGTACTGCTCCGGCATTCGCCTAGTGTTGATCGGAGAAACCACGGAAAAGTACCGATCAGAGCAGCCGGCCGCTAGAATTCTCCTCCAGACAGCGACTGGATTCGATCTAGCTGAAAAGCTAGGGTCGAAAATCCTGCCGCCGTCAGGACTCGAACCTAGGACCTCCCGGTCAGAGGCACTGCAGTGACAGCATTTTAATCAGATTTTCAGATTCATCACCACTCCGTATGGATGGCAGATTGAATAATTGATTGCAGAGTAAGGAGCAACAATTATAACTTGAACCCCAATTAACTGAGCTAGCCCAACATAATTTTGTAAGGAGAGATATTTATATTACGTAGTAATCATTAAGTATCAAGTGTAACCTTTTCCTGGCACCCAAATTACATTTATCAGTAATAATTATGTTTCATAATGTCCCTCCAAGTGAAGCTTGTTTTTAAATAGAAAGACGGGGCTTGTTTCAAATTGGCACCAGTCATCGTCAGGCATGTTTTAATATGTTAGTTGCAGTACTATCAAAAACATAAATACTGTAATACACGTGATCATTTGTATACTATATTCATATTTAATATTCATTTAGTAGTATGTACAACACACGCCTACCTTCTCCAATCTAAAACATCTTGAAAAGGCATAACAATAGAATCTGCACAAATGACAGGAATACAGCCAGCTGCCATTGCTTCCAGCAAAGTTGGCTGCGCTAATCGAATACCTCGAACAATGAGGCAAAATTTTGAATACTGCAAAAATTTTTAAAAAACAAAGAGGGTGAAGAAACAATATTACTGAAACTTGTCAGGAGAAAATGTAAGGCAGAAACAATTATAAAATTCTTAAATAACTCTTTGGAAGTCATAGTATCTTTCATTGATTTTTAACATACATTTTCTCACTAAATTAAAAATGTAATAAATATTTTTGTGATCCTAAACACATTACCAATTATTGTACATACTTGCAATATATGAGGATATTGGTACACTTCATGTCCACGACAACGCACGGAATAATTTCCAGATAATTCACCATTACAGCTCTCCATTAGCAACATATCAGGATGCTCATCAGCTAAGCTGTAAAACTTGCATATATTCTTGATGTAAATTTGTCTGAGAACTCGTCAAGAGCCATGATCTAGAACAAACAAAAGTAAAGAAATTAAAGGATTTACAACTTTAATAATTCTGTGAAAGTTATCCACGTACATTTATGAGAAATCAAGTAACAATTGAACTATTTTCATTTTATTAGTAAAAAAATCTTATACTAACTTCAAAGGTTTATTTTGCAATGCAGACAAATGATTTACAACAGGACTATACATTGGAAACGACACATCAAATCCAACTCTGTAGGTCCATGTAGAAAATCCTGCACCAGCAATCATTGCTTTACCAGAAGACAAATCCACAACAGTATTATAATCAGGTGCAGCTCCTGGTACCATATTGAATATAAGATGGTTTTCTCCATTAGACCAACTGAAAAAGAACAATTATACAATCATGAAGATATTGAGTAACTGTTTGTTATTTTTTTATTTTATTTTAATAATGAACTTACTATGGTAAAGATGCTAATGCTTGTGAAGTCTGTAGAGACCGAAATCGGTTCTGATTGAGAGTATCAATAGATGGTATTAAGATACAAGCTTCATCTGGATTAGGAGTGTAATATTTGCTCTCTATAATGCTTTTCAGAATGAAATAAAACTCTTGGCTCATTTGACTAACAACAGGTATATCTTTTTCGTCAACATACTTCTTCAAGGGATAGACATAAACTAATATATGATCATTTCCTTTATAACCACAACGGTACACATTAAAGCAATCAAAATAACTGCATCGTGGATTTCTAATTTTTGGCACTAAAGTGTCCGATACAAGTATTTCTTCAAGTCTATCAATATTGCTAAGAGAAACATGTTCATGAACTCTTTTATGACCCTCGTACAAACCAAGAGGAAGGTAATGAACTACTATGATAATCGAAAAAGAAAGAAGCAGTACAACAAATAAAGCAAGAAAAAATGGTCTATAAGGGTTAACTAAAAAACCCGTTTTACTGGACATGTTAATAAATAATCGAGATCTATTGTCGATAAATAAGTAGACAAAAACTACATATCATGATTTTCGAAGAACCAATTTCGGGATTTCGAGGTTATGAATTGAAGATATCTAGATGCCACTACCAAACAGCTTATGAAGAATAGTTTCGATGAAACATTGACTAGTACGAGATTTCATTTTCCCACACGGCTCAATAACAATTTTCCAACAATATATGATGACATGAAAACGAACACGGGGCACGCACTATTTGACACTTCGGTGTTCCACCAGTCCCAATTATCCTACTCCGTCCTTCCCCTCCCACAACAGCCACCCACATTGATTCTGTTCTACGTGTTCCTTCTTGAGCGCTAGTACGAAAAGCACTCTGCAATTAAATTCACACACAAAAATAACTTTAAGATCGCTTAAAAGCACCTTTAAAATTTCGATAGATCTCCTCTTTGCACGTTAGTGTCGGATTTCACTTCATTGACAGTGTCATTTTCAGCGCAATATATGATTCGTTAACGAGGTATTACGATTTACTTAGATATTTTCACATTTAAAAAATAGGGATAACTACATCCAGTGAAAGGTATGCAGTGCTTTCCTTATGCCATGGTCTTTGTTGTACTAAGTTGGTTAACAAAATTTGCAACAGGCTAATTCCTTTCATAACATTTATTGCAAAAATTTATGGATTAAAAAAATATTTTATGATAGTAACTATAATTTTCACATTTTTTGTTGACAGTTTTAAAAAGATTGTCTTTATAGACGTGCGCACAGTTCAGGGGGAAGGCATGCCACTCCCTTGAAAAAATTTGAAAGGGGGCCTTGTCCTAATAATTTCTGTAAATATGTTACAACCCTGATCAAAATGATATATAAAACTTACAGAAATGTTTTAGAATTTATACAGAAGATAGTGACGTAAATGACTTCTCAAACATACTATATACCATCTGAATATTTTTTTAATGTTCATATCTCTTTCTTATCTCGGTTAAAAACAAACATTTAACTCATTTTCAGGTTTAGTATTTTCAATAGTTATCTACCGGTAACACATCTCCATTTTCTTAGATAGACATTGTGTCATTTGGTTTTGAATTCTACATTTTAGGAACCCTAAAGCTCATTTTGTTCCCACTTCTTCGCACAATTAAAACAAAACGTGAGCGGTAGGTCTTGGATGAGTGGTTGGCAGAGATTCCGAACGCAACTTAAAAACTCGCATTGGAAGCGAGTTGATAATCCTTACATACGACACTAATATTCTACCTACCAGATGTTCTCCAGGAATATTTAATTCATAGAATTAAAAACCGGCAAAGGTGGCTCGAGGACCATCTGATGTCATTGCAGAGCTTCTGGAGGTCCTGGATTCGAGTCCCGACGGTGGCAGAATTTTATCTACCGTCGGCTAGCGGGGTTTTCCCTAACGAGGCATCTCCCACCAGCGGGGCACCGCCCAAGCCGGGACAAGCTTCCGATCCAGTGGTGAAGCTTAAGTCGGTGTCACCCCCTCTAAATTAAATACAAACATGTCTATAGTTGAATAGTTTATTCATTATTAATAAAAATACAAGTATAATTGCACGATATTAAAAATAATTTGTAGATTATTTTATCAAGATTAAACGATAAGATAAAGTAATCGCCGAAATCGAGACTCTTGGACCATTGAAGAAGAATACACACACGCGCGCGCGCGCGCGCGCACGCACGCACACGCGCGCACACACACACACACACACACACACACACACACAAAATGCATTCAACTCGGCCAGGTGGAGTAATATTCACCAAGCTCTCCGCAGATTTAATGTGCCAACGTACCTGAGGAAGATTGTGGCCGAGTATCTGAGTAATAGAGCCCTGATTTACAAAACAAATAATGGGCCGAAGGTACATAATATCACGGCTGGTGTCCCGCAAGGGTCGGTATTGGGTCCACTATATGGAATGTGATGTATGACGAGGTTCTTCGGCTTCCCCTCCCAGAAGGAACCAGTATTATTGGTTTCGCGGACGACATTGCTATCGTCGCCGTTGCAAAGTACATTGAGGAAATTGTGTATATTTGCAACGAAGCGATCGCTATTGTTAGTCAGTGGTTGAAGTCCTCAGGGCTGCAGTTAGCTGAGCACAAGACTGAGGTTATCCTAGTCACTAGCAGGAAAAAGAGAGAAACCATCACTCTCAAAGTCGGAGACCACCATATTGCATCACAGCCGTCGATCAAATATCTTGGTCTCATGATTGACGCCCGTCTGACATTTGCTGACCGCCTGAAGTACGCCAACAATAAAGCTACGGTAATTAATGCAGCATTGTCGAGACTAATGCCCAACATAGGGCCCTGTCAGGAGAAACGGAAGTTTCTGGCCTTGGTTGTGAGGTCCGTCTTGCTCTATGGAGCCCCAGTATGGGCCAACTCCATGTCGATAAATAGTTACATCCGAGGGATGACGTCAGTGTACAGGTTATCAGCATTGCGGGTAGCTTGTGCATTCCGCACTGTGTCAAACGATGCAGTGTGCGTCATCGCGGGGATGCCTCCTGTAGATATCGTGGCGCAGGAAAGACGGAGGCGATATCACAAAGAAGAGGAGAACCCAGACTGCTCGACAACACTGCTCGAATGGCAGGATCGATGGGACAAGTCCATTAAAGGAAGATGGACATACCGCATGATTCCCTCCATTGCACCGTGGATCAACCGTAAACACGGCGAAGTAAATTTCTTCTTGACTCAGCTGTTGTCTGGACACGGATGCTTTCTGGCATATATCCACAGGTTCAAGCTGGAGGATACCCCATTCTGTCCATTATGTGAACCTGCTGTCGAAGACGCCGAGCATGTGTTCTTCCAGTGCCCGCGATACCATCTGCAGCGACGGCACGTTATGAGTATACTCGGGATCGACCCGCTGACACCCGAAGCAATGGTTGGGTGCATGCTCGCCTCAGAAACCAACTGGGATGCGGTGAGCTCATATGCGCAGACCATAATAGCTGAGCTCAGGAGAATAGAAAGGGAAAGAAGGGAAGTCGATTGATCCTCGTTTGATCCTTCCTACGTTTTGACGAAGAGAAGTGGCTTGTGACTAAGCCACTCTAATCCACTCCCCGTGATGTAATGCCTAACGGCGGTTCCGCGGGGGGGGATGGAGGAGAAGGGAGGTTGGTTTTAGTGGGTAAAAATCTCACACTATCATGTGGTACGGGCCGCATGGCGTCTTTTGAAGATTTCCACCTACCCTCGTAAAAACACACACACACACACACACACACCACATTCAGGAAATTTTATTCAATGAATTCAAGAAATTCCAATATATATATATATATATATATATATATATATATATATATTGTGACATACCGATATGTCACGTTAAAATAAATTAACATTTATTTGTAGACAATATGGTGGAACAGGCATTACGAAATATCACGAGAGCTAGAGCTTAGCAACGACCGTGAATAAACAATGTAGTTTTTGTTTTTTTTCTAAATGCATTAAGAGTTCTGGATGCCGAAAGTAGAAAATTTAGGATTGGGCGAAGAAGTTTATACGATCAAAAGGTCAGCTACACCAAAATATAACGAACGTATGGATTGGCTGGGTGAGAGAAGGACGGTCAAATGTTATGAAAAAAATGAAGGTAGTTTAATACGAAGTCTTCGAGGGATGAATCATGCAGAAAGATTTCATTCTGTTCTGAAACGCGCTTCTGAACTGATCGTATGTTCGTGAGAGGGAACGAGTACAATCGAGATAGAATTGGGGTAACAGTGAAATTTTAAGGACAGTGAAAGATATTGCAGATATTTTGATGTGGAAGCAATATTGGTGTATTTCTTGGAACTTTGGACTACGGCAAGATCGCAAGATATTTCGACTGAGAAGTCTACGAGGACATCAACGAAGAAAAGATAAGTTAACCGCGGTATAAATTATAAATTGAAAGATATCTTGATCAAAGGCCTGAAAATTGTAAATTATCTAAATTGTTTGCCAAAAAGGCAAAAATAAACTTTGTTGAATTTTGTTCTTTAGAAAAGAAAGTGATTTTTCATTTAGTCAATCCAAACAGTAATGAACTAGGAATAGAAACATTCTATTTCAGATTCCCAGCTGCGCTGTATAGTCGGCGGATCCTATAATCCTTTATAGAGGTAATAAGGATTATAATTATATCGTGACCCATTGACCCAGCAAGCCGGACGCTAAGATCTTTAGCAGATATAGATGTAGAGAGAGAGGAAAATTTTGGTATATCTCAATATATATATATATATATATATATATATATATATATATATATATATAACATCAGATACAATTACTATTAGAATAACTATTATAAATTGAAATAACTAATATAAAAATTCTACAACATTGACAACGAATGGTGCGATTTGAAACTGACCCCTCCCTCTACAAAGAACTTTCTGTATCCACCTCCAGCAGCGCCAGTAGCGCAGAACAAGTCAAGATCTTGACTATGTTTTGTACCGCATTGCGCAAGATCAGACAACCATCCGAGTATTAAAATAGAAAAGACAGTCGGGAACACTATTTAAGAAATAATAAACAAAATATTAAGTTAGAAGTATTGGTCGCAGGGCCAGTCTAGAATTATAGTGAAAAATAAATTGTAAGCGAAATCTGGACGTTTTGCTCAGAAACGTTTCACATATTTGTAATAGGGCACGTCAAATGCATCTTTCACGAAATATCATCGCAGACCACAGTGATATTTGTGATGACGGGCGATGATCCTGAAAACGCCCAAAATTCAAAAGGAACTTCGTGCAAATTTTAGCAGTTAACTCTGTTGGTTAGTTGCGATTGCAAGAAAAAAATAGGGGTATTCGAGAGGAGACCGGGTTATGCGCTTTGCGATGTTCATTTGTCTGTCACCGCAGGACGTAATGGATAGTAGTGAACTTGACAATTAAAGTGCATTCTTATACAAGTGAATTGATAATTATGGGGTGGATAGACTCAAGGTTGTTTATTGTGAACGCGAAGGCAGAAGGCCCGAGCCTAGCCTTGATTTGGATCCGAGCGAGCGAAGCGTGAAAACTTGCCTTTGAAAGTAATTTGACGAATATGTTTTAACTCCCTATCCATTCCTGTTTCATATTTCTTACGCTAAAGTTGGGAGTATGATTAAGACTAGTGATGGGGATGACGTCAGCGAACAAATGCACATCGTATCCCGCTCATAACCATGTCTGCGTTCGAATCCCCGAAAATAGAATATTATGCAACTAGTTAAGAATGTTAAGCTTTATTGCGTTAGTACATGTTTTGAAAATAACGACGTTCGGAGCGAGTTTTCAAATTTGTATGAATTTCAAATTTGTAAAGCAACATTGAAAACGAGTTGCAAACACTATTTTTTATAACTGCATTATACATTTATAAAAGAATCAACGTTACTTTTAGGGAACAACTTTACTGTGGCGTCAGGGATATTTTACATCTGTGCGAAAAAATGTCGGTTGTTCCGTTTACCGCAACCTCCCCACGATTTTCTCGCCGCGATTGGCTGAATTTGTGATAACGCAATTATTCGTGCCATAAATGACATATACGTCATAATCTGTGCTATAAGATGCCATATTTTCTGTAATGTAAAATATCATTTATCATACTGGAATACAATTTTTTTAATCACCTGACTACGCGCCATCTCTCTAAGTGTTAAAATGTCCTAGGGAGATTTTGCACCTTCGAAGTTAAAGCCATCGAAAGCACAGATCTGACGCCGACCAACCGTCGGCTAGTGGGGTTTCCCCCTAACCAGGACTCTCCCACCAGCGGGGCACCGCCCCAGCCGGGACAAGCTCTAAGCTCCTGACCGGTCTCCCGACATGTGTGATTGGGTAGTGCATTTTAGTGTAAGGATACGGATAGGACAAGGAAGAGGAAGGAAAGATTGCGCGCGGTCCGTGATCAGTTTGTTGGGGTACTGCACCGGCATTCGCCTGGTGATGATCGGAGAAACCGCGGAAAACTACCGATCAGAGCAGCCGGCCGCTAGAATTCTCCTCCAGATAGGGACTGAATTCGACCTAGCTGAAAATCCTGCCGCAGTGGAGAGTGTAACCTAGGACCTCCCGGTGAGAGGCGCTGCAGTGACATCAGTTGATGCACTGAGCTCCCCTCCCGTCGTCGCCGCGGCGGCTTCCGTATGCGCCACTTGGGATGGAGGGGGGGGGGCGCGGACGGCGGCGCACAGAAGCTCCTCAGCAGAGGTGACCTGGTGCAGGCAGCCGCCCACTGCCCGCGAGCGCGCTGACGCCCCTCGCCCCTCGGGTTCACGCGGCGCGGCGCGCGCCCAGGCGCCTGCGTGTGCGGGGGCGCCGCCCGAAAGGCAGAAGTGGTGGTGTAACGGTTAGCGTATCGGACTGTTGTACCCGAGTTTGCGGGTTCAAACCCGATCGAAGCCGTGGATTTTTAAGGGCGAAAAAATCCTTCGTACGCCTTCCTTCGGAGGGGAAGTAAAGCCGGCTGTCCCATGTAGTAGATTTACTGCATGTAAAAGATTCTCAAGCCTAAATGAAGCCTCTGAGCAAAATTGAGTTCCGCCTGTTTCGTCGCCCAAGAAAATACCTCCTTTCTCTGCTAGGTGGTGAAAGGAGCGTATCGAAATTTGCGTGGTTAGACGGAAGAGCGGGCCTGATGGCCGAGTCTCACCACGTAAATTAAGGCATTAACTAACTTAACTAACTAGAAGCCCTCGGCCGCTCCGGCGGACCAGTGCGGAGTGGCAGCGGAGGGGGCCTCGACGGAGCGGCTGGGTGGGCGGGGCGGAGTGTCAGACGGGCCGAGGAAGAGGACCCTCGTCCAGGCCAGGTCGGCGGCTTGCGGGAGCGGAAACCACACTTGGCGCCACGCCTTCGCTCTGCTGTGCTGCACTGGGCCTCGTCGAGGCACCCGGCCAAAGGCCCTGCTCCCTGGGAGCAGCCGACGCCTGGCGCCCTCCGCCGGCGGCGCTGGGCTTGGGCCACACCGCGAGGCAAGACGCCCCTCCACGCCACTGGCGGGAAAAACATGAAAAAAAATTTCAACTCGAGAAAATCGTTATCGAAATTCTATAAGTGCTTGTAGAGTTGATATCACATACAGTTTTCAATTTTTTCTTAAATGTGATTATAGTAATTATTTATAAGATTGAAGCAAACATTAAAAGATTCTACTGAAATCCATATTTATATACATATATTTAAAGTTATTTTATTAAACACTAACGAAACAAACATGTTGTAGCATTTTAAGATCGCCGTGGAAATTGTATTATTTGATTACTGAATACTTTTACTTAAAACTATTATTTAAAATATATTTACAAAAACTTTTTCAAGTATAAACGTTGTCATTTTCGTTATTTGTTGAAATAAAATAACTCATACAGTTTCTTGATACGTCTTTCACATTTTTAATTTTTACGATCGGGGGAGAGGGATGGGGGGGGGCTAAGCTCAGGTGCTGCCAACCAGGTGCTGCAAGTAATTATTAACAAAGAAATGTGTAGAATAACATTTTTGATGCATTTAAAATATTTGCAATCAATCAAAAACCCCAAGCCACGGCTTCTCCGGCTCCTCCGCTTCAACGAGCAGCGACCCCGCAGCGCCTGGCGCACGCAACCAGCAATGCACTCGCGCGCAGCGGGCCCGCCAGGGGCAGCCGAGCGGCCTCACTCTAACAAAGTGCTTTAGAATGCATGGAAAAAATGTTCGCCTACGATCCCTCGAATGTTCACCACATGTGTAAGACATGCACTCCCGCACGTTTCTCATACGATCCCCTACATATTTCATCACATATTCCCCCAAACGTTGTCCCGAATATTCATCCAAATCTTATTCCAAATGTTCCCGAACTTATTAATGTAGAAATTCAAAATTTAATTTAAGTGGTTTTTTTTTATCAGAGGTGCCCAGTTTTTGGGAGGCAGCAGGAGAACTTGCTCCACGCCCCGACTTCATTGAGGCTCCATTTTTTATAAAAACAGCTGTATTTACTTCTAATTGAAATTAACCGCTTCAAGTTATTTCTGTTGCGTGCAAAGATGAATTCCATTTAACTGCGGGGGAGGGCGCGGAACTGAAGAGGCTCCCTGCATCCTCTGCGCTGGGCCTCTCGTTAGCTCTGGGCGCCTCTTCGATAAACATTATAGCGGCGTATAGTGCAGGGCCTCCCCTGCCGATGAAACTGGAAGTTTACCGGTAGCGGTAGCTCAGTGCATCAACTGATGTTAGTGCAGCGCTTCTGTCCGGGAGGTCCTAGGTTCCCACTCCCCACGGCGGCAGGATTTCGACACTAGCTTTTCAGCTAGGTCGAATTCAGTCGCTGTCTGGAGGAGAATTCTAGCGGCCGGCTGCTCTGATCGGTAGTTTTCCGTGGTTTCTCCGATCAACACCAGGCGAATGCCGGAGCAGTACCCTAACAAACGGGCCACGGACCGCGCGCGATCTGTCCTTCCTCTTCCCTTACACACACACTTACACTAACATGCACTACACTAGTACATATTCCGGGAGACCGGTCGGGAGCTTAGAGCTTGTCCCGGCTAGGACGGTGCCCCGCTGGCGGGAGAGTCCTGGTTAGGGGGAAACCCCACTAGTCGACGGTAGGTCGGCGCCGGATCTCGCCATCCATCGGGGGAAGATCATCGCCATCTCCCCAGAAAAAACATGCACTACTCTAACGGGACTAATTACCGAAGCAGTTGACGCGCCCGGAAACACGAAAAAATCAATCAATCAAGTGGAAGTTCTAAATAACTATCATTCCGCGTTTCTGCCAACTTGTGCTATGGCGTGACGGACCCGTAAAAAATGTAATTGAAGCCATAAAGGTCTCATTTGTAGATTTCTGTGGAGAATCAGAAGATTCGTCGCTTGCGCCGCAAAGCGTTTCGCTAGATGATTGCGCCCCTGATAATCCAAGTAAGCCACGTTCTGCTTTCTTTTGTGTTTTTGTTTGATGTATCCCGAATAAGTAATTCTCTATCCAGCTGTGTTTTTTGTCTATGTTTCCTTACTAAAGGCAATAATCCGCTTGTGTGTGGTAATTACACTGTCCAGTCACAGTAGTGTGACCCGACGTGCAATAGATCTTCTGGACGACAAAACACTTTTGGGCATTTCTGATGTAAACTTCGTTTTGTGTTGGCGAACAATAAGACAAGGAAGAGGAAGTAAAGGCCACACGAGTTCTGTGACCCGTTTGTTGGGGTACTGCATTTGCTTGGTATAGATCAGAGAAACCACGGAAAACTACCGATCAGAACAGCCAGTCGGTAAAATTCACCTCCAGACAGGTTAAATTCGATTTATTCTTAGCTATTTATCTTGCGATTTTTCCATAGCTGCCTATGACATTTCATCAGCAGCTACGATGCCATCCAATCGGGACCTTACACGTCACTATGGAGGCGTTCAATCTTTCTATTGGATGACACCGTTACAGCTGATTTACTTCACAGGCTGCTATGAATAAATCCACGTGAAAATCCGCCACCGTCGGGAATCGAAATCTAAAACCCTAGAGCTGCTGCAGGCTCAGACGGTTTGGTTTCGTATCACGTTTGTTATTGACGATGCTGTTTCCTTTCTTTCTGTTGACGTATTTCTTTCACAAATTTACGTAGAGAAGAACTGTTCCATCGGACATAATAATCGATCAAGTCACTACTTTTCATTTCAATAACACAGGCTAACGACCAAAACACTTTTTGTGTGTGTTCTCCTAATTCTTATCATTTTGAGTGTGCTGATTCCAAAAATAGCATTAAAAATGTCGTATCAACCACCATTTGTTCACATGTTAACATTTTCCTCTGTATAGCTAGGAAAATGCAGCTCTGAGTATTTAGAAAGGTATGAGGTGCAGGAAGTTAGAATGAGAAAGTATTAGGACGAGAAAGAGGGTTATATACTCTTTGTTAAAATATTCGACAAGCAGTGCCGTGTTTGTTTTATTGAAGGCGCAGTGTTTGCATTGTTGCTATCAAGATAAGATTCTAATGTAGCAGTTCAGAGGTCATGGTTATAAGTTCAGTCCTGGCAGTTTTTGTTGTATTTGTGATTTAAAAAACGAACGGAACAATACAGACTTTGTTAGAAATACTTTTCATATTTTGGAATTAAAGTTGGTGATCAAGACAAATCTTGGGCGCTACATAAAGTATGTTATATTTGTATAAAGGATCTTAGAAATTTGTGAAAAAAGGAGAAAGTATGCTTTGGATTTGCCACTCCAATGATATGGAAGGAACCAAGGAAACATTCAGATTATTGCTACTTTTGTTGCATTGATGTTCTTGTTTACAACTAAAAAAAAAGTAAATATTACCCTAACCTACCATCTACTATTCGGCCAATAGGCCATAGTCCGGATCTGTCTGTACCTGACCCACCAGTGGCTATTGCAACTGTTAATCTGGATACTATGTCAAGTGATAAATCTCTCTGTGATAAAGATGATCCTGCTGACAATGAGTTTCAGTGTTCCGTAAACAGTGTGGAATCTCAGTTGTTTAGCAAACTGAGATAAATGATTTGGTCAGAGATTTGAACTTAACAAAGGAGAAAGCTGATTTGCTTGCCTCCAGACTCAAGGAAAAGAACGTATTATCAGTTGGAACTTCAATTCATGTGTACATAAGAAGAGATCAGAATTTGCTCATTTTTTCAAACAAGAACAGGATTTAGTATATTGCTCGAATATTGCCAGTATGGTGAATGAGTTCGGAATTAAATACAAAAAAGAAGAATGGCGGCTGTTTATCTATTCCTCCAAAGCTAATTTAACAGCAGTTGTATTAAACAATAGTAACACCTATGCATCATTACCTGTTGCTTATTCTGTACGAAAACCTGTGTAATTTTAGAGAAAATAAACTACTCCGCTAATGGATGGATAAATGTGATGACTTAAAAATAACATTCTTCTTGGCCAGCAAAGTTGTTTTACTCAATTCTCATGCTCACTATGTGAATGTGATAGTAAGACACGAGATCAGCATTGGTCTAGAAAAAATTGCCTCTAAGAAAATCTTTAAAGCCATGGGAAAAGAACATTATACGGGAACATCTGGTAGATCAACAGAAGAATCTGCAGCCTCCATTGCACATAAAATTTGGCCTCATGAAAAATTTGTGAAGATCTTACCTAACGATAGACACTGTTTCAAACACCTTTTTCATTTAATTTTATTTGATGTTACGTCAAAAACAGTTAAAAACTATGGGGACAAGTGAATTCTGTGCACGTTTTCATAATTCTGTGATCCCTACCTTAAGTCATATACTATTTGAATTTTGAATACAGAAAGAAATGAGCGTTTTTGCAAGAATTGTTAACAAAATATTCGCTCTGATGTGATATAATGTATTTAAGGGTAAATCAGCTATAAATTTTGGTTCTTATCTCTCATCATGTTCTTCGTGAAGGAATAATACTTCCTGCCGCGACATGGAAAACGATAATTTGAATAACTGAATCTAGACTGAATCTTCCCACTGAATTCTAGAAGACGTGCACAGATAATGAAGTTACATTTATGTCCAGAAGCAAAACAAGGGGCCATCTCAGCATTTGCTCAAGGGATCAGGGAAACTGGACGAAAAACCTGATCGAGATGGGGGTCATTGACCAAAAAGCTGCGGTTCAATACTTGTTACAGGTTGTTTAGAATCATACAGTTACAATTAATGGTACAGTTATTGTATATTATGTGTTATTTTGGTATATTATTATATTATAGTTATAGTATATTATGGTAAAGTTATATTATACAGAATACCTTTGTGAAAAATTTCTGCAATTGTCTGAAGCAAAATTAAAAGAGGATATCTTCGTCGGGCCTGATTAATGATATTAATGTGATGTAAGTAAAATGTTTGATCCCAATTTGAACTAGATATGACAGTAAATGAAACGTTTTCATTTAAAACAAAGCGTGGATTGCGTTTAAGCACATCGTAGAAAAGTTCCTAGACAACAAAAAATACCCTGACTCTCAAACAATTGTTGCTAATACGCAGGTTGCTTGGGATGCTTAATGAGCCTCAAGGTCCACTTTTTAAACAATCATTTACAATTATTTCTGGTAAATTTAGGTGAATTAAATGAAGAACAAGGTGAGCGTTGAAAAAACGTTATCCGGGACCTGGGACACCAACATGATGGGAGATTACAGTTGGTCACTTCACCGAGAGAGTGAGCAAACGGTGCTTAGGAGATAAAGCTACATCTGAGGTTTTAAAGAAAAGAGACAACGAAAATATACGTCAATAGACACGTAAAGCTCTTATAACACGTAGATATCTCACTGGATCAAATTGGGACTAAACGATGGGTGATTGAAACAGAGTTCAGATGCGCATTCAACACCCAGAAAACTATAAAAATCAGCTTTAAAGATTTAAAAAGTTTTTTGTTGGTCTGTGTAATGATTGGAAGTAAATACTGATTACACGATGATGCTAACGTGAGATATAATAATAAAATTAAACGTAAATAAAATTTGGATACGTGTACGCTTTCATCAGATATGAGAAGATCCATCAAAACGACTTTAGGGCCCCTATGCTATTTGAGTGGAAGGGACTACCTCCACATTTAATTATAAACTGTCGGCTTTTTAAATGTTAATTTTAGAACATTATTATTATTATTATTATTATTATTATTATTATTATTATTATTATTATTAAGAGGAATATTACCTATATTAAACTTTCATAATCAATCGGGAAAATTCCAGAATGCTCAAAAGTGTCTCAAAAATATTTTTAATTTGTAAGGAGGCGGTAATATAATATGACAATATTTAAATTTAAATTTTATTTAAAAATTTTTTTTAAAAAAAATTTTAATTTTAAATTTGATGGCATAAAATGCGAATTTAAAATCTCTGTTATTTATAATGATTTTGCGTAATAAATTTTCGATATCCAATTTTAACGAAATTAAGACTTGCGATTTTAATTGAAAATGAGAGATTAAAGTTCGAGATTAGAAGGGATAAATATTTTTAAATAAATAATTCATTTTTAATAAAATATTACAGTATTTTCGGTCAAAAATTGCTGTCAGTACTGATTCCATTAAAAAATAAAAAGGTTAACATTTTTTAACAAATTTTTAATTCTCGAATATATTTTGCTTCTTAATTTTTAATGAACATTTGGTACTATTGGTCGCGGCATAATTAACAGATATGTTTGCCACTGGTACAATATGTGAACAGTTGATTCGGCGAACTACGTAATATTTGGGGTTAGCTTTTACACAAAGTCTTGGTCCACAAATTCGTATTGGCCAATGCATATTATTATGGAACGGAATTCATTATAATAAAAAATGCAAAATATGTACATACACATGTACTTATTTTTTCCAAAACATGTAAGAAAAAATAGAAAATATGGAAAATAAAAATTCATTATTGTGTTTAAAATTGTTCTCTACAATCATTTCTCGAGCATAGAACGTCGCCAATCAGTTCTTAACAAGCATTCGAGATGGCTTAAAGTAGGTTCTACCTCTATAGAAGTAATTCTACACTACATAAGAATTTTATTCGAAATACAAAATACGTGCATAGCGTATATTACAATGTTTGCGAGAAGCCAGTGTTCCAATGATAGTAGTACCAGAGAGTATATATTAGAGGAGTATATATAGGAGTTGTACCGTGTGCCCAGTGATGGATCGCGGGGGAGGGGGTTCAAGGGAATACCTCCCCCTAAATCTAACAATGCGTAAGACAATTTTCTTTTAAAAATGTTTGTTAAGTTTTCGATCGAGTAACGGATGTGCTGTTTGAAATATGATCAAAATCGTAGTTGGAATTACTTTTGTTCACAGAAATCCGCTGATTCTTGACTCCGCGTTCGCAGTTAGCGGGGGTAGGTGACAATTATGGCGAATGTGGAGGTCATAGAAGCCCAGCAGCATTACATTTGATGTATGAAAGATGATTCGGTAACATATAATGCAAACGCGCATCTGAAATGTTCCGTTTCGGCGTATAAATATATTAAAATATAACTAAATATGTAGTAGTAGGTAAAATAAAAATAGTTCTAATTCATCCAGAATGTCGTGTGAACTCTAAAAAATAGTATTGAATGCAGGTACACAGTTCCTGTAAAAACATGTAATTACATGGAAATCCGTTCCCTACATATTACGAAGCTCGATTTCTTCAACACCTTCAGGCAAATCATGCATATAACTTAATTATTGTGAGAGCCAAGTTGGAATATTCTTTTCAGTGGGTTGTCTTATTGGGGGGAAAAATCTGTATTCGTTTGCAGGTAATATTGACAGACGCTGGATTGCGATTTACGAAAATGGTAGCACTTTCAATAATTGTTTTTTTTTATTTATTTATTTATTTTACGTCCAAAAACAGTTAAAAACTGCGTATGACGTGCTATGGGGAAACGTGATCTGTGTGCACATTTTCAAAATTCTGTGATCCCTACACTAAGTCATATACTACTTAAATTTTGAATTTTGAAAGGGAGAAAAGAAAACAAAAACTCCCATGTAGTAAAATCTATTTTCAAGGATAAATAAGCAATAAATTTTGGATTTTGAAAGGAGAAAAAACAAAAACCCCCATGGAATAAAATCTATTTTCAAGGATAAATAAGCAATAAATTTTGAATTTTGAACGGAGAAAAAACAACAAAAAAACTCCCATGTAATAAAATCTATTTTCAAGGATAAATAAGCAATAAATTTTGGCTCTTATTACTTCCTGCCGCGACAACATGGAAACGATAATTTGAAGAATTGTGTTTCCCACTGAATTCTAGAAGACGTGCACAGAAAATGAAGTTACATTTATGTCCAGAAGCAAAACAAGGGGCCATCTCAGCATTTGCTCAATGGATCAGGAAACTGGACGAAAACCTGATCGAGATGGGGGTCATTGATTCACTGTAGAACTCAAAATATCACCTACCCTTTTCTCGTTTCAAGACAAAAATCCAATTTTTTTATCTTTGTTCCTAGGGTGCTATAATTTTACTTACCCAATGTCTAGAAACGAAGCAGAGAATTTTAAAAAAATACTTTATCTCCCCCAACCCTTCTGACCGAAACCGCTCGCACAAAACTTTGATAACGTGAAAATACAACTTTATTTCAGAGATAAATTAACTTATTTCGAGAGCATCATGATTACCACCTCTCTACCTATGGAAACAAAAACGTTCCGAAGTCCCTGAAGGAAGAGGAAAACTTCCAATGAAGAGGGTGTTGCCATAGAACAACCATTCATCCATGGTGTACCTTCCAATACCTGACATTTGCCACCCAGAGGCGTTAGTGCTGCTCTCAGCAGCCCTGACAATCGCATGTTGTGGACACCTTAATCAATTAAGTCAATGAAGTGTCCACAACTTTCCACCATGGACACCAACCACACATGTATTGATTTTTAGTGTGGTAGACTTGCAATGTATCGCTGACGTGTTGGCAGCACTGCCAAAAGCTTGCGACGATTGCGACGCGACGGGCGCTCGAGGTTTGGTTTGTTGCGACCGGTTGCGACCAGCATTGTTTTGTGCGCGGCAGTGCGTACGTATAGGTTACGTTCACGTTGCCCTCGTTCATTCGATCTGGTTGTGTTGCAGTGCGAGTTATTTGGTGTCGCAGTATAGTACATTTGGTGTCTTCTAGATTTTGGTCACATTAACTGAGCCATCATGTAAGTATGTTTTATCATTTGTGTATTTCAGTGGGCATGGTCTGTGGCATCGTAGATCGAAATTTTCCTTTGTTTACGTTCTATTAGTATTTGTAACGGAAGATAATTCGCAATTTCCATCCATTTTATTCTTTAGGAGCATTTGGATACCGATTTACAAATCTCGTTTACCAAATACTGAAAATGTTTTTGCTTGGGTTTGTCCTTGTCTACAGCTTTGCGGCGGAAACAAAAGCTCGCTAATGTTTTTTAAGGGGGCGCTCTGATCATATGCGCTCATGTCAATGTTAAAAACATTTTATCAATAAAAACGGGTTAAAGTTCTAGTCGGAATATAAATAATATTCACACACCTCACACTAAAGCAGAATTCTCAATAAATTTATAAATGAATAAACCATTAAGGCATGATAGTCAAGACAGAATAAAACTTGGCCCTCATCCTTCAAGTCTGTGTATTTTTTTTTTTGTTTTTTCACAAAAACCCATAAATTTTGAGAGTAAAACATTACCAAGTATTTCTCAAAGAGCTGGTCAGATATCTTCGGTAGCTACCTGCGGAACTCCTACTATGCAGTATGACATGCTCCAGAATAGTTTATTTTACATCATTTGCACAGGAAGTGCAGGAGGTATTCATTTGTGGTTTTATTCTTCATTCCTGGGTATCCAAGAGAAGGATAAGGTCTTAAGATACTTTAATAACTCTCGATTTGAATGTGATGTTGTACCACTCCCTGTCAAGCATTTACATTGGAATGTTTTAAGAACACCTGGTGACATTGATGAGGCAAAGGGAACAAGGGAGCTTGAAGAAAGGGCTTTCAGGTTGCCAGTTTAGTAGCTCTGTGTACCAGCAAGATTTCCTGCAATTTCCAATGGTCAATGCTCGCTCATAACTTAAGGACGTAATAATAAATTTAAAAGAATTATCTACACAATGTTGCACATGATCTTGATGTGATTTAAGACTCATTTTGTGTGATTTCAACTTTCCAATGTATACACTAATTTTAGTTTTATGTAGTAAATACATTTTTTTCTGCCTGGTTCAGGAAGAGTTCATAGTAGAAATAAGTGAGCAGCACCATTTATTATTTTGTAAAGAAACATAGAAAAAAGAACTTTAGGTTTAACTTCATTTGGCTGTCTTACTCAGTTATAACATTTTTGACGAGTGAGATTTTCAGATGATTCCTTATTTCTCCCCAAGCTTTAAAATGCTTAACTTCATTAATTTCAGTTATTTATTGATCTGTCCCCAAAGTTAACAAAAGCTATTTTCAGAAACAGTGTCCAGTTGCGGAAAGGGGACGGAATGTGGCAAAAACCTGACATTGGGAGGTTTCCAAAAAGAAAGCACTTTCCACTTTTTCAAGAATATTTGTAATTTCCAAAACTTGTGCAATAATTTAACTAGAATGCAAACGATAAAAACTTAAACAAGAATGTGTAGAAGAAGAAAAAAAATTGAATTAAAAGGAATTTCTTCTAAATATCAAGATGCTTTATCACAAACAATTATGATTATTGTTTTTCTTAAATCATATCCTTTGAAGTTAAGTCAGATGTCCTGTTTTCTCATGGTGACTCAAAAACCATTTCTGATAACATGACGAACCGCATGAAAGTTATGAAGAACGTGCACTGAAGTTAAGCATTAAATAAGTTATTGAAGAACAGCAAATGAAATCTTCCATTTTAACAATTTTTATCAAATTACCAACAATATTTTTTGCCACTGAAGGCTAAACACCCTTTCGCACTCTTCTTTAACACTCCACCATATGCAAAAAAAATGAATACTTATAATTTTTGAGCCCATTCTTTGTTAGTCTTCTAATCTTCTATCTAAGGTGTTACTGACCGAAATAGAGATGTCTTTATTTCTTCAAACATGTTTCAAGACATAGTTACACAATAAGAATCTACAGAAGATTCCACAAAATGACCTTAATTCCATTAATAAATTGTGGGATATGAATCACGGGATTGGTCAATTAATAAAACACATTAGTTTGCCAACGTTTCGGAATATGTAATTCCTTCCTCAGGGCTTACTAATATACAAGACTGTCAAACTTCGCCTGCCTCCAGACAGTCTCCAGCATGGAGTTGCTACATACCACAGGTCCATTGCACGCCATGGCCTGAAAGTAGTTGGGCTGTAGCAACTCCATGCTGGAGGCAGACATGAAGTTTGGCAGTCCTGTATATTAGTAAGCCCTGAGGAAGAAATTACCTATTCCGAAACATTGGCAAAGTAATGTTTTATTAATTCACCAATCCTGTGATCCATATTCCATAATTCCACAAAATGTTTTGTATATGAAGACAGTACTATACCACACCATGTTTGAGTTCTGAGAAAACTTTATTTTCTTCTGCATATCAACAGTCAACCATCACAGAATGCCCCAAGATAGGGCCTTTACTTTGTAATGCAAAATTTGAGTTCCCAAATCTGCTGGGAAAAATATAAACATTTAAAGAAAATATTTATTTCACTATTGAAGTTTTAGTAAGTCATTATTTTTAAACCTTCAGTGTTATTAGCACGTTTAATTTGACAGTATGGTGACTGATGCCCTTTAGGTCATCAACTTTAAGAACAAAAGAGGTTTTATGAAAGTGTCACATCAGTCTTTCAATGCTGGAAATAATTATATTTTATCGAGATGCTGAAGAGAAAATTTTGTTTCTCCTCTAACCTTGTATTTAGCCATTATGTACTGCAAAGGGCAATTGGCCTCGGCACCAATTTTTGTTCCGAGATTGTTGTTAATCCCACGATTCTTAGTTGGTCACCCAACCAGGCGTCTCAAATGCACAGAAATTTTTTCACTTCAGGCTTTAAATCACAAATTCAGCTACTGCTATCTGGCATACTATCACATGATTACTTAATATACTGTTATTTATATTGGTACTGAATGTTATTAGTAGACTATACATGCTTTGTTCTTCAAAAGATTGATAAATTTACTTGCTCATTTTAATTTGATTTTAGGTCTCTCTTAAATAAACCAAAATCAGAAATGACTCCAGAGGAATTAGCGAAGAGGGAAGAAGAAGAATTTAGTACTGGCCCGTTATCTGTTCTGACTCAGTCAGTAAAAAACAATACTCAGGTAACAAATAGCAGGCCATGGAGTGATTATATTGCTTATATTGATGTCATAATTCACAAGTTTGGACAAAACTATATTAAATTTGTCATACAAACTGACAGTTGTGGAAATTGAAGCATCAGTCCCGTACTTTAACTTACCAAAAATTATTTTCCAGGTTTTGATTAATTGCCGAAACAACAAAAAATTATTAGGACGTGTGAAAGCCTTTGATAGGCATTGCAACATGGTTCTTGAGAACGTGAAAGAGATGTGGACAGAACTACCTCGCACAGGAAAAGGCAAAAAAAAGGTATGCACCCTTTTCTAAGTGAACAATCCTTTTACACTAAATTTGGAAACTAACTGATTTGTCTTTCTAGGCTAAGCCTGTCAACAAAGACAGATTCATATCGAAGATGTTCTTGAGAGGCGATTCCGTTATCTTAGTGCTCCGAAATCCTCTAGCTACTGCAGCTGGCAAATGAATAAATAATTCAGTGATTGTATGAATGGGTATATAAGCAACAAATTTTTATGTGTAAGATGTATCATTACTTTTTAATAAATCCAAGAAACTTACATTGATATTTTCATAAACAAAAATCAAAACTTTAAATTTAGTCTTTTTCAGCAATTGCAGTAAGATGTCTGTCGACCTCTTGCTCCGTCAAAATTCTGAAACAATGTACATTGAAATTTAACTCCATTGTTCATGTGATGCCTGAAGTGTACAAACTTTCACCTCTAAGGCCAAATTGTCTTTCCAGATTCTTTAACATGCTCTTAAAATTTCACAAACATTTATGTAAAATTGGAGGAGAGACTGTGAATGTACTCAAAAACACACAAACATTAATGAAAGTACAAAATAAAACAAGATATAAAACAAAAACCACTGGCAATTGACGTACTAACATTTCAGCTACCACTCGAACTCAAAGATCTAATATAGAGAGATTCCCTCTTTCTGAAGGTTCTGTTTAGACTGAGGGCACAAAACAAATCTCAAACGAAAATTATATTCCTGTGGATTTGGATTTCTGATATTCAAAATCCAGTTTTAAGCTGTTGATAAATCCTTCCAAAAGTTTGGGGTGACATTTCATTTAACTACTATATAACATATATTCAATAAACTATTTCACCGGAAGAAAGCAGATGGCACACAAGTGAGAACATGCCCAGAAGCTGACAAGTTTATTCACCTTTTTCAGCATTATATATTTTTAAAAGTTTATTTTGTGAAAAAGTATAAGGTATGGATTTCCTGTCAAATATTTGGCTTAACATTTAAGGGTAGCAATGTTTACCAGATGCTGGTTAGGGGTAATTAATAGAGCCAACGATATCTGGTTTCATCAGCAATTTCCATGAATGCATTTCATCAATGTTTTGGCTTTATTCCCTGCATTCTGATCAGAAACTCCTACAGTACAAAGAGAATTTTACTTAATAATGAAAAATCATTTTGGTTTACATCACCACACTTTTAACCAGGTAATAGACCAACGAACTGTAACATTGAAAGTAGACAACATGCATACTATAACCTTTGCATTGTGTGCCCTCGATTTCTGCTGGCAGTTGCATGTCATACATAAAAATTATGGAGGAGCTGTGAATCTAACTCTGGTTTCTCACTTGCTTAATCAAGACTAGCCCTTATGTGAAACAGGGAAGGCATCCATTTAATTTATATATAAGTTTAACCAATTATGTCAAACCATCTAATGATTAAAATTTTACAATGACCATGTACAAATTGTATACTCCACAGTCCTTGGCATCTTTTTGAAATTTGCAAAGATCTCAAAGGAAGTGGGGCTAACATTCGAATTTTGCAACATCAAGCTCCCATTTGACATGGAAGCACAAAGGATTAAAGTTTGAAGGCTTTCTGAATGATGTGTAGTAACATTTTTGATTATTAGTCTAATATGGCTTCCCTACTTTCAACAGTTGGAGATATTTATTCGAAGATCAAGTAGATAAACTATTCAGGATTTATCAGTTTACAACACATTTCCAATAGCTGGATGTAGGGAAGCCTAATTAGACTGACAATTCTTGAGAACCATCACAAAATTGTAAGGTCACCTTATTCCACTGGAATAATGTAGCAAGTGGAGATTTGAAATAAAGATGAATAAATTTGTACTTATCACTTTCACTCTCAGGAAAGAAACATGTCCATGTGTTCTGATCAACAAAAACCAAATACCCCAAACCCAATATGTTATGTATCAAGGAATTCATATGGACGAGTCTCATTGAAGAAACATAAACAAACAAAAGTAACAAATTGTTGGTTTTTAATTCAGGAAATGCTATTGGTGACAAATTAAATTATCTCTTGAAAATAAAATATTAATTTACAAAACCATTCTAGTTCCAGTACAGAATTCAGATCTGAGACACTGCTAGCAAAACTAGTTTTTAGATCTTACAAAGATTAAGTCAAGTTTTTAAGAATCTCTTCATCTTCATCCTGGATCATATCAAATGCTGCATTACACTGAGACGTAATTATGCCAACAGTTCATGAAATAAGTTAATATCATCAATGCCTGGAAATCTATCCCAACCATCTAGCTCTCAACCTCATTGATGATAGCCAAGAAATTTCTCATCTCAATAGAACTTCCTCTCTCCAACTCCCCCACCGTTCCGGTAAGCAACATTCATCCAAACAGGTTCTCTAATTTTGGTTGTATATTATTTTCATTGTAATAATCATCCTTGACGATAACAATCCAATATTATTGTAAAAATGTTCTAATGTTATTGTTATAGAATGTTAAAGAATACCCAGGAAAGTGCCAACAGTGAATTTCTTGTATTTAATTTTGTTAATATCTCTATAGAAGAGATTATAGTTTGAGAATTCAGTGCTGTAAAAGACAGAAGGGATATCTCAAAACAGAACCTTGGATGTTCTCTACTCAGACCTTGCAAATTGTTGATAGATGGCTGAACACTGACATAAAATGCGATTTTTTAAAGGAAAAAGTAATTGTAGAAGTTTACCCCCAATTGTTAGATGTTATGGAATTGCAGAAATCAAAATCCAACTTGCATTGGTTAGATACATCAAGAGTTGCATCAAGAACAAAGTTGATGTTGTGCAATTTTGAAGGTTTTACTGAAAAATGGACCAGCTACATTTTATTTCTTTGCAATACTATGTATTTATGTAGTAAAGAAAAAGTACCATTGTGACAAAAAACAGTGGTTTTTCAATTTAAAAAAAAATAGTGTTGTGAGGAACCCTGGTATAAAAAAGTGGATAATTTGTGTTCCTAAACGTAGAAAAAAATCCTTCCTCTAAGATGTGTAATCTGAATCCATGTTGTGTCTTCTGATACCAAAAAAATGTTAATTGCCAAATGTCTATATGTGGTCAACACTAGTGCCTTCTCTGTCCTGCCAATTTTCTCCAAATTGATGTTCGAACTCAAGGCCCTGCAAGTTTTCAACAGATGTTTTGATTTCTGAGAGTTCAGGTTCTTTAACCTTAAAAGCTTTCTCAAACATGGCTGCAAATTTGTTTATTAATTTTTTCCTCAGAACAAAGGGCAGATAAAGATTTAAAAGGTCTCATTTTTGAGAACTGCAAGTTATGAATAATGCAAGAAAGTACTGTTGTACCATCATTAGTTTATAAATTTACTTTGTTCTCTTAGAGAGAGAGAGAGAAATATTGATATTTGAGTAGCCGTTCAGACATGGAACATGCCAGTGCTCCAACATTACAAAACATTCATGTCTCAATTGCTTGAAGTAAATCCATAAAAGAAAAAAAATAATCAATAAACAGTTTCTTTTTTGTATTAACTATACTGTATTGCACAGATTTACATTATTTAATAACCAACGTAATTCTTGAGTCAAAATGGAGGAAAATATTTGAACATGTATTTACTTATCAAACACATTTTCAGTATTTAAAAAATGGCTTCTGGTCATGTAACACTACAAAAATATAAACTAACAAGCCTGTCAAAAAAAAATGTCACCCTTTTGTATTTTGAGTAAAAACTTAATTATTCAGAGTGGAGGATTCACTGGACAATTATAGGGAATTTGAGAAAATAAAAAAATTCTTTACCTGAACTTGGGATTATCTTTGGTGACAACACCAACTTCTATTTCCGAAGGCTTGAAGTCAACGCAAAGCACCGTTGACAAGCATGTAATAGCCAACTGCAAAAAATCATATTAGGAACAAAGTATTATCACTCAGTTATTCAGCAAATATACGAATTATCTATGGTCTGTAACACTGATATACCCCAAGAGAATCTGTAACTAGCCCTTGAAAATCTATTTTTCCTGAAAGTTAAGAAGTAACATCAGTTGATAGTGTTGTTACATTTAAGAACTTTATTTTAATATAGCAGCTTCTGAATATTATAACTAATTGCACTAAACAACTCAAAATTAAAGTTCAACAGTGCATCTTTCACTGTGCCCATGATGTCAAGTTTTTGTGTGAAGCATAAGGGCAGACCTGTACTATTGAACATTTTCATTTCACATGCTATTCTTTCAAGAAATTATAGGGGGCCCAAAAGGGTCACCCACTTTTGAACAAAGGAGACAGAGTTGTAAGGCATAATCCATCCATATAATTTCCGAGCTCTCATTACTTCTGAAAAGAGACAGCCTAAAGAATTCACAGGACAAACTGATAATTGCTTCATTAATACTACGTGAAAGTATTTTTTTATTTTATTGATAATGTAACTTTTATACAAAATGACAAGATTCAGTGTATTAGGCAGTGTTTATGTTGTTGCTAGTGAGTATGGCTAATTTTAGGATTAACCAGTTAATTTGCAAATTAGACAGATTTGGATACAGCTGCATGAACAATACTGAGAAGATCATTACACACTTCATTTGACTGAAGTAGGAATAAGCCATAGGTTGATGGAAAAAGTTTGGTGATAGTTTGAGTGTGAGGAGTCTTGTATGTTTAAAAGATGTAGGTTTATATAAAAATGCATAGAAAATTATATCTTACACAAACTCAAGGTCGTTATAAGTAAATTGCAAAGGCCGGAGCCTTATTGCCAACTTTGAAATGCATAGGGAAGCCCCAATGAAGGTATTTAGGGAGATTAGTTTAGGATATATTTTGTAAATAAAAGTTTATGACTTACAAAGTGGAACTCTAAACTACACACTTTATTTCACTGATCTTAGAAACTTTCCACTAATAGTATGATCCCTCATTTACCTTGTATCTGCTATGCTATTGTCAATTTAACATTCTCACCTACTCTATTCAGCCCAAGATTCAGACTTAAGCTAAAAGACTTAGTATGTTACAGAGCATTATCAATTTACATAAGTATAAGTGCACACAGAAAAACTCCTACAATAAAAGCCTAAAAAAAGCTTTTCCTGCATGCTTTTGGCTAATAGAGGATGGCAAAACAGATTTGTGTGCACCATGTTTTCATTTCACATCTGAATGACACCCAAAGATTAGTTATACAGAAAGTGTCTCTAGTTGAAAAATTAAATTAAAATAAAACTATTGTATGCATTTGAAAATATTGGGGGTATGCTCCCCCAATCCCTACTGCCAGAGATGCCCGTGGAGATTTTTTTCTCACGAATAGCTTTAGTATTGTCACGTATACTTCTCAACAGTATTATGAAACTTATGAGCACAAAATTGTTTTCCATCTGTACTTAAATAACTTTTATCACTATTGAATAATTAAAAATTTGTGATAACAGAACTGTAAAAAGAGATCCCAACCAACTAAGAAATAAATTTCAAAGTTTTCGGGAAGAGTCACGTCAGACTGTGTCATTAGGAGCGAGAGCAGCGCCCATTGGAAAGCAGCTTCCTGAGGTCAGCGTTTCGATCCGTGGGAGTGGACAGTGCAGATCAGATGGTGGTTTCACATACAGAATAAGGATCTTTTCACGTTCTTGAAGATAACGTATTTTCAAAGTGACCACCCTGTGACTGATCAGTGACTGTTGCTCCTCCGAATTCTGTTGTATGCCAGTGGTATCCTCTTCCCAAAATTGAAAAATTACAATAATAAGTCATGCAAAATTCGAAACATTTCTTACCCCAACTTTTCTGTTACTTATAAGATTAATCTAACAAAAAAAATCAGGGGAAAATAAATTTACTGGAAAAAGGGGGAAAAGCCAGAGATGTTGGTTTCAGAAAATAGTGGCCACTCTGTACAAAGTCCACACAAGTGCGGTCTGAACACCTTTCAATGCCCCTTGCACTAGTGATTTTATTTCATTTTTTTATCCTATTCACCATCTCTATCGTTCTCTTCTGTTCTGAAAGACCCTTTTCCACTGTAATGACGATGCCCTAGCTAGATCTGATGCCACTTATGAGGTGACAATTTCCTCAATGGCACGGTTCACTTGATCCTTTTCATTTACTACAAATGGTACAAAAATAATTCAAGATCTACCTGCAAACCCTTCGTTCACATGCTGTAATGCAACGGAACACGTGAGGGGATTTCGACGCGCGTGAAATAATATTTTCTTTTACGCGGAGGCCTACACACGTCGCACCACCGCCCCGCCAATGGCTCGCGGAAGTATTGGAACTTCAAATTTCTCCTCTCGCGAGCTCCGATTTATCACACACGGCCCGAGTCGCATATCACGTGACCAGGCTACCCGGAGAGCATTTTGGACGGGGAGAGAATGATTCGTCTAAATCTTGCAACCGAGAGTGACCCGACGTGTTCCGTTGCGCTCCGCCATGCACCTCTGCCAACAAGTGGAAGCTGCGAACTACCGCCGAACACGTACATGGAGCCATCACGGATTCCCGTCTGGGAACCTCAGGTTACTAAGGGCGCCGAGCCCCTGGGCGAAAGGAAAGGACGGCGCTGCCTGCGACGTCACAAGACAAAATTGGGAGGATTGCTCCAGTCGTATAAATAACGTATGAACAAAGAAAAAGGCCGCCTTGCCGCTCGCAAGCTTAAACTGAGGCCAAGCTGCGGGAGCAGAGTGGTGTGCGGTGCCGGCCAATCGCCAGTATTCGCGCGCGAGCTGCCCATGACGAGCCGGCGTGCTCTCCCAGCCACTTCACAGCGACGTCCGGCCGCGCCGTTCTGCCACGAGTAAAGGGCAATGGCGCCGCCGGGCGTGTTAAACGCTATACATTGCCACCGTTGGACGGCACCGTAGCAGCTGATGAAATGTCACAGGCAGCCAGAATCAACTGCACTTCCCGCGCGGAATTTCCACCGCAGCCGCCCACCAGTCATTGGCCATTCATCACCCCACATCTCCATTTAAACTTGGTTAAAACGGTCTCCTGTTGCGTTTGTGTTCTATTGCCTTCCGGCGCTTGAACCTCCCGAGTGGTCCGGTTAACCCCCTTCAGAACTTGGGGGTATGTACGATCGCCGTGAGTCGCCTATTGCAATACCCTATACCGAGGCAAAAAGGTTTCTCCCCTTCGAGTTGTACTTGCTGTATCCGAACCTTCTGGGCCGTATTAGTTATGTAAATGGATCGGGTCCAGTGACAAATTCACGATATCCACCATCAACTGTACATCCTTCATTTCTTTATGAAGATACATGACAATGTCAACTCAAGATGGGATGAAAAAGAATATTTCAGAGGTGTCAATTCTCTTACCTGAATAGCTTCTTCTGCACTGTAATCTTGCTTCTTCTTCAGTTTCTTCTCTAGATAACTGTTTGCTTCTGTCTGTTTAGAGCCAACTCCAATTGCTCGATACCCACAAAAATAACCTGCAGGATCTGCCTTATAAACTCGTGGCCCACGCTCATTATCATACGCAACCAATACCATACCTAATAAGTATTTCATCAAAGTTACACATTGTATTTACAAAATAAATAACACATAATAATCCTCTGTGTAAATGAATTAATAACACTGAAGTTAATTCTTGTACATGGAACAATTTTACATGTAAAGACAAAATAAATGCAAAACACCATAAGACAAAAAACATGAATAAGGCAGAAGATACCTACAATCTAATGGAGATAACAACATAGCAATTTTCACAGAAATACATTTCCTGAGTAATCAGTTAAAAGGATTGTAAGTAGCAAGTTATTTTTCAAAAAAGTTATTTGCAAACCCCTAAACATTTACAAATTCAACTTACGTATAACAAGAACTGAATGGATTTTCAGTATGAGATTTCCCAATCTGGGAAATCCCCCAAAACTCCATCAGGGGGATTTTGCTTCCCATATTTTTAAGTAATTTGGAGACAAGAAAAACCATGATACTTATATTATATTGAACTCCATGATTTGCATGATGAAATCCCAATTCTTATCAATGAATCCAAATTATCAGAAAATTTACCAAAACAACAAAAGAAACTAGAAATACAAACTTGATATCATTATAATATTCTTTCTTATTTTTAAAAATCCTTATAAAAAATGAAAGAACTATCAACTACTTGAAGTTGGAGGAGAGACTGCCATTTTATAAAAATGTCACTGCCCCCCCCCCCACACCACCACCATTAAACCTTTCAAAATATGTAAATGAGAAAAAATAGCACCATGACAACTAAATTAGAAGGGTAAAAGATTTGAATACTTACTGCACCCAAGAGGTCTCATTTCTGCATTCTGAGTGTAAACTTGAGAAATGTCAGCAATTCGCCGACAGAGCATGTCCACTGGTATGTCATATCCATGTTTGTATCTAAAACTGGCTGCTTCATAACGAGCTCTCTGCACTTGTGATTTGCTGTCAGCTGTTTCCAAATACAAATCGTAAATCAGATATTCAATGCAACCAATGGCAAACAAAAATCATGGAGATAATTACCTATCATCCCAGTCATGACACATCCTATACTTTCAGTTAACTTGAAAAGATGAGTAACAGTTGATGCATCAAGTAGCTTGTCCTGCAATTACAAATAATATAGAAACAAAAATCAAATGGGAGTTTGCTTTCAAGAAAAACTACTGAGCGAGCATACCAAAATTTTTCCTCTTAGTTTTCATTACTCAACAATTCTTATTTTAAAGGTCTAAAATTGAGGAATACATTGCATGAAAAAGAAATCTCTGGCTTTACTGGAAGTGAAGTCAAAAAATATTTGAATTTTTGTAATTTTCAAAACATCAGAGGTTTTAATGAAAATCTTAACTACATCATATTTATAAATGTACTTTTCTCTATTCAAGCAAAAATTTTGAAAATGTCACTAGAGCTTCTTGTAAAGTACCCCTCAGAATTAAAACATCTTGATCATCCTCAAATCTGCACAATTAGCTCTTACTCCTGATATGTTAGCCAAGCTCAAAAGCTTCTACTCTGACAGAGTTATGCATGACACACCATCCATCCATCTCTATTTTCAAGGACAAAATTGCATGTATATCCTTGCACCAATCAGAAACATCTTTGGAATAGCAGTGATAATTCTCAGTCCTGACATGAGCCAAATTACAGCTAAAAAACAGGTTCTTTTTAGATTTTAGGATCACAAATTACAAATTGTATAGTTGAGGTGACTCCAAATATGTTTCCTTTCCTGTACAAAAGTGAACTAGTGGTGCAGAACAGCACAGACTGACTTGCACTTGTTGTCTAATTTCTTCAGTCTTGGCTAGCTTTTCTTAATTGCTGCAAACTAACCGGTCTAAAAGACTTTTTTTCACATTATTTATTGACCCCTAATATCAGAATTGGAATATGACTAAGAATATTAAAGAAGAGTAACATATTTTATGCATAATTTGGAGCCTTTTTTTATGAGTGTGTGTGGGGGGGAGAAAAAAATTAATACAATAATAAAAGAAGAATAAATGAAGAAAAGAGCACTTTTATTCACAATTGCAATAATATATAAAAAACACCCATTTTGTAAATATTAACATGAGAGATCAAAAAACTTACTTTTGTGTAATTTTTGAAAAATCAAAAGACAATCAAAATTCTGATATGTTATTCAGAGCATTTAGAACTATCCAAACAAAAAAAATTATAGCTGTTTTAGAGGAAATCTTGGTAAAAATGCCTTCATTTCACTAAAAGTTACAGGAGAATATTTTTAAAAAACTGTACAGGACTTCATTTAAACAGATAATTTGGAAGAATAGCTTTCATTCAGAAGAAACATCTCGATATTCAATATTGTAGTGGCACGAAGATTCCAAATTTTTTAGAAAATGTCATGAACTTTGTTAAGTACTTCAAGAACCAAAATATTTGTTTCAAATTCAAGAGGGCCACAACATCAGCCAGATCCACTTAAGAATATCCATTTTGGTGAAAATCCTGTAAATGGTAAAAACACTAGTGTTGTTCACACACAGGTTTTCCCATTAACCAATTTTTGGTATCAAGGACCCATAAACATGGAATCTCATTAGACAATATTTTAGAGGAAGTAATTGGCTACATATTTTGGAGAAAGGATCCATTTATAATTACCACCAGCAAAACTTTTGAAATTTCAGATATTTCATTGAAAATCAGTATGAAATTTAAGGAAAACATTTTGAGCCATTTTTTTACGAAAATCTCCTAACCTCAGGGCTCCATATAAAGTAAAAAAAATGAAAAGACTCGTTTCAAATTTGCAGGCCTTAAGTTTGTCCATTTTAGGAAAATCCTGTGTATGTTCAAGCACTAATACTGTTCAATTGTTTATTTCAGCACAAACATTTTTGGGGGAATCAGGATCCACCAAAATGTGTATTTCTATTGAAATCTTGATATCACTTTATTGCAGCACTACGTAATTTGCCTTATACTACAAATATGAGAAAGTAAAAGGTACCAGAAAACGTTTTCAATATTTATGTACCACTGACATCATGCAGATGTTTATCTCAGAGGATAACTTTCAAACCAGAAGACCTTTGGCAAGTCACTTTTGCAACATAGGATCCAATAAACAACTGTGTGCACCTAATTATAGTTATTTATTAAAGTTCAGACTGTGAATATACTACGTCTAGTTATAATGTTTGCCCATGATTTATTTACCACTATCAAAATAGTGGTAAATTGTCAAGAAAAGAAACAGTAAAATATAGAATAAACAGAAAGACTGGATTACACAGAAGGCTTATTCAGGATTAATCTCCTTTTCATGGCTGGAAGATACAATGATGTTTTGAAATCGAGATAATTCTCCATCAATGAGGAGAGTTATCTAGAAATAATTTCCTTTTCATTATTCATAGTTTTATCATTCTGCCAATCCTATATCCTGGACAAAAAATCAAACTAGATATATTACATTATTATACAAATGCTTTTACGTTGGTTTGTCACTTTCAAAAGGATAGATATTCTGACATTTTCGGCTTTAAAATATGCACACATTGCTGATAAAATGAACAAAATATATATACTTACGTTAGATTCATCATACATTCTAATAATATATTTCAATATTACTCCTATTTATATTGAGAAAACCCTCCTCAAAAGGCAAGAAAGAAAAAAGACATACTGGGACTTTCTTCTGTGTGGCAACAACAGCTGAATCAGCTCCTTTTAAAGCAACAGATGTTAATCCACCTTGGTTGATGGCTTTAAATGCATACTCTGTAATTGAAAACAACATAAATTGCAGGAAAAATTAAAAGTTAATCATTGATTCATACTTTCTATTGAATTAACAATTTTCCCCCTCAATGGAATACACACATCATTCAAATATATTGATTTTTTTACAAAAAAAAAAATGAAACACTGGATAAAAATGTCAAGTGTCTTTGATTTCAGGAATATTATTATTACACCCTCAAAATATAATTAAATTTCTAGTTTACAATTAACTATTCCACTGAAAAGGGACTGCTAATATTGCAGGAGGAATCAATGTGTATAAACATATTTCAAACAATAATGCATAATAATCAAAATAAAACAAATATCCCTTAACATTAACCAAATTTATTATTCGAAAGAACATAACAAAAAGACATTAATCACATTGAAGGTTAGGACCGTTCAAAAAGTTGAGTCATGATATTGCCGCTTGCAAAAACAACCTAGTGGATATCATAACCCTAAATTAGAAACAAAACCGATAGGACATGTAAACAGAAGTCACCAGGTACTTACCAACTTGGTACAAACGACCTTCCGGCGAAAAGATCGTAATATGTCTATCAAACCCAGCACTACTCCCGCGGGCCATTTTGACTCGACTGCGTACACTGGCGCTCGGGGTTATCAGACTCACACCCTAACACCGAAACACTGGTCCCGTGAGAGGCGATGCACCTAATGACACAGAACTGCCATAAACCCTTTTGTAAATTTTCCTTGACTCCTTAAATCAGTTGAGGTGCGTATAGCGTCCACTTTTCGGTTAATGCACTATCCAGGCAACTCTAAAGTTTAAATTTCGGCTAAGTTCACTTTAAAATTGCATTCCTTGATAAAAATCGAAATATATTTTTTTTTGTAATACTGGGTTTTTGCGTGTAAAATACATCCCAATAGACCAATGTGAAATTTTTGTGAGTTGGTTAGGAAAGGACTAGTAAAATCGACGACTTACATCAGAAATACATTTATTTTGTCGTAATGGACAATTTAAACATGATCGAAACGCTTTTTCACATGTATTACCTATTTCCTTTAACGTAAATAATTTTCTTCTTCGCCTTATGACTGTCACGTCACTTAATTCCAACATGAACACTATGGGAGAAGGTGACTATAGTGTTCTGGGATAATATTGGGAACAATGGTTTCATTTGCAATAAACAAAGAAGTACCCTATATTTCTCCCAATGTCCCCACGAATTTTAACTATGTAGCGCTTCTACCTGCGCCGAAAGCCACAGTCAATTTTACTATCAAAATGAATTTTCAAACCGCATATAAACAAAAAAATTGTAAGTAGGGAGTTCATACAGCAATAAAATAATGAAAGCAATTCTATTCAAAAATCTGGTCCATCATAGCAAACAGCACGTTACGTAGGTATCACAAGAAAGTACTCAAACCAACTACAATCAAAATAATGTGCCTCATGAAACTCACAAACTGTCCTTGAAGTCAGCCCTCAGATAATGTGGTTAATTATCTTGTACATTGTAATGTTCTGATAAGAGTCGTTTTGTTTCAGTTTACTTCAAGCTGCACTGTAGAAGGTTGATTGAAGCCAACATAATGGACTTCAGAGCTGAGGGTATGTTGGAAGTCATGGATGGCAAGGAGGAAATTTACGGTACCTCCTCTTTAATAAAAACCAACATCTATTATTGCTAACAGATCATCAGCATATCAGATACAACCCTCTGAAAGGAGAATGGATCCTTGTCTCTCCGCATCGTATGAAGCGACCATGGAGCGGACAAGTGGAAGACGTCACGGAAGATGACATACCAGAATTTGACCCCCAAAATCCCCTATGTCCAGGGGTCAAACGAGCATCAGGAGAAGTATGTCTTTTTGGGACATTCTTATATCAATGTCACAACGAACAGAAACTGTACGATTTTGATGAAGATGTCATGTGAAAGATTGATCACTGTGTTCTTAAAGTACGATTAGAAGGAATAGTAATTTTGAAAACCGTTTACACTTCCAATACTGAAAATTTACTGGGGGGATTTATTACATTTCCGACGGAACTAACGTTCACATTTTTTTTGTTTTTGTTTTCATCGCCTAATAATTTTGAAGTTTAATGAAATCACTAAACCAGAGCTCCCTTGGACTTGGAATGGATGTAGAATTTCGATCCAGTGTGCCGTTACGATTTGGACGTAAAAAAGTATCAAAGTGAAGGATTTGGACATAAAAAAAAGTATCAAAATGCCTACACATGAAAGTCTATTCCATTGGGCAAATTATCCAAAACTTTAAAAAATATAGTTAATAGTTAGCATTTTTGTGTAACCATGAATTTTCTTGAAAGAAAGGGTTATCAAACTTAAAATTATTTGATTTGCATATTCTCCTTCTAGGTCAACCCCAAGTATGAATCAACATATGTATTTCCAAATGACTTCCCTGCATTACTGGAAGACGTACCAAGTCCCTCCGAGAGTGATGATCCTCTTTTTCAAATGGGTTCTGCCAAAGGGAATTGTAGAGTATTGTGTTTCCACCCTAAATCTAATGTCACCCTACCCATTATGACTTTGCAAGAAATACGAACCGTTATTGATAGGTAAGTTATAAACATCACATCATGACCTACAAAACCCATCCAAGACTTTTATAATATGCTTTAATGTAGGTGGATTGATGAGATGCAAACCCTAAGTGAAAAATTTGAATGGGTGCAAATATTTGAAAACAAAGGATCAATGATGGGTTGCTCCAATCCACATCCTCACTGTCAGATTTGGTCATCATCTTTCTTGCCCAATGAAGCAAGAATTAAAGACCAATATCAACGTGAATACTTTCAAAAATATAATCAGCCATTATTAATGGATTATGTGAAGAAAGAAATAAAGAAAAAGGTAAGGGACTGCAACAATCATGGTATTTAACAGGGTTTAGAACATATTTAGGTCAATAAAATTAATAATGTAATAAAAGTTGTTGCAGAAAACAGGAACCAAATTAATGATTAGAATTTGGGTTAAATAAGTTGTCCTTAAATTACATTATGCCAAATACGAGGAGGTGGTTTGAGGTAGCATTGTGCTGTGTTGCGTCAAGGTAGTGGGTATTAGTTTAGTGTTACCTGGCTATTACTTTAAAATGCTAATTGTTTCCCCCAACGTTTGCTGAATTAATTCCTTTTATTCAGTCTTAAACTAGAAGAATAAATCTTTAAAATTTAACAAGTTCAAAATAATATTAAAAAAATTAAAAAATTTTGATGTATAAACTGTTACAATAAATAAAAATATTTTTTCATTATCAATTGAATCTATTAGATTATGAAGAAAATATTGAAACATCACCTACAGTATATTCTAGAATCCAATTTAATTAGCGCCTAGACTTCCACTCATACGTCATTCATAATAGCATGTATCTGGCTTGTGATCAGAAATTTTCTTGCCTATGAGATTATCTAAACTTCATTCAAAAATTGCTCATTGGTAGGTGCAGCTAACTTACTTTTACAGTAGTTACAGTAGTACAGTACAGTAGTTACAGGTAACTGACTTTTCAAGATCATACATTTTTATGTTTAACACACATAAAATTAATACAAATTTTTAATGTTATATAATTTATTTTTACTTATTGCCAATGGGGGAGGTGTTGACAAAGTGTTACATTATTATTTAGGGTGATTCAAGCATGTATTACAGGAAGGAGGGAGTATTCAAAATACTTCAAAATTTGTATTGTGGAATTGAGGAATGACCCTTAAGAAAAAAATCTTTCTGTTCTTGAAATTATTCAAATCAGAGTAATCAGATTTGATCATGGGTATAGTTTTCCCAATTACATTTTGAAGAGATACCTAATCAATATTATAAAAAAATAAATTAAAATAATAATAATAACAATATTGTTAAATTTTTTTCAGTAGTTAATATATATGTACCGAAAATATTTTTCTATATATTAAGTTGGCAAATTGATAATCCACTACATATTTAGGTATTGGCTGCATTGTATGTCTCTTGGGTAACCATTTGTTAATTGAAAACTTAGAAAGAAATGACCAGAGAAAAAATTCTCTGGCTTACAATGATGTGATCCTAACTCGTCTAACTCCACTTCCTAAAAAACAAGCACATAAAAAATAATTTGTGAAAGCCAAGGATATTGGAATCAAATAAGAGATGGTTCATGTAGTCTTAAAAGACAAAAGTTTCAAGAGCTTGTATTGTTATTTCATATCATTATATCCTAGAATTAATCACAAAACTATAAAACATTTTTGTCATTTATTTCTTGAAATGTATATACTGCAATAATTAACTGATTCTATTAAAATTAAATATAGACCTATTTAAACGTAAGATGAGTTGAGAGTGATCAGCTGGGATGCAATAATTATCCAGTTGAGAGCATTGTTACATCTTATGTTTTGGTATTGAAGCTCCCAGTTGGATTATGGCATCCTAGGTTATCTATAAATCTTGTATTTAAATCGAATATTGTAACCCTTATTAATCACTCTAATATCCAATAATGTACAAAAAATGTAATTGAAGATCAAAAGTCGGTTCACCAAGAAATTTTAGTTTATAGTATCCCTTATTAATCATTCTATCATATAAAAACATACAAAAGTAATTAAAAATGGAAAGAAAAAACCAATACCTCATCCAAATAAAATGAATCAAGGCAGAGATTTGAACTTCAGAATTCAGATTTGTCTCTAAGATCCACAAACATTGTAATCAGGAGTAATTGTACAAAACATCTGTTTTTTGTTGATAGTATAATTTAAGGGCCAACTTTGGGGAGATAATTTAGAAACCTGATAAATTTCAATATTTTATTTATATGAGCTAAGTATTTTGAATTTTGGTATGGGTAATAAATTTTGTATTGTGTTCTTATTTACTGCATACATTTTGATTGATTTAATATTGAAGTTTTAATTAGTTGCAGTTAGAGAAGTTGTGCACTGGTTAACTTAAAAGATTATGGGAGTGTAAGGGATCTCAACAGGAAACATTCACCCTCAAAATTAAATAGTAGTATGTAATGATAAATTTTTTCTTCTTCTAGGAACGGATAGTTGTCGAAAATTGCCATTGGGCAGTGGTTGTCCCGTTCTGGGCCACTTGGCCATTTGAAACCATGATTCTTCCAAAAGAGCACTTCAAGAGATTCACTGATCTTAAAAGTCTTCACAAAGACAGTCTCGCTGATATAATTAAAAAAATTACTACAAAATATGACAATTTGTTTAGAGTTTCATTTCCTTACAGCATGGGCTGGCATGGTAAGTTGGAAATAACATACTAATTCAATAAACTTAATTTGTAGCAAATTACTTTCATAAAGTGTTCTATAAAAACATTGATTTTATTTATTTATTTTTTTTATTTTTTGGCAATGAATCACTTTAATAATTTTGATATTCTTATCACTTGAACCTTTATTTAATCAGGTGCACCAACAGGATCAAAAATGAAAGAAGATGCAAATCATTGGGTATTTCATGGAATATATTATCCCCCACTACTTCGCTCTGCTACTGTTAAAAAGTTTATGGTTGGGTAAGAAAAAAATTCATTATTTATTCACATTTATTTTGTTAAAAACTATTATATCTGTACACAAAAAACAGAGGATTCAGACAAAAATAGGTTACGTCCCAATTGAGGTGTCCAAAATCCAGAAAGACAAAGATAAGACTCAAAACTTGCAATCATGCTTCAAATTAAAATCGAAACCATAAGGAGCCTGACTGTACACCTAAATTAAATGCTAATTATAATTACTTTTAAGAATCTGTTTTCTTTTCCAGGTATGAATTATTAGCTCAAGCCCAGAGAGATTTAACACCAGAACAAGCAGCAGAAAAATTGAGAAATTTATCAACAGTGCATTACAAACAAGAAAATAAGGAATAGGCATTCTAAAGTCTTTGTAATACTTATTTAGTGAGAAAATGTGTGATCCACCCTCTTAGTAACTAAAGGTAATACAGTGAAGATTAAAAACGAAGTAATGAATTTGGTGTGAATTCTGATTGTGAACAGAGTAAATCTGATCAAAATGCTTTAAACATTATCTGTATCAGTTTATGTAATCAGTTTTCCAAACACAAATTGGACTATCATTATAGAACTTTTCATTGTTATGAATATAACAAAGATACTCGCATATCTATTTTGATTGAAAATATTGCAATTGCTCTCTACTAATTCTCATACTTAAAAGAGAGTTTTAATCAGTTGTAACATATATTAACATACTCATTATAACTACTTTTATATAAATGGTATGATATAAACCTGATGATTCTCACTGAAAAAATGTGTGCTATTAAAAGAGTTATGAGAAAATTAAATAATTTTCAAAACCCAGAAATAATTGAAATGTCATTCAGAAATAAATTTATTGACAAAGAAAATACAATATTTGTCAAAATGAAAGGATTTCTATTTTTCCAACTCTGGATACCCTTAATTGAAATTTTTGGCTTACAAGTTAATTTCCTTTCCAGCAGTATTCAGTACTCTTACGTGTTTTACATAATTATATACATTTTCTAAAAATACATTCATGTCATAGTATTTGTCACAACATAGCCACCAAATAAAAATTATGAATGTCTGGCATCTACCAAGAAGTAAAAAGTACAAAGAACCTATTCAGAAGAAACTTGGGATACATAAATGCATCAAACTTGTATAAGTATATTTGGGCTTTTGAAATAATCTACAAAATCAAAAAAAGAAAAATTGAAATGTCTAGTAGATTTAATACACAGGAAATGATGGATCAACATTTTTGTTCCATGCATGAAGACCACCAATAATGTCCTTTATCTCTATATTGTCACCATCTAGAACTTCTCTTAGTTTTGTAACAGCTCTTTGAGAGTCATTTCCTCTTCGACAAACTGTGAAAACTTCAAAGGAAAATTTAAAATTAATAAGCATCAAACAAGAACAAAGCCTGAAATAATTGATATGCTGAACTGATTATCTCTGCTAAAATGATACCTGAAAATTCTTCATTGCTCAGTTTTCCTTCACGAATGACTTTCTTTAAATCTTGTACTGTTGTTGCTTTGGTTAAATTAGCTAATGGTATGTTTATGGAGTCTGGAATGTGACATATTTCGAATTCTGTAGGTTTCCTTACATCAATTAAAACGTGAGAAATCTTTCCTTTAAGAGAGTGAAACTCTTTGGCTGAGATCCTCTCCATATCCTTTAATAATTGTAACCTAGAATCCTGAAAGTCATAAAAAGATTTTCGTTGTTGAAGAGAGAATAATAATTTTAGAGGCAAGGTTGTAAAAAAAAAGCACTAATGTAACAACTTCATTTAAAGAAATAAAACAAAGGAATGTTTAATTAAATTTTAATAAATATTTTCATCCATACACACCTTATCATTAGCTCTTGCTCCACAGAATTGTTCATAATCAATCAATGTTTTGATAGATGGCTCTTTGCCACAAACATCACATGCTGAATTTCTTTCTCTTAATTTAAAGTTGCGAAATGAACAGTCAGAGCCATCAAATATTAACCATTTACTAGAAAGAACTCCAGGTAGTTTTAAAATGATTTTGATAGTTTCTAGTGCTTGAAGGACTCCAATAACACCTGGAACTACAAACCAATTCCTTAGAATGAAAATTAAATTTTTGAAATGAGTAATAAATAAATATTCTTACCAACGCCTAATACTCCTCCATCACCACAATTAGTAACACTTCCTGGTGGCGGTGGATTAGGAAATACACACCGATAACAGGGTCCATTGTTGAAATTATACACTGTCAACTGACCATCCCACTGCAACGCACTTCCTGATACAAGAGGTTTTTGTAACAATACACAAGCATCATTTAACAGGTATCGAGTAGCTACATTGTCTGTTGCATCAACTACTACATCATATTGCTCCATAACACGAAGAGTGTTTTCACTATTTAATTGTAAGTGATATGGAGTCACTTGAATATTACTATTCAATCTGAAACAAAAAAGTTCCCATCTCAAAAAAATTGAGGAGTTGGGGGAAATAAGTAGATTCTTTTTATTTGAAATATAAGAAACTCACGTACCTGTTCTAACACTTAATCCATAAATTATTGTTAAAATTACCTGTTTAATGCTTCCTTGGCAGAATTAACTTTCACTTTTCCAATATCACCTTCTGAATGGAGTAGTTGTCGATGTAAATTGTTTAATTCTACCTCATCATAATCAACTATTCCAATATGACCTTCATAAAACAAAATAAATGATCTTTTCATGAAACATGCTAAAATAAAAATAAATTCATCTCTTACCATTAAGCATGCTTATAAGAATCTGCACTTCGTGAATCAAAATCTTACTAAAATTTCCCATTAAAAAATTACTGATCTGTGCATCTGTTTTTGGTTTGCCCAATCCTCCGCCTCAATTCTCTCCCACAACCAATTTGCTCAATCCAATGTCTTCTTCTAGGTAGTTTAACTTTCGAAAATTAGAGTTCAATGAAAATGGGACCAGCATGTACTTTGCTCTATCCAGGAAATAGAATTTTAAAACTTTGGAACCACTGCACAGAAAGTTTCAAAAATGTTGAGGCTTCATGTAAAGTACTCCCCAAAAAATTGAACTATCAGTTTCAAATTCATGGGGACTCGATATCGGTCAGATCGATTGGTGTTTATCAATTTGGGTGAATATCCTACTTGCTATTCACAGACAGGTGAGCAGACATATTGCCTTAAACCAGTTTTTCAGAATCAAGGACTCACAAAATGTGGATACTGACTGCTCAGTGTGTTAGAGAAAATATGTATAGAAACATCACTTATTCCATTTTGGAATCAGGGAACCACCAACCAACTTTTCTGTCAAAAAAACACAGCGTTATAATACTTTCTCTCCACTATGTTAGTAGTATGCAAGAAAGTAATATCAATAAATTGATGTACAATTTCAAACTGCATATCATATCACAGGCTATAATACTGCAATATTTGAAAACAGCTGAGGAGACAAGGAGGCTGAATATTTAGACAGAATGATCCTCAATTGCAGATCTGAGAATACTTAGCATATTTATGTGGCACAGAATTCAGCACATCTGGTAAAAAAGGAGAAGCTGCACTCTTCTCACAAGAAGTTTGATAAGAAATGCTACCCTCCTGCTTTGCAAAACATTAAGCAGCAAGGTGAAAAATTTTATCTTCTGACAGAAGTTCAGCTAGTTCTGGGATTAAAGCAGCTTAGTCTTCTCAAGTGCAGTTACAAACTAGTGGTGCTAGAGAAATGTGCAGAATTTCTCTTACTAGTTAGTTTTTTAATTTCTTTGGTTAAGGTTTGGTTTTGGGGGTTTGTCCCACCCTCTCCTTACCATCTATCACTGCCTGTACTACATTTTTCGATTTTTTGGTCCTCCGATAATAGAAATGAAACAAGACTTAAAGAATATTAAGAAGAGTAAAACCACCCAATGACAATTTTCATTGAAAAATTTGGAGCAGTTTTCGAGAAAATATTGTTTGAATGTTTCTAAAATGTACATTTTGAAGCTCATTTTTACCCTAAACTTTTGAGTTTTCGAGAAACTTCATAAAAATATTTAAAGCAATTGTATTCACAAACTGAATAACATATATAAATTGCTGGTAATGTCATGGCAAGAGAGGTATTTCAAAAAAATTAAATTGTGTAATTTTTGAAGAAAATAAAAAAATGAAAGTGGCATTGATGTCATGTTGTTTTTGTCCATTTAGCATTGTGCATTAAAATAGTTAAAGAAAAAATTTGGAGCTGTTACTGAGAAAATGGCATTTGAGCATTGCTGAAAACGTGGAAATTTGAGCTCATTTTCACAACTTTTGAGTTTTCAAAAAACTTTATAACTTGTTATATGAAGCAAATGTACTCATAAATAGACTAATATATACTAATCACTGGGAATATAAATATTAACGTAGTGAAAGAGATGTCAAAAAAATTAAGTTTTTAAGAAATTCATGTTTTTGATATTTTTTTATATTGCACCTATTTCTCTCAATATTGCACGAAAACTATTAAATTTTTCAAAACACATGCAGGTCCTTAATAAAAGAGATAATTATGGAGAACAAACTTCATTGAAGGAAAAATCTCTCTCTTTGATTTTGTAGTTGTACGAAGACACCAAATATGTTTCAAACTTTTGCAATTTTTGAAAATTCAAAGTTAATGGTGAAAAACGGACTGGTGCCATCTTTATAAAGTATTTAACTCCATCAAATAGTTTAGGAGCTAGTGTTGTTCACAGACAGACACACCTACTTTTCAAATAAACACTTTTTCAGTATCAGGGGATGCCAAAACGAGCATTTCCTCGGAAATCTCAAAATCGACTTCCCACGGCATTACCTAACTTTCTCTATAATAAATATATTACTCCATATATACGTACATACATGAGAAAGTAAAACAAAATTTTCCCAAAACCAGCTCCAAATTTTTTCTTGCTTGACTTTTTGAATGGATAATGTTACACGCATGAATAATGTGCCAAACATTATTTTAACGTATTTTTTAGATTTTTAAAAATGTACACAATTTTTATATATATCTCACTCATGTTAATATTTACATCATGGGCATTTTTATACATATTGAATTTTTGAGGACAAGTGCTTCCAATGATTTGTTATGAAATTTTTTGAAAATTCACAAACTTTCAGTGAAAAAGAGCTTAAAATTGTACCTATTCAGAGATGAGCAAAATAGAATGAGCAATATGTAAAATTCAATTGAATGACTAGTCACGAAAATACTTTTTCATGATACAATTGAAGTGGCGTTTTTGACGTTCCGTGAAATTAATTCTCTGGGCATAGCAATATTAGAATGTTGAAACCTGCACAGATACAGTCCTAAAATACAGTAATGCAGTTTAGAGGATGATAGATCAATGCTGAGATTCAGTAAGAAGGTATTTACAAATAGAATGTTCGCTTGGGTCCAGCAACTGAATTCTAAATTAAAATATCAAGGGAAAAATAAATTTAAAATATCAATGTTTGATCAATACCTATACCAGCACCAGCCAGATACAAGCCACACGGGCATCCCAGTCCTCCAGCCCCAACAATAAGAACACTTGCTTTCTTTAGAGCTATCTGTCCTGAAACAAAATTCTCTATCAGTATCAGAACTTCAAACATGAGAATAACTAAAGATTAAAATAAGGAAAAAGAAAACAAAAATTGGCAGGCCAAGTCTAAATATCTGTATGACAACTAAACACAAATTAGCGCTGGGCTACATTAGGCCTTGTGACATTTTCCATGACTTCTAAGTAGTTTCTTTGTATCTCTCTTCCTTCTAAAGTTGAAATGATAAGTTCCTTATCATTCCATCTTTTCTCTCTACAAACATAAGGGATATCTCTATCAAAAAATTAGCTTTAAAATGAATTCTTACAAAATCTTGCAAACCTCTCACGCTTGTCTGAAAAATTAATTTAATGAGGATAAAAGAGAATCAGTAGATAATGATGTTGAGGAGATTTAAAACACTTTAATTCAACATTATAACATAACAAAACTAAGTAGTCTTGACTCTACTTCAATTTTTGAACTAAGATGTTTGTATTCCATTTCACTAGGTTAATATAATCCATTAACTTACATCAGTGATAGCTTGTTATAATCCTTGAAAAGGCCTGGTATACATAAAGATTACATGTAGCTACATAGGCAGGAGAGAAAAACAAATCTCAGGTCAGTCAGCCTTGGAAACATTCCTCTGATCAACACACTCATCACATGCTATTGTTGTGGAAGTGACAGCAACAGAAAGATGTGGGCAGTGGTTGGTAAGAAATTTGACAAAGGAACCCCGTTTTAATTCTCCTGCATAAAGGTGTATTGAGTGAGAAATACACTAATTTTCACAAGTTCTCAGTTTGGAAGAAGACAATCACAACTCAGAAATGAAAAAAAGGAGATTATTTTTCAGAAGAGGAAATAGAAAATTTGCAAATATTCAATCTTAAGATTGAATTTTACTTTACCAAGGCCGCTTTCTTTACAGGCTCTATGGGACATGCAAAGAGATGGTATTTACAATGATCCATCTCCTTAACCACTCTTATTTGCAGCATGATTATTTGTCAACAGTATCTAGCTATTTCTTCGTTTGATAAAATCTTGCATCACGTTCTTATGGATATACAAATTAACTTCCAAACAAATATGGATTTTTGATTTAAACACTGAATAAAAAAACGCTAACTTTAATCAACGAGATCAATTTGCATTTACAATTAAAGTGAAATTCTCCTGATATCTCCTAAGCAATTCAGGTTATTAAAATAATAAATTATTAATAAATGTGTGACAATTTATCACATCATAAATAATGATTATCCAATAATGTTTTAGTGGAAAAGAACGAAAACATATTTTTAATTACATTTATCAACCTATTTTGTATGGTTAATATGAATTTTTGTTTTTGTTTTCTGAACTATCAATTAGACCAATTCTTTACAACTGTTTTACACTACCCACTGTCATTTTCATACACTTGCATACAAATTTTGAAATAATAGTAACTGTAAAGAATATCATTACATATTAATATTACAAACTAGTAATTAAGCATATTGTGATTATATATTTATTTAATTAAGATTCTGTACCTTCCACTCTTATTTGTGGCATGATGATTTGCCTACTGTATCTAGCTATTTCTTCATTTGATAAAACCTTTTGGGTAGACAACTGTCCGACATTAGATGAGGTCTGAAAATTTCCAAAAGAGGATGCTTAGAAATTGATTCTGTAATGGTTTAAACAGTAACCCTTCTCAAATTCTACCTTTTTTATTCGGTGAAGTTCCTGTTCCTTTTCGTTGAGTTTTTTGCGTAATTCGCTGATTTCATTCTCGATTTCCTGAATGTCCATTTTTACGAAATTATTGTTCTGAATTGCTGTGAACAACTTCGTTTACAGGTGGTAGGTACTAGTCAGTTACAGGTTCGTTTGCAGGTAGTAGTCTACATCAATCTTCCTGCAAAACTTTTCCTTTTTAAACCATCAAAGTAAAACTACTTCAAGGTTCCACTATCTTTCATGTGACAACCCTACAAAAATATACAGAACAACGTAGAAAGGTAGTGCTATCAACCAAAATATTAAATGTCTCGAACCGCGAACTAATGCGTGCTGTTTGAACTGAAGCTGAACGCAAGCACAACCAGCACAACCCGCCTAACCTATACGAAGTACATAGTCAGTACATAGTATGGTTTAGTTGTCTGCAGTTCTTGCTTCAGGTTCCAGGCCCTGGTATACTCCACATTCAATTTCCGCTCAATTCCATTCCTTCCACCTGATCTACCCACTTCGACACACGTGGATAATAAACAAATAAGATGCGACGGGTAATATACTCAAGCCAACTACAAATTGGGAGAGGGAATTTTAAACACAATATCAAATTCGACATGTCTAAATATGAAATTTTTTGGTCACTGAAGTAAATGATATTCAATGACTCCTATGGGGAAATAACATTATTTTTAAAGAGACAGTGAATACGACAGACTGCGAATAACCAAATAAGATATTCTGATTTCGTTCGATTTAATGTTATCACACGAAACCCCGAAAATGTGCTACAGTGAGATGGAGATTTATTTCGCAAGGGTGCATAAAACACATTTAAGACTAAAAAAATACAATTTTGTTGATTATTTTACGAAGAAATCAGCAGGCACTCATGCAATCCGCAACAACTTTTGCACGTTTCGAAAATTTAGACTTTTCAACGAAAATTTGAACTGTCATTCTTATAAGGCTCTTTATATTAAAAATAGGTTCCACTGAATTTCATAGACAATCACATTTATTACAATTCTACAGGTATTTATCTTTTCATAACATGATTTATTCAAATAATCTGCAGTTTACAACGTTTCGGAGCTCATGCTCCGTCTCCGTTATCAGGTACAACAATCACTAAAATAAAAACAAAATAAAAATCCGAGGGCACAGTTTAATTAAAAAATGAAGTCATTTTTGAGAAAAAATTGCGAAAATATTGTTGAGGCTTCATTTAAATACCTTCAAAAATCAAAATATCGTCTTCAGATGCAAGGGGCCACGCCATCAGGCAGATTAAACGTGGAATATAAGTTTTGGTGAAAATTCTTCTTATGGTTTAGCCCTTAGCGCTGATTAGATGGTCGGACGTTTGTCTGCGTAAACGATTTTCAGGTATCATGGACCCACAAATCGTGGATTCTGACAGCGTGTTAGAGGAAGTAATTTATTACATTTGGGAACAAGATTTATCTTCTTGTATTGTATCACGGCCCCTACAATATAAATTCTCCTGTCAAAAAATCGTCGTTTTTCGCATAGAATTATCATACTTTTAGTCCAGTCAAAAAGTATCTGACCCAGTAAAAATTCTGGAAGTTTTTTTCTCAACGGTTCTATATGTATTTGAGGATGCTGAATTAGAATTTTGTGTTTACCACCTTAAAAAAGGTTGGCTTCACAGAGAAAATTGCAAAAAAACTTAAAATTTCGCCCTGATTTTAGTTTTTTGCTTATAATCTGACGAACATCCCCGCCCAGCAATTCCTAGGCGCCTGTCGGGAATTCGCAGATATCATACTCTTGCCAGCTTTGTGATAACTCAGGGCAGCGGGATCCTTTTGGGTGTCGAGAGGAAATCCAAACAAGTACCCAAAAATCAATTAAACTGGGTTTGATATTCTGAAACCCATTTGAATTGAAATCTGAAACCCTTTTAAATTAATTTGAGCACACATAAAAGAATACACGAACAACAAGAATCAATGGTACCTTTCTCTTTTAATGCATGAAACCTTCATTCATTTCTTTTGCATATTTAACCTGGGAATTCCCGTCGATCAGTTTACACCTGAAACTTACTCCAATTTCTGTTTAACTGCCCAATGACGCCGGGTTCAAGATTTGCGACATTTAGTCTCAACACAAATTTAACATCAACTTGTGAACAATTACATAATACTCTGAAATAATTTATCGTCACTGTGAATAACATAAACCAAACACGATTTTTATAAAATCTATTGGCAAATTAATTAAAATGGCAGAAATTTTTAGTTTCTCTGCTAGCTCCGAGCACTATTTTATCTCTCCCTACCAACGTTCCCTTTAAAATTTTTCCCCGGTCGTGGGGCGTTGATCTACATTTGAGCGCTTTTGCGCTGCTCGCCGTTACCTTCGCCGCTCCCGCCCGCTGCGCGCCTCGAGTCGGCCTGGCAGTGACGGCAGCGCCTGCCGGTGGTCGTGCGTCGGCTGATGCCAGCTGCTCTCGGCTGCGGCGCGCGCCGCAGGTCCTCGTCTGGCCTTTCCCAGGCGCCTTCTTCCCTCTTCCTCTCACGTCCTCGTCTGCTTCTTTCTTGCCCCGTCGTCTTGTGCGAATGTCCCTTGCACGTCGCAACTGACTGAATAATTGCGCGTTTGCTTACTTCGGGCGTACGCGTCGCACTAGATATCACAGTCTACTCAGCGTCTCTAATCGAAAATAACTGCGTCTAACTGCAAAGTCCACAAGAGCACGATATTTGCCGGGGATGTTCGTCAGTATATATAGGAAGTATTTCATGGCACCGGCTCGTGACTGGCACGGAAATATCATCCTACATCGCGCACCAGCGTGTGCTGAGCGTGTGATTGACTCTTCAGCCATAACCCAGCCTTACGCGCTGGCGCGATATTAAGATAATTTGCCACGGCACGAACTCTGTGTAAAATAATATGAACCTTTAATAATAGCAGTTTTATTACGTGTGCATAATGTCTTGCAGAGAGAGGGCTATTTATGATAAAACGTTGGAAGTTGTATTGCAGTTAACGTTTGTCAAAAAAGGGGAATGGAATATTTCATGGAAGTAAGAGAGAGGCGGCAGAATGGTCGGATTTTCCGTTTAAATGAAGCTCACAATTTGAAGACCACGGTAAGTATAGGAGGCAACACGGAAACCAAAAATTGATTTCTGTTGACGTGAAGAGAGCTCAAAAAGAGTCTGGATCACCTCGGCTACGTCCATCTATATCTGACTTTGTCTTCAAAACGCGTCGTTTTATTTGTGGAGAGGAGGAACCACGATACCGCGAAGAAGTCCACATCTCCCTCATCTCGATCAGGTTTATCGTCTAGTTTCCCTCATCCCTTGAGCAAATGCTGAGATGATCCTTTGTTTTGCTTCTGGACATACATGAAACTTCATTATCTGTGCACGATTTATAGAATTCAGAGAGAAATATAGTTATTCAAATTATCGTTTTTCATGTTGTCGCGGCAGGAAATATTATTCCTTCATGAACATGATGAGGGATAAGAGCCCAAATTTATAGCTGATTTACCCTTGAAAATAGATTTTATTACATCACAGCGAATATTTTTGTTAATAATCCTTTCACGCATAATAACATGCATTTCTTTCTGTATTCAAAATTCAAGGAGTAAATGGCTTAGGACAGGTATTACAGAATTAGGAAAACGTGTACAGAATTCACTTCTCCCCGAAGCACGTCATACACAGTTTTAATTGTTTTTACGTAAAAATAAATGTAAAATTTAAATTTATAAAAAATCAAAATGCTTCCCTGAAAACGAAATCTGGTATACCCTGTGAGGAAATTAGCTATTAGAGAAACTTTGTTATGACTCGCGAGAAATGCTGATAATTTTGGAAGCTCTACTGTATACTATTGTGTTTGCCTAATGCACACTCTACCAAAACCACTGTTTCTCCGATCTACATCTCCCGCTCAGTCTGCTCCGTCTCTGGCGGCGCTCCCTTATCAAGCAGCCGGCGCCGTAGCCTCGCTTCACGGCCACCGGCTCGCCGGCTAGCTGATTTTTCTCATTGGCCCGGGCGCTTTCCGGTCTGATGCCCAGCGCCACCCGCCGCCGCTGCCGCCTCGCGCCGCTTTAGGCGCGCTCTTCAACTTTGTCACACAGCCGCAACAAAAAGTGATTGAAGTTGATTTTCTTCCACATCCGAAAATAGTTAAAGCACATATACTTTATGTTCTTCAAGGATTTTCGGATACTTCGAAGGAGCAAATACGCCCCTACGGATTCTATGATATCAGAGTAATAATAATTTAATAATACCAATTACTTGTCCACAATAAATTCTTAAAGCAAGATAAACCGAAACTGCAGAGCCGCCGTGAGATAGGACGGCGGAAAGAGCTGGGCTTGGTCAGAGGCCCTAAAAGTAAAAGGTTTTCAGCGCGCTCTAGCTTCCAAACAGTTTTTCAGACATTTAAAGTTAAAGTATGCATTTTGTGGAAATTTAACTACGTGAATTGTTTAGATAGCAATTGTTTCGGTAAAATTCGCTAGTTTCGCTAAAATGTTCCGCAATTTTCGCTATGAAGCCGACGTTTTTTGAGTTGGCAAACATCAAATTCAAATCCAGCATACACGAAAACAGAACCGTTGAGAAAAAACTTCCGGAATTTTTCTTGGATTGGACCCTTATGAGCATCAATTTGCTGGACTATTTCTCAACACCGCGTAAGTAACCGATATGCCGTAATTCAAAATCCCTTTCTTTAGTGTTTTAGTTGTAGAAAGACGCCGAACTTTTGCAATTTTCGAAAACTCAGAGTTCAACGAAAATAGGACCAGCCCAATTTTTATAAGAATACTCTATCCGAGAAAGAAAAAAGTTATTCAAAAATTTAGAGCCATTTTTGAGAAAATTTTGAAAACGTCGAAGATTCTTGTAAAGTATCCACAAGAATCAGAATAACCGTTTCAAGTTCGCAAGGCCTCCAGTTCGGCCATATCGATAGGGAAGCGTCAGTTTTGAAGAAAATTGTTTGAAGTGTTGGGTGTTAATGTTGACCACAGACCGATAGACAAGCATTTTGCGGTAAACCAATTTTTTGGAATTAAGAGACTAAAAAAGTGGATCTGATAATACAAAGCATTAGAAGAAGAAGTAGTTTAAAACACACAGAAGCAAGAATAATCCACTCTTTTGGTATCAAGGACGCAGAAAACGAGTTTTTCTGTCGAAAAATCGCTGGGTTTTGCTGCACCATTATAATAGTTTCTCTCAATCACAAAGAGCATAGTGCAGTTCATTGAAGATAAGTACAAATATAGTGATGAATGGTCTTGTTGCAAGACATTTCATCCTTGCATCATGGACGAAACCTTGATGAAAAGACATGGGGAGATCATGGTAGAAATAATCGCCATGGGGAAAATATTGTGCAGCCTATCCGGCTTCAGCCAATGACATTCGTGCACCAGTTACGTCACTAAATTAGCCGTAATTTTAAATTAAATCCTAAACCAAAATTATCGCCTTGTTACAAGTCATTGAAGCAGCTATAAATGAAGTAATTTTTAAAATATTGTATCTTTTATTTCAACTTTATTTTCATCATCTTATACTTGAAAATTGTCACTTAAGATATTTTCGAAACGTTTCTCAACACTCCTTGCTTCCCATGCAGCATGGCAACCAGCGCACGGAGGATTTGTTTTAAATTTATTACTTTCTGTTCGATAATATGTCTTTCAGAGCATTGAAATTTACAAAAAAGAGAACTGGAACCGCAATAGTCTTGTAGAACTTAATAACGGTATCTTTTCTTACTTTCCTAAACAGAGTTTGCTTCATTCTACCTAGTAGTTGCAGGAACTTCGAGAGTTTTTGACTTGGTCCTTAGAACGATCGTATGCTTGTTGTATCCCAGAAAATTAAAATTTGAAGTCAGCTCAATTAATTTCAATCTTTGCTCGAAGAGGAAAGACTCCTATTTACCTTACATCACTTTGGTTTAAGATGTGGATATTTATAAATAATATTCTATGACAATGTTAAATAGACTTAAAATTACCCTGAGCAGATTTTCTTCTGAATCTGTTAGAATAACTTGGTCATCTAAAAAAAGCAATGTATTCAAGGGCATATTTCCAATAGAATTTGATATCAATTGGTTTTCTCATCGCCTAATCACGTTATCAAAATAAAAGTTAAAAAGAGTGGGCGAAATAGGATATCCCTGTTTTTCACCTTGACTGAGTAATTTGTATTTATCACTCGGCCCTTCACCTCTTTCATTCTTACAGTAGTACCCAACTACGAAATCCTAGGCATGGAACCATTGTTCTCAGAAAACATAATTTTGATCCATTCACTGTGTCGAAAGGCTTTTCTAGACCTACAAACGCCATAAATTTGGAAACAGTGTACAGTGTACACTATGTACTATTAGATAGATAGATACTTTATTGATCCAGCTAGTCATAACATATGACATGGGACACGTCAAATACAGCACAATACAAAACAGATCAAAAATATTTACACAACAACCTATGCTTACATATACGATAATTACATATCTAACCCACATATACATTATGCTTTTATATACGCTCAATGCAACCTTGCTTATACATACAACAATTACACATCTAAACAAAACATAAACACACTCCGCTCCAACACACATTCATCACTAAATAGTCTTATAATTTAGAAATTCGTCTACATTGTAAAAGTTATGACTGGACAAAAAGGAAAGCAGACCCAGAATATTTTCTATAATCTGTGAATTCATTTCCTATGATTTTGGTCCTTTCCTTCCATTTTGACATTTCATTTTGCTCCTCTGGTAAGAGCACCTCTGAAATTCTTGTTAGACGCCGATTTAAAATGTCAGCATATATTTTGTATTCGGTATTCAAGGGATTTATCCATCTAGAGCAGATTTTCCTAATACCCTTTTTGTAGAATGGGACGACCACAGCAATTCTCCGTGAAATGTGACCATATATCCAGCAATCATTATGGAAGTCCGGCAGCTCTAGCAAAAATCTTTCAGATGCATATTTGAAAAGTTCGTGGTTGATTTTGTCTGATTTAGGCGGTTATCATTTTTTAATATTTTTAAGAGCACCGTTCAATTCGTCCATTGTTATTGGGTCTGCTATTTCTCCCTTAAACGCCATTTACTCTTCTCGCTGCTCCCCGATTGCTCACAGATTTGATAGCTAAGCAAGTCACTTATCGTCCGGAATCAAACAGTTTGAAGTTATATACTCGTATAAAAAATACAATTTTATAATTATTTTGTATCCTAGCTGTTATGTGAATATCGGCAAACCTTCCATTAAATGAATCGACTGGTAGTACATTACTCATCACACTTTTTAAACATACTTTTTTGGTCATTACCTTTCATGCCATGATGTTCACAGATCACTTTATCGGCAAGGAGATTCTCCTTTTTGGAGATACAAGATAATGCGCGAGGTCATTCAAATGTTAAAAGCAGGAAGTAATTTGTTCGTGTAACTAATAGCATGATCATTATGACAGACAATTATGTAACGCTGCAATAGTATAAAATGAATGCCACATTTTATGTCATCCCACGGCCTGCGAATTAGTAAAAGCCTATGTGAACGAGCACCATGTTTCGACAATCGTTTTTAGTAGTATGCTTTTCTATTAGCATAGTCGTTTCTTTGCCTTTTGGAAAGGTAAGTTTCTGATGTTCAATTTCTATTATAGTACAATAGTTGCTTCACAAACAATATAATACACAGTCTCGCTGTTGTGCAACTTCTATGTGCTCGAGTACTTTCTAAGCGCAGTGTACATCTTCAAGACTGATTGTCTGTAGCACCGGATTCTATAAGCTAAACAAAACGGCAAAAGAGTTAATTTTGATAAATAATGGAACGGCTGGTATTGATAGCAAACGGCCCAATTTATTTGCAAGTGCTTCCTCCATAGTAACTACGAATGAGCATGAGATAATGTTTCTTACAAAAATATCTTTCAGGCATTTTTAGGTTTATAACGTGGTACTGAACTTGTTAAGGTGAAGAACTACTTGTAAACCTAATGAATGTTAAGGGAGTACAAAATTTCATGATTCTTCTTTCCATCTTCCCCAATCTTCCGTCTTTGGAACAGCATTAATAAACCTTCATCCTGACGTATATGCAGTTTTATAGCTCAAAAGAACCTTAAACGCTGATTACACGACTGAAAATTCGAGATAGTTTTGTCTAGGCGATCCCAATATTTTTCTTCCCTGTACTACAGTATAGAGGAAAAGTAAGTAATGGTAATGCGCGAAATAACGAAACTTTTCCTCCTCTTAGTGTTTTTACTTTACTATTACTGGATTTTTAAACTGATGACACTAAAACAGCACGTACTTTCTCGCCTTTAGTAATAGTTACATAATACTATTTATACCACAATTTCTCTCCGAATTAACACATCTCAGTCATCATTTTTTGTAAAACTCATTTGAAATTGTACATTTGGTGCGAAAATTGAATGGTTTCAAACAACAGATTTTTCATTCAAAACTGTAAATGAAAATATATTGTTGGCATTAAATTTATTGTGTAAGGTATGTAATGTATTCACGAACATATCATATGAGTTTTTTAATTTTGCAATATTCTGCGTAACCAGCATGCCAAAAAATAATATAATTAAAAGTTAATCAATAATACGATACTGATAGAGTAGGCAAACAAATTCAAATAGATCGAAAAATATATAATAGTAATTATTAAACACTATAGCATTGTAATATTCTCAAAATGCCTAAAAGTATTAGTTTATATTAACGCGGACAAAAGACAGCGGTTATTATCGACTTCTGTTATCAATGCGGCGTTACAACAATGGGCGCTATTTCGTATGGGATACACATTTTGTCAAATAGCATTGTTGATAACACTAGCAAAAAATTGAAAATGGTTACACAAATATAATAATTAAATATAATATATTTATATTCATCAAAATTAATCGGCTTTTACATGCATTACACTTCATTCCCACATCTTATTAAGCAAAGCGAAATCATCTATTCGTTTTTACATTTAACACCATTTAACGCAATTTAAAATGAAATAACATAAATATAATTAAATAATAATAATAATAATAATAATAATAATAATAATATGAAACATGTATTAATATACAAATTCTGACTTACGTAGCATCCAACTGCGTAAATTGGGAGTGAGCGACTTAAGGTTAGCACTCTTCATTTCATATTTATTTCAGGTACGTTTTAAATAATTTCTAAAAGATTAATTTGTAAACGTTTAACAAAAGCTCCTATGTAAGAAACGAAATAAATATGAAATATACTATCCATTCTAACTCACGTAGCATCCAACTGCCTCAAAATACCTGTAAAATTACGATCACGAAGATTTGAAGAGCGGCGATTTAGTTTGACGCCCAATTATTCACAAAATACTAACTTTTTCGAAAAATTCAACATGGCCTTATTTGAAGATCAGTTTTCGATTAAGACATTTCATTAAGAAACTAGAGGTATACAGAATGTCACAGACTTTCTCGTGTAAAATATTCTAAGTTCCTTGGTGTGGATTGGCTTTAGGGTTTTGCCCCATCCTCTTGCCAGCTGCCATTTATCGCCACCAAATTCATTTTTTGACATTTTCTCAATTTTTCGGTTTCCTAATTAGAGAACCGAAATATTACTTGCAGAATATTAAAGAAGAGTAAAATCTCGTTTTAAATGACAATTTTCATTGAAAAATGAGAGCCGTTTTTAAGAAAATGTCGTTTAAGCGTTACTGTAAATGCCAAAATTGAAGCTCATTTCACACGAATCTATTAGTTTTCGAAAAACTTTTTGGAAGTCATTCCCTCGCAAATGAAATAATGTATACAAAAAGCTGGAAATGTGCATATTAACAGCGTAAGATATATTTAAAAAATTACATTTGTGTAATTTTTGAAGACACAAAAGAATACAAAAAATGGACTTTACGTCATAAATCAGTACAATTAAAACTCTCATTTCGAAAAATTTTTAGAAAAAATTTGGAGCTGTTTTTGAGACAAATCTTGTTTTTGTATTTTTTAAAATTGCAAATATTGCACGTCATAAGACGAGAAAACTGCTAAAATTTTCAAAAGATGTACATGACTTTAATGAAAGAACTACTTATGGACAACAAATTTCATTTGAAGGAAAAATCTCTTTCTTCAATTTTGTAGCTGTGGGAAGACGCTGAAAAAATGCAAACTGTTGCAATTAACGAAAATTCAGAGTTAACCGTCAAAATCGGACCAAACCACATTTATAAATGTATTTTATTATATTGTCAGAAGAAATTTAAAGAAAAAATTTGGAGTATTTTTTAGAAAATTTTGAAAATGTCAGGGGGCTTCATGTAAAGTACCCTCAAATTGTAAAGAATGTTTCTCAAAATCTCGAAGCTTCCACTAGAGCCAGATGGACAGGGTTTCTTCAATTTGGAAAAAAAACCAACGCACGGTTTAGGCGCTAGTAGTGTTCACAGGCGGACGAACGGTTTTTCGGCATGCAGGACCCACAAAACAGGTATTGTGGCTGCACCACGTGTTAGAGGCTTTTCCCCCTTAATTTAGCAATTGTTTTTATGCACCTTTTCGCTGCCAGAGCCCGGTAAAGATTTTTTTCACACCGAAAATACGCCGTTTTTTTCTCGCAGCATTACATAACTTTCTCTATACTACGTATAATACTACTTATATATGTACTAAACGAGAAAGTAAAAAATGTATCTTCATAATTGTAGTTGTAGGAAGACGCCGAAAATATTTTGAATTTTTTAGTTTTCGAAAAATCAGGGTTTGCTGCCAACATCAGACCTGCGCCTTTCTCTTAAACGTCCTTTAAACGGTTAAGACCAACCACAAAAGTTAATCAAAATAGATGGCGCCATTTTTTTAATGCCGCAGGGGCTTCACGTTAAGTATTCCCCAAAATTAAAATATCGGTTTCAAATTCAAGGAGCCGCGAAGTCAGCCAGAGCGTTGGGGGAATATCAATGGTGGAGAAAATCGGCTGAACGGTTTAGCCGCTAGCGTTGTTCACAGACGGACGGACGGACGGACAGAGGTTTTGCCGTCAATCGATTTTTCGGTATCAAGGACCCACGAAACATGGATTCTGGCTATACCACGTGTTAGAAGACTTCCCCCCCCCTAAATTTAGCAACTGGATTTATCCACTTTTTTGTTACCAGGGCCCTGTAATAAGAGTTTTTCTGACGAAAACTCGCCGTTTTTTCGCGAAGCATTACATAACTTTCTCTTCTTAAGAAGTTCCTTCTTAGGCGCGAGAAAGTAAAATGTTTATCTTCATAATTGCGGTTGTAGGAAAACGCCGTAAATTTTTTTAATTTTTTTAATTTTCGAAAAATTTATTTTTAACGAACACGAGACCTGCGCCATTCTCTTAAACGTCCTTCACACTATTCAAAACAAAGTGTAATGGAAAACGGAGCCATTTTTTGAACATTTTGAAAATGTCCCCGGGGTTTCCTGTAAGTTACCTCCGAGGTTTCAAATTCGAGAAGCCGCGACATCAGCCCAATTTGCGGAATATCAATTTGGGAGAGAATCGACTGAACTGTTTAGTCGCTAACGTTGTTCACTGATCCTAGGGAACTCGTCCTTTAAATACAGGGAACTTGCCCCCCCCCCTTTTATCCATCGCCTTCACGAAATATTTCGTCAATCTGAGTTTGATTTGCAAGAGCTAAACGGAGGTTGCGATTTCTTGGTCTCTGCTTGTGATTCCAACAACTTTGGCAATGCAGAAATAATTGTCCGTGGAGTGGTGCTATGATTAATTCTATACCATAAGTATTGCAAATGCCATAGGTCGTGAATTTCCGTGTAGAAAAATGACTACACAGGTCAGGAATTTTACCTAATTTCACTTTGTCTTTCTAATTTTATGGAGTTCCATCAGAATTAAATATTACTATCCTGGCGCTTTCTCTTTTACAGGGTGTATGGCACGCTGTTATCTTGAAAACGACGTCTTGTACTACCGCAAGTCCTTGGAATATTTCCCTTAATTTTCAGACAAAACGGATCAATGAGTATTCGTCCACTATGATGGGATCTTTCATCATTGGAAAAGAAGTACCATCACTTTCCAAGGTATGAATAAATCTAACACGTTGCTTTCTAAGTGAATTCTCTTCCAGATGTCTCTTTAAGTAGTATTAATGGAATCGATTTTTTAAATACATTCTGTAAAAGAGGACTCAAAGGTATTTATTCTTCAGAATACGCAGTGGCATCCACATAGTGGCTAACTGAGCCATGTCTTTCAACGTAATCCACTTTTTGAAATTTCACTAAATTTTATTTAAAACATTTACCATATTGGTCGCCTCACGTTACAAAGGAGTGTGATTCCATTCAATTCGAGCTACTGTGTGCTAATTTCAGCTACTGTGTGCTAATCTCTCTTGATTATACTGCTTGAAACATAGCCCACCATGTTTTCTTAAACAGACTTCATTAGAAACGTTGATCTTCTTGTTACTTCTATGGCCAATAATGTGCTTAGCAACAGTTAATCTAGTCATATTAATGGCATTCCTTTCCGTAGAAACAATGTAAACAAAGTTACTTCATGTTTAAATATTATCAACCTCGCACTCATTTATAAACAATTTTCTCAAAATTAAATAACTTTACATAAAAATGAGAAGATAATATTGAAAGATCTTCTCAATTAGCACAATTGCTAATTTTGCTTTCCTGAAATATTTAAATTGAAAGTATTGTGTTAGAAACGAACATTTATTCACGTTCTCAATGACCGTTCCCCTAAAAAAGAGATCTTCAGAATAGCTGAACTTCTTTTTATATAGTGGAATAGGGGTGGGGTGGGTGGATTTGGAGCTGTTTCGGAAAAACTTTCGTTAGAGCACGAAACATTGTTCGTTCATGGAGGTTACCGCTTAAGGGACCTCCTCATCGAGATGGCCGCTTGAAAAGGTTTCCTTATGGAAAATGCATGGAAAACTATTTAGCCCTAATACGAATATAAGGTTCCGTTAATTTTTAAAGCACATTGGATGTAATATACAGACTTTATTAAAGCTTAATAGTGAACTCTGGAGTGAGAAGGTAAAGAAATGGGGCCCCAGAAAATCAGTTTATAATTTACATAAAAATCTATTTTTTGTTGTTTTTGATTTTTCAGATCGACGCTTATACTTACGCCGAGAAAGGAAATGGAGAGACAGTCAAGAAGATTTCTATCACATACAAAGACATATGTCGACTCATGAATGAAGAAAATATTTTTCTTGATCCTTTTTTTGAAGGCAGCGATCTTCCGCGTCAGTGTCCTTTGAAACCCGTAAGATATTTCCACTCAACTTACCTAGAGTTGTAAGCTAATACATGGAAAATGAAGAACGCGTTCTAATTAATTAAGCAATTAAACATAATTGCACAACTTCTGTGCAAAAGCATAAAAGGAAGGCCATCTGGCGGCGCAAAGCAAAGTCGCTCGCCTTTCATCAAGGAGATCCGGGTTCGATTCCCGTCGAATGTCATGTGAAATTTGTTCCAACAAAACTGGTTTGGCTGCTTCACAAGGGCTAGTCCAACCCCTGTGAAGTGTCCTAAATTCTACCCCTATCCTAGCTGCTTCCAAATTCTGGCCGCTGGGTTGTGACGCAGGAGCGCGTAGCAGGAGGCGCGTATGCGGAGATGCTACCTGGCGGTCCTCTTGACAACTGACCGCGACGAGACGTGACGGACAGAAATATCTACAGTAACGGAGGATTACTCCAGATTTAATGTAGAAAGTAACGGAGGATTACTCCAATAGCGCTAAGAAGGGGTTAGGAGACGCGTTGCGTCGTGAGTTGACGCAACAAATGTAAAAAACAATGTTCAATTTCCTTGACACTAAACACAGTTTTCAAAGCCCACCACACACGTCACATAGCTTCTGTCGTTTTGCGTGAAATATAATATGAAACGTCATTAAGCCGATAGACACCAAGTCTGTTGTTTGTGTTATCGGCCGTGTGTCTTTCAATCCTTTTCGTAATACCATCTTATAAGAAAAATAATATAAATAAAAAATGTTCTTGCCTTTGCTTACGTAGGGAATGCAACGCCCCCTTCTATATCGATTCAGACGCGAGTCCAATACCAACTATAATATTGGTCTTGGCGATACATTTCAATTCCATTGTTTAATACGTGGTGACTTTGTTCGACACCATTAAAAATATGCATTTTCCACAAAATTTGAGATGGATGTTCCAGACGATCTTGTGGAGACAGCGAATAGTGCCAATTTCGATTTGTTACCAATAAAAACGAAATTACGGTATGAGAAGGAATACGAAGATTTCAAATATTGGCGTCAATGCAAAAACGTAAATGAGGTGAATGAAACAGTAGTGCTGGCTGCTCACGTGATTCCTTAACGTCCGGCGGCCGTTAAGATTCCCTTTTCATTCCTCTATTGGGTTTCGTTACGCAGATGTGTTTACAGCACAGTATTACGAAATAATAAACAAGAGGTTAAAAACTGAACTTTAATTCTTAGAAGCAACGTTCGAAATTAAAGAATAGATTGTTGATTTTATTTTCTAGGATAGGGTCAATATTTAACATTACCTACCATTCAGTATTGCCAGATATGTTGCGAGCTCTTTCCCCACTACTACTACGGAATTTCCACAAATAACCTCTCCAATTAAACAAAATTCCCCAAATTGAAAACGAAAACTATTCACCAAACTATGAACCAACGACCTGAGCTATCCCTGACTATTCCATTGGTTGTCCCCTTACATTCAAGTAATTCAAATGAACCAATCAGCGCCTTCTAAACTGTTCGAAGCCGTATCGTTTTTCTTTCTCTATGGCTGTTTATTACCTCTTTTTGATACATAAAAGAGAGGGAGAATAACGTTTCATGTTTCTTTTTTACCCATAATATTTAAGAGAACACTATTTCTATATCGACTCCGGATGAAAATAATTCTCCCGGCATATGTGGTAGAGTAGTGCATGTTAATGCAAGTGTGTGTGTGTGTGTGTGTGTGTGTGTGTGAGCAGTGACGATAGGACAAGGAAGTGTTGGAAATATCGCGCTCGGTCCGTGGCCCGTTTGTTAGGGTACTGCTCCGGCATTCGCCTGGTGATGATCGGAGAAACCACGGAAAACTACCGATCAGAGCAGCCGGCCGCTAGAATTCTCCTCCAGACAGCGAGTGAATTGGACCTGGCAAGGCAGAATCGAAAATTATGCCGCCTTCGGGACTCGAACCTAGGACCTCCCGGTGAGTGGGACTGCATCGACATCAATCGATGCCCTAATCCATCTCTCCGTGAGAGGGTGCATGCATTGTCAAATATCGTAATGCAAAGAATATCGTAACACCAAAAGAGATTTCCAATTTTAAATCTACATATCTACGTAACCAAATTTTTTCCCCCAAATATTTATGGGAATGTCTGAACTGGCCCCCTCCCCTCGAAATACTCTGTCCCTTTTTGTTGTTTTTTTCTACACTCGGGGGTCCGTGTGTCCGTTGCAGGGGGAGTACCGCATGCGGAACGTGACGTACTCGCTGAGCGGGGAGTACACCGGGGTGGTGCCCGTGGGCGTGCACCGCGCCGAGCTGCGCGGCTTCTGCGGCGCCTCCGAGCTCTTCTGCCTGCGCCTCGTGGTGGAGCTGGCCACCTCCGGCCGGCGCATGCGCAGACAAGCCCCCGCGCACGCCCGCCAACCAACTTTAGTTAACAACATGCGGCCGCTGCTCATGCATTCCTTTACTCTAATAATAAACGAAGAAAACTATTCCACGGCAAAAACGTCACGTTTGTGTTGACATAAGCTGTTCTGTATTACCTTCACCCGAATTTTGTAATGCTGATCGGGCCAAAGTGCTGTCCCTGACCGTTCCTGAGTGCTGTACCCCTGGCTGCTATCTCCTCTAGATTCAGAAAGTCCAGTGCATTGTTTGCAGCAGATAATAAGACTTTTCAATCGTTTCTACGTCGTGATTTCCGTCTTCGAAGGAAGCTAACGTTTCGCTCAAATTGGCATCTCCGAGAACGTAGTTACGCCTCTGCATTTGTCCCTGATTGGTTCGCAATTCATCGAAAACTGATGTTGAAAGGGACACGGAATCTTTGGGTCTGTCAGTCACCAGTGCACGACGGGTTGCCTACCAACCAAGAGCAGATGTCACTTCCAGAACTCCCATAATCGTCGTTGACGATGACACTTTCTACGCGAAGAAAAAAAAATACAGGAGAAAGGAAAAAAAAACACTTTTTGAAGTTAATAATGTACCGTTCACTAAGTTTAGACATTATACACTTTCTATATAATAGTATTAAATATTTATTTATTGTTTTTTAGCACCTTACGAAAACTCTCATCTGGCTCTTACCCTATACGAGATATTCAATTATCAATAAATTGTAAAGTTCATGTAGGAAGTTTTTTTATTTTCTATTTTAAGACAATTTCTAGTTTTCTTTGCAAATTTTCTTACCCAACTAAAGAACAAGCAAATCCTAAATCATTGATAGCAAACTGTAAAAATCAGCAATTCCGTCACGTAAGAGGTTGTCTATCATCAACGACGGTATATTTTTCACTACATGTACTCTGGCAAAAGTGATCTTCGACGCTGTATATGGCGCAGATATTCCTACCAATTGTTCTGACAAACACATTGTGCACCGTGACGTCACTCGATGGGCAACGCCGTTCGCCGCCGCTGCCAGCTCAGTCGACCTGAGAGGGAAACGGTGGGGAATCTAGGCGCCAAAGAAGTTGTGACGTTCAAGTTAACTAGTTGCCACTGACAGAAAACAACAGACTGGCGAGAACTGCAGTCCCCATCCTCAGTTAGAGCTTTGAAGGTAGTGAAGGAACGGGGCGGAGGTGGGCGGTCCTTACATAAGGACCAGCGCTCCCGTGCGAGAACTCGCTTATGTTAACCCCCACCCTCTTCCCTATTTTTGCATTTCAATATTAAGCCTGTAATATATCTTTTTCTTCAAGACCCTCTTATCCTCTGCCACTTGTTCTATGTCTCCTTATAATTGATAAGAATACAATACACACTAATGTCAATACAAACTAATCTCATTTTTGTTATTACAGAGCAGAGAGGTACACCCGTTTAATTCAGTCGCGTAGAATATCAAGTAATTAGTTTAATTTCACATACAGTTGCAGATTCTACAGGATCTGAACAAGTGGGATAGAATCGAGAAGCGTCGAACCAACAATAATGTAATAGAACGTTCAAGAAAATCTCATGCTCTAGATTGCAGTGCGAGGAACGTAACTTTGAGGCACCGGCGTCAAAATTTTAGTTTTTAAGGTCTTAAAACGCTTTGTTTAGGAGTTATTTCATGATTTTTTAATCCTGCATAGTGTTGCGGGTTGCTTTTGAAGTGAATATTTAGTTTTTTTTGTTTTTTGTTTTTTTTAAGTGCAATTCGGCACGTCTGCGTGAAATTCTCTTTCTTTAGAGACCTCATTTATAAAGGTTGGTTGCCTGTGAGAGTCGCAAAAGGTATGTATACTACTGAAATAATATAGGAGACGATATCCTACAGTAACTTGTATCCATTCCCCATAAATTTTCTTGGTATTCTCTTTTTATACCCTTGTACTCAGTACGGCAGGTCAACTGTTTAAGGTTTAGAGGATGTTAGGAATCCTTTTTCATTTAGCCTTCTTCGGTAACTACCTACTTCCATGGCACTCTGTGTAGTATATACCGTCGGCAGTCGCCTCTGTAAAACTTCACACCAATTCGCTTCTGCAACATCACGCACGCCTCTCAATAATTCAATAATTTTTAATAATAAATAATATAATTTTTAAGTAATAATTGGACGAAACGATGCATTTTAGCTTTTTAGTCTTTTTGATTCTTTCCCCGCAAAGTTCTATGGATTTTTTCAAAGGGAAACGATTTCTCTAATTCCTGAGCGCTGTTCCGGGTCACCACACTAAGGCCTACACTATGTCCCATTAGACCTCCGACACTTTCGGGCTAGGCATCGGCGGGAAATCGATGCTCCACTCCCGAGGAGTTGGAGACGTTGGAGGAAGTTGTAAGATCGTGGTTTTGAAACTGAATAAATTGTGAAATCCTATGGTTTGAAAGACAAATAGAAAATATACATTGTAAAAAAGAAATATTAAATGAAATATTTGGTGAACATACTCTGTGGAGAAAATAGTAAGTCAAACGCATTGGAACAACGCATACAAGGGGTGGATAAAAAGTAATGAGAATTTTTTTCTCTAACATTGACAGAGGTGCTTACATTAACGCACCTTCAATATAATCGCCTCCGTTATTAACGACCGTTTGTCAAATCTTCGGAAGGCGTCGTACACCATCTGCACGGCTATTTCTGTTAATGTCCAATATTGACTACCATATAGCATGAATAATTTCTTCTCTGCTATGGTACCGGCTTCTTCGCCGTGGTTCTTACATTTTACTGACGTGATCATAATCACAGGGACTCGCATCGGGTCAGCAAGATGGATGTTCCAGAATCCCCCATTGCCAGCGGCGCAAGAGTTCTCCTGTATGAGGGTCATCCTTCGCATCATCTCTGACAAATCTGAACGCTATTACCCTTCGTGCGACTGGAGTGTGGCAACGCTAAATCACCACATGCTTCGCGCAGTCCCTGAAAACATTCTTGCGTACTCACACATCGTACCACTTCAATTTTGAGCCACGAACGTTGCTCTACCTTTGTAAACGATGTTAGGGCGTTTCGACGAATCCTATGAAGTTCAACGATTTACACACTGCAGAAGGCTGGCATGGCACTGTTCCCGCTCGCTGCACACACTCCTCTAATAGTATTTCCTTTTGTCACCACAGATGGCAGCACGCCTACTCACGGGCTTTACGTTACAGCAATATTCTCATTACATTTTATACAACATATGTTTTATCTAAAAGAAAATAAAAACATAACTGGTAGAAAATTGTTCAGAATGTGCTTGTTTCAAATATTACATTTGTTGCAGTTGCAATTCACATTCGATTCAATGTTGCACCACTCGGAACAAAACTCTTTATCACAGTATACGTATTCTGCAATATTTTCTCTAGCCTCTTCAGAAAAATATTCACACAATAACCCACGTGATATGTTTCCGAAGAAAGGCCCAGACAATGTACTTCGTGGAGCGCAAACTATCAGCGATTGTGTTGGATCGAAGCGACGAGTCTCTAACAGCCAACTCCTTCGGGTGTCGAATTCTAAGCTCCTCCGGGGCCCAGCGGAGCATCCTCCGCCCACCAAAGCGGTAGAATTGGAGATCTCCGAACGGCAATGCTGTGTCACAAACATTAACTTCTTTTCACATCTTGAAATCGAATTTTTTCACAAAACATTCTCCGGGGTTTCGATTTTGATACTGTCAATGTGGTTTTTTCAAACTTTTGCGCCCACGCGTTTGTTTGTTTTTTACTTTCCGGATGCTTCATGAGAAGAGAGATCTTGAATTGGTTATATCAGCATGTTGGTATTCAAAAAGCAATGGCCGTGGAAAATATCACGTTACAAGAAGCATCTATAGTTTCCCAAAACAGGTGAACGTTTAACTACAAGTTAAAGAAGTTTTTGTTGTCCAGTGACAATTCAGAACGGCTTGTTTTTACCGGTGGAATGGAAGTCATCGTAACGCTACCAGATTCCAAAGCAAGCGTTTGAAATGCAAGCTTTTTTAAGAATAGTAAATGAAGCTGCAAAGATCCAGAGCCCCGAGCAGCATTTACCCTCGTTCCTCCGAATATTTGGGATTTTACATACAATAAATAATTTTATTGCACATTATTTACATCTATAAATATGATTAACTCAAGGAATTGGAGTGAGCAATATTACAGAATCTTCGAGAAACAATATTCATCAAGCCTTAATGATTCACCTTAATGATTGAAGTGAATAAAATTGTTGAAATCTCTCGAACAGAATGTGGAACAAAAATTATGACATATCTCAAAACGTTGTTGCAAATCATGAAAAATCAAGTGATTAACATGATTACTACATTTTTAAAAGATTATCTACAATACTCTCTGAGTTAGTCCACTGTTAATACAGAAACCTTTCCTGTTTATGAAAAAGAAATTACTTCTACTTGTGACCTTGTATGACTGGCGTGTCAACTCCACGTTGGATAAGGTTCTAGTTTATGCTGCACATGTTATCCTCTTAAGATACGCAGGCGACAGTATGCGAACAAAGCACACCCGAAAGACACCGAAAGTAGAAAAATTAAACAATTTCTGCGAGGGGCCGCAACATTTTTGAAACAGGCGAAGGGGAACGAGTAGTTGGCGTCGAGATGCATCCGGCAGGTGCTCTCATTAAACTACTTGCCGCTGTTGCAAGCCGAAGCATTCGGGGAGAATGAGTACTATGGGAACCACGGTAATAAACAATTCATTGTCAGAAAATGAGCTTCGAAAGTTCTTTACAAATTATTTTATTCATTTTGATGACTAGCAAAAACTATTCATTGCTATCGCTAACTTGTTATCAGCTTAGGTTTACCGTGTGCAATCCCCTGGACGAATATCTTATAAATGTATGAAAACAACCGTGCATTAATTATTTACATCGCTTTCACGGCATGTAATTGTCATTACTTAGTGCAGCTGTTTGCCTGCAGCATTACCCTGCTTCCTCTCGCCTCCACTCTCTCTCCGAGGTCGCACCACTCGCTGTTGCCAGCCTTTCAGATGCGCTTAGCTTGGCGCGAGCGACAAATCACGTGTTTAGTTTAACAACTACTTCGAAAGATGGTTCCGGTGTGCAGATATCATTAATTTCCATCATTTTTAGGCTTCGGACTTGCGGAAATGGAAATTTATTTTTTAATCTAATATATAAAAATCATGTTTGTTCATATTTTATGCGCTGCCGTATCGCTCATCCGATTGCGATAAAACTTTATCAACTTATTGCTTGCACTTGCGCGAAGAATATAGCCATAGTACAATGGGAATGGGCGTATGTCTGTCGCACATAGACGGACGTTGATGATTTTATGAGTTTTTGCTTATTCAACTGCCCCTAAACAGAAGCTCTACGCAACCCGCCGCACCCACAAGTATTAAGCGCGTCTTCGCTGCATATTCTGCCCCCGCGATTGTAAAATATCAGCCGCAATTATTGGAACGTTATCTCAGACAATTGTATCAAATTTTGTCCCAGAGTGCCATAGCGAACCCAAAATTGAGGGGGAACATGTCAACAAAGGATACTTGACAACCATGTCCAAATCAGGACATTGAACAACCCATACTTGCGAGTCATCTATTAAAATGTTTACAGAGCGTAGCGTACAACGTCATTATCACATGACCAGTAGTGTAATACATTGGAATAGCGAAGCATTGCGGGACACAACAGCTGTATATAAAAATATTGTTGGGAAAAAGAATTGAGTATTAAACTGAGGCGACAGGTTTCATAACTTGTATCTGACAATTTGGAGGAAATTGCGATGATTGTTTGCAAAGAAGAGGGAGCAGCTGTGTAATTATTTAAAGTTATTTCTAGAACTTAAATCAAATGACAGTGAAAATTCACACGTACGTTACTAGTACCCCTCTTGTTGTGTAAAAATTCTTATATCTCATTGCGAGACGTGAAATGTCAGTTACGTGTACTTCTATCATTACTGACTCCCGACAGACTCGAATTGGGTTTCAGCGGCTTAGGTAGTGCAGGACAACCATTGAGTCTCTGCAGTCCTCTGACCGGGAGGTTCTAGGTTTCGACTCACAAAAATTTATGTTAAAACGTGCATTTCTAGGAAATTTTGCCTACTTTAACTAGGTATTGTAAATAAAGGTCTTTCAGATAAAATTGATGTTTTTTCGCAATATGGGCGAGAAACAGGAAAGTGCTTTTTTTTTTCTTTCTTTCTCGATTTCTTCTGCGAAGTCGGCCTTTCTCGAGGAGACAAACGTAAAATTCGGGGAGGGGGGACTTCCAGATATTTTTTATGTGTTGGACACAATTTGATCTAAAGTGCAAAGAGCCGAAATTTTGAAACACTAGTGCTACGTGTACGTACGATATTTTATTTCTGCTTTGTTAGCAGTTTGTTTTTCAAGGAAAATGGAGATAGATGCAACGTTTTAAGATTTAAACAACATACTGTAAAAATTTCACTATCAATACACTGAAATGGAATTTCTTGGGAGAGGCATATGACCACTTACGGTTGGGTGAAAATGAGTCTATCTCAAGACAGGGCGAATAAAGAAATGAAGCTTCATTGATTTGCGCACAAAGCTAGTTGATCGAATAAACACTTGGGCCTAGCCTGCTAACAAACTTTGCACTAGCAACTATAGTTTGCAGTTTTCAACTCATGGCATCACTGCAACGCAACATATCAAGCTCGTACGATTTGATGAGGTCATTGGCTTTATCAAGGATATTTGTTCGCAAAACAATGGGCACTCATTTAATTTGCATATGAAGCATAAGATGACGATGACATATTGCTTTATGAATAATTATCAATTAAAGAAAATAGAGGAGTAAAAGAAAGAAAAAATCATGATAACATGTTGTGAATCTATTTCATACAGAAACAAATTCCAAATGCAATTATCAGACTTTTAAAACAAAGCGGTATACGATGAACATTCTGGCAGAGTTGCTAGTGGTCACATTATTAAATTAGATCTGTACATTGACTTTATGGTTAACTGACATTCCAGAACTTTTTGTAAGGACATTGAAATCTCTTTTAAAATAATTCAATTTCCTATAATGAACATAAATGATGTTTGGTATTTTTACAGTAGGGCTATTCGTGAAACACATAATTTAACAAAATATTCACAATTTCTTTAATTTTCACATATAAAATAGGTACTTTTCACCCAGAGTATTTACATTACAAGAGATAACAAAAATGTAATAAAAATACATATATCACATCAGTCTTTCAGAAACGGTATTCGTGTACCATCATGCAACATATCCAAGTAATGAATAAACGGGATAGATTCCACAATATCATCTCGCAGTGCTCCTTGCAGCAAAGCCCACAGATATTTACGCTCATTCAAAAACCTGTAAAATGAACAATAAAAATTGTTTAAGAGTTAAAGAGTTTAAAACACCATTATCTCAAGTCAAAAGTACCTACTTGGCCTTGACTTCCTTTTGGAAATCTTTTTCCATTTTCTTAGTTATAGCTCCCACACAAACAAATAGAAACACAAGGTGCGAGCATTTCTCAATGAGCTTTAAGTAAGATGACATATTTTGCGATGCACGTGTGCTCTCACAAATAATAGAAACACGTGATAATTTAGGACATTGTGAAAGAGCGTCAATGATAGTCATCAATTGGTTAACATCAGGATGTTCAAATCTGAAAACGTAATGACAATGAGTCATAACACTCCATATTCAAATTAACGCATTAATCTGAAACTTATTTAGTAAAGTGTGTTAAGAGCTGCATGAACACACCTGCTTTTCATCCTACATAACAATCAATCTGCAAATTTCTAATTATTCATCTTAAATCTGTTTGACATAGAAATGAGGGGTAATTTCTTACCAGAAGTATCGTGCGACTATTTTATTAGTGTGCCGCGATCGTGAAAAATTCTGCTCGGACGATGGACCCTCACTAGCTGGAGAACGGTGCGCTCAACTCCCCTGCGGACGGTTTCAAGGTCTCGATCGGCAAAAGGCATGCTATCCAGTCTTGTTGAATAGTCAATTTGTGATGGCTTGCTCGAAGTTCTCTCAAACAGAAAGTATTTACGTATGACACGTACTTAAAATGTGTCAAACCGCTATGTGCATCGTAGCTTGCCAATGTTGACAAATGAAGAGCATAATTACAGTCAATTTCAACAGGACTCCACAACCGCACACACTGCTTCAGCTTCCTTAGGAGTTTACATGTCGTTTATGGAGTCAGAATTATCACACTTGGTTTGTGGCCTGCATGCTCTCCTGATCTGACTTTGGCCGATTTCTTTCTTTGGGGATTTCTGAAAGTTCGCATACATGTGACAAAACGCCACATGGAAGAATTAAGGCACAATATACAGGAACAGATCTCTGCAATACCACAGGACATCCTTCACTGAGCAAACCAGAATTTGTTTAGATGTCAAAAATGGCAGAGTTGTGGTTTCCAATATCTTCTATACACGAGTACAATTTAAACTTTCCGGCAACGAAAAGGCACCTTCCGTCTTACATGATTCTACTAACTCAACTTCCCCGGCATTCATGTCGTCGTTGACCGAGGCCAAATTCCCGCGCAACAGGCACATTTATAAAATGGTCGCACATGATATATATGGGGCTTTGTTTCGATGGACTCTTATAAACGGTACAATATTATCATTTTCCCTTATCATAATAGTGTAGAGGCATGATGCAATTTTTTAAAAGATCAACTCAGTAAGATATACTTGAGTTTTGCAATTGAATCATGATCAAATTATTTCAGACATAAAATCTTTCCAGTACAATTCTAAATAACAAAAAATGTGATATGTAATTCTTATAGTCTTAAATACTTACTGAAAATCTTCCAAGTTTCTCAATAAATTAATACATTGTACAAGCTTCCATGTTTGAGAAAATGTTCCAGAAATTCCAACATGTTTTAGTCCCAAACATCGCAATTTGGGGCAATTAGCACACACCTTGAAATAAAACATGACCAATCACATTATATGTTTTTGAACATATTCAATACATAATTATTTGTTAATATATAATAAAGTACACATGACAGCATATTTAAAAAATACCTTCAAAAGTGGAGAGAGGTCAATTAATGGTATGTTCTCCATGATGAGACTCTCCAGCTGAGGCCAATTAATTAGAGCAAGATTTACAGATTCATTTGGAGCAAGAATGGTGCAACCCCTAAAAGATAAATCTAAAGTTAATCAGAGATAATATATTTCACAGATAATTTTGACAAATATAAAAACGAACATCAAAAATCGTTTTGCATATCCTGGACTGCTGAATCAATGTGATGTACAAGATATTAAAGATACAACATTGTACTGTTTAGAGTTCTCTACGAAGAAAATAATATAACGACAAACAGCGCATATGGTAACTGCTCCGCTCTCTCCGTCTACTGTCTACATGCTCTCCTCCGCTCCCACTCTCACGTCATACTCATCGAGGATTCCCTCAAAACAAGATGCTATAAACCATTCTAGTACGAACTTGTTTCCTATCCCTAGCAGTGCGCTTAAGCAACGACTGCCGGCATTCGCCTGCTAATTGGGCACAAATATTGACACGGTCCAAACACATTGCTCAAGCTTCTGATCTTTTCACCAAGGTGACACAGGTCTTTGAATCCTGATTTAGCCCATACATTAATATTTTTAATATTTAGAAAGCTTGGTAAATAAAACCAAGCATTTCTTATTTATCTCCCGCCAAGGCACTTTTGGTCAATGACTTTACTACTGAACGATCTTTCATGTTTCTAAATTTTCATTATTTTCGCAATATTAAATGGAGGTAGATGAGGTTCCTAGTTCATTATTTACAGTTTGTCTTCACAGCTAAAATGTTTTGAAAGTATCTCTTTCACTAAATTTATGGTCTTCAAAATTAACTATTTATAGGAATAACATGGTCGAAGTGTACACCTAGTAAATTACATTATCTAACATGTACTATCCACATTTTGTGGGTCCTTGATACCAGTGGTGAATTCTCCGATACACCACGTATATCGCCAATACATCTAGTAATTCGGAGGGTATAAGAAATATTTCGTAAGTTTAATAATCCTCTAAAAAGTTACTGATTTTGAAAGCTTTAAAACAGACGCAAAAAAATAACTGTTTTGCTACTGAGAGCCAGTAAGTCTTCTGCATCCGTAAGTGCTATGAAGTGTGTTAGAGTGAGAAGTTTCAAACAGTTCTTAATGCTTTCCAGAGAATTCGCTAACACAGGCAAAGATACCACATGCCAGCCGCGATAATCTAGGGCTCCTTATGTTTCAAGGGCAGGGAGAGGGGAAGATGTGCGTCTGGGCGGTCGGTAGGCACCACAAAATATTGCTATGAACAGGCCTTCTCTGGACGTTCATAAGTTTCGCTACTCACAAGTTTTTGTGAAAATAGTTATGGGTTATTGATCCAGAAGTTAATGACTTGTGTAATTGTCTTATAGAACAATCATTAAGGGTGGAATTTCATAGTATTGGAATTTCAGTAAAGCTCGTAATAAAAGACAACGGTAGAGGTAGCTTCCATAAAGGACGGTATACATAAAATAATGTTCAGGATTCACCTCTGCTTGATACCAAAAAAAATTATTGACAGCAAAACAGGTCTATGTGTAACAAAGGCAAAACACATCATCTGTGTGACTGGCTGTGGTCGACACTAGCGCCTAAACCGTTCAGAAGATTTTCTCCAAAACTGATTACCCTGCTTGATCTGCACCAACTAGAGACTTTGAGAGTTTGAAAAGTATGTTTTGATTATTGAGGATTCTTTACTTAAAATCTCAATATTTTCAAAATTCATGGGTTGACATGACTGTCCTTACGGATTCACAGTTACGAAAATCTATGTAAGAAATTTATTATTAATTTTTTAAAATTAATTAAATTTAATTAACTTTTTTTTATTTTAGAAATTTATTTATTCATTTTGGATTCAGGAATTTTCTTACAATACCATAAATAATAATGTCTTTTTTAAAAATTAATTAAACATTGTTATCTCTTGCTCTTCTGCTTCAAACAAACAAAAACATACATACAGAGTGCTTTCCGTAACAATGACAGCAAACAATAATAATCCTTTAAACATTCACATTTACTCTTCCGTGGCATGCATAGCCATTTACTCTCTACTAACTCTCTACCTAATTCAAAAATTATTAAAATCTACTACAAAACTTGGTTGTCTTCCCTTTTTGTCTCGCTTTCCTGGTGATTCCACAGCAATTTTGGCCATCAACTTTCACATACCTCTTAAATTCCATTTCTGCGTAGTCCAATCATGCTCTGGCATCTTCTTCACAATACAAGACCTACATCTTTTCCAACTTGGTACTTGGCATCCAATAAACATTTGGTATCACTACCTTGGAGGACCTTTTACTCCCATCCGACCGTCACTGCAACGGAATTCGTTCTACCTTCTTGTTCATAACACACACTATTCTTCTGTCTCCAAAGAATGCGCAGTACTGCACCTTTTTCGTTTCCCTTTAGAACTTTCCACGCAAACTTTCCCCTTCCTCACACACCTTTCTCATTACTGATTGGCTAATCCCATCTAAGCATCTTCGTTATTCTATGAACTATCGATTCTTTTGTTGTTTTTTTTTAATGAAATTTAGCTAATACCCACGGAAATTTCTCACGTGTCCATCTGATATTATACTCACCACAAATTCCATTTTCCCTTCTATTAGTCACACTGCCCTTCCCTTACATTCTCAATATTTATAAATCGCCATATAATTCCTTTAATTCCCCATTGTTGATACCGTTCATCTTTGTAATTTATATGTAATTTGTTTACATTTTGCTTACTTTGTGATGAATCATCACAATGGAAATAATAGTCAATGAACAGAGAAATGGCAGTAAATATTTATTTTTCAGAATATTAATTTACACAAAGTATAATAATAGTACTACTTCATGTTAAGTGTACACAGCTAGCTTTTATTAGTCATTTAATTTGGTAAAGTGGTTTAACAATACTAGACACACATGAAACATTGAGAGAACATACATCTTCCCCCTTCATGCATTTTAATTCCAGTTGTGGGACCCCATCTCTAAAAGCAAACGCTTGTTTAACAACACTTCAAAAATGTTAGCCAGACGCACTGGTTATAGAACATTCCAAAATACCAGTCCACTATACTTCTCTTTGAAACTCTGTTGAACTACTTCTTGGAGATGAGCTTTCTAAAATAAAAAAATTAATTTTTTGCTTGTGAAAATGGCCCCTAATGCTAACTACTACATATCTGATGATGATATTTTCAAATACTAGTATCCAAAAATTAAAATCAACAGAAATAAAATCTGAAGTTTTGCAATGCACTAGACCACCTCAACCAATGCATTGACCTGAGAGCCATTGCTCAAGGAACAAACAGTCACACAATGGGTCAAAGAACAGATAATAAAGATTTGTTTCGGCACTAGTATAATGTATTGTAGAGCTTGTTCACAAATACAATTATTTGCTCTATGCTGTCCTATATCTTCTCTCTGCATTTTTCCAAGAAATTTGGAATCACATTAATAAGTGTATAAAATTGCTTACCGTTTACATTTCATTTCCAATGTTTGTAAATTGGGGGCATTTTCCAGAAGTGATTTTAAAAAACAATCTGCATTTGTTGTTTTTCCAAGATGAGACTGGCGTGCAGATTTCTTCTGACTTGTTTCACCTTCATGAGAAATTGAAGCAGAACTGCAACCTACAAAAACAGAGAATATCTATTAATATCAATTTGAATTAACAGGTTTTGTTTAGGAAATTGAGCTTTGGCAAAAACGGCTTGAGTTGTCCAAGCCCATTGTGAATTTGAAATAGTAATTAGAAACTTGAAAGAGTTCCTTTAATCTTTTCAGGAAGATACAGCCCCTCGCCAAATTCCACCAACCATAGATAATACATGCAAGTCTTTTCATCAGTCCTTGGAGTCTAGACAGGTGCTCATATTTACTGAATTTCAAGAGTGCTTCTATTCAAAATTGAACTTAGAAGATTAACATTTCAGATCAACTCTTATTAAATTTTCACCTCTCCTATTTAATACCAAGAACAGGAACCTAAGACCTACTTGAAAACATCAGAAAAAAATGTATGGGGAAACACTGCACAATTCAGATGCAAGAAAACTCGGGAATACAATGTAAGAAAATTCTAAAATAAGTTTCAATAACAGAAATACCCTACGTGCCACGATCTCAGAAAACTGCCTCATTAACAAATGAATTTTTAAAATTTCTATGACTAGGTATTTCTAGAAACTTGGAAATATTTTCATAAAATATAAATTTTCCCCAAAATTGATTCCATCAGATGAAATTAAATGTTCATTTTGTTTTGATTTTGATACACTCATCTATATATAAATAAAAGGAAATGTGCGTATGTGTCGCACACCGATGCAAAAACTACTTGACTGATTTTGCTGAAATTATTACACTTTATTCTTATTAGTAATGTGAGTGTTTATAAAGTGGTTTGAATTAAATCAGTCATAAGGGGGCATTGGTGGATTATTCATTTACAACGATTCAAGTGCCCCAGAACCCTAAGCAACCCAGCGCACAGTCAAGGATTAAGCGCGTCTTCACTGCATATTCTGCCCTGCAATTGTGAAATATCGGCCCTAATTATTACTTGAATCAAGAGTAACTAAATCAAATTTCTCTAAGATAGTATCACAGCAAATGCATGCCCCAATTTTGAGGGAGAATGTTTTGGCAATAAGAGACTTGACAACCATGTAATTGAACAAACCCATACTTCGGAGAATGTCTTTCATCTATTAAAATGTTTACAGAGCATAGCGTAAAACGTGATTAATAATCACATGGCCAGTAGTGTGTGATGTGTGACATCAAGAGCGAAGCTTTGCCAAGTCCACTAGTAGGAAATAAAAGTATCATGACACTACTAGACAATTAACAAGAAATTGTTCAGACAACTCAGCGTTCAATAAAGTTTAAAATTGTCAAATAGTGAGTTTTGTTGTCCAAAAATAGTGAATAGATCATTAATAAGGAAAAAATTAATGTTACTCTACAATTTACATGAAACTCTTCATTATTGATATCTTTTATGAAGTAAAAATAATTCCTCAAGAAAATAGATTTCATAACTTCATTACTTGTAACTGGTCCAAACATCAAACTCAAACAATAACAAAAACTGTCCAAAATTTAAAAGAAAGATATTACAAACACTCAAAATAATTAAATTTTCATATACAAGGAGGCCACCCAGAAATCCACTTTTTTCTGAAACTGAGGAGTGGTACTAAGTCAACTTTTGCTTTGAAACCTATCTTTATATTATCGAGGATTTCTTAAAACTTCATGAAAAGCATTTTATGGTAATAAAAATAGAAGTAAATTAAACCAGCAATGTTCAAATTATGGTTGTCTCAAAATCATAATTTTTGAAAATACCTATTATAGATTTTTTTTATAAAATTTTTACTTCCCACCAAGAAGTTTCACTATTATTATATATACACAACATAATAATTTAAAAATAAAATCATTTTTAATCCTGTGTAATTCGTGAAAGTGATATTAGCATTCTGAATGACTAATTTAAAGATCATCAGAGTTGTCTTGTAAAGCGAAACTCAAAATGTTTATTTTTCATATCATCAAAGTCAGCAAACTTCCTATTCTGTTAGATCAAACCCAAAACTGTCAAGAAGTTCCTTCAAATTGATCAATCTTTAAATTTTAAATGCCAATTATGTAATCATAACCTGGAACTCTGGTTATCTCTACAAGGAAATGTAAATATATTCATCCAATAATCGATACAACTGGTAATAAATTGTCAAACTAAGATGAATTTGGGTTCTTGATTTCTTCTACTGTGACCATAAGAAAGCAGCATTTACAGGTTACTAAGCATATACTACTCCTTTCTTTTATAGGTTCCCCTGGCAGTAAGTATGCGCTTCTCATGAACGCATTGCCCATGCCTTGTGTTACTCCCTTTTCCCCATCTCTGAGCATGCAAGCCTCTTCACTTGTCCAATCTTTCTTTTGTACTGACACAAACAATTTCTTGCAAGAGTTTTCAGCTGCACAGAGGGTACATCTTATTGCTGGATTTCAATATAATTTTCAAAAGCACAAACATATTTCATATTAAGCCTTTAAAAACAACAACAAATTGTCAATTTGTCATACTAATTCAAACTCTTGTTTTCAGAATTCAGAAAATGAAATAATGATGAATTAAACCTTTTTTATATTTAATAATTAAATTAATAATGAAAACCTTTTTTTTTTTTTTTTTCAAATAAGAATTGAAACAATTAATTTTTGAAGCCAAGGAAGGTCTTTACTTAATTCATTTCTCTGATCTAAGTACGTGAATCCACACTGATATCATGAATTTTCAAGACTACAGTTATAGTTACCTGGAACTGAAGATAATAGAACACAAGCAGGCACAGACACAACTGTAAGATGAGGCAAAGCATCATATAAAAGTAAGGATCTTGGATTGGAATTCATCAACATGCACGTTGCAGAAATTTTTAAGTATTGTAAACCTTCTGGTAATGATCTCTAGAAAAAGAAGAAAGGTACGACAAGAAAGCTATTGTATTTCACACAAGATGACAACAGTAATTAAAATTTTGATGAACTAACAACTTATTTTCTACATGATGTATTTAAATACAACAAATTACTTGCTTCATTTAAAATGAAATTCAAAAAATGATTTGGACATTGTAAATAATGCAGAAATAAAGTATGTATATATTACTAATTACTTTGTCTACAATTCTGGAGCATACTCTAGTGTTCCATGATTTCAGATGTATTAATAACATTGAAGACAAACTTAAGTAAAATTATTAATTAACTTTAATGTTAAACAGGAAAATAGTTATTACATTTGTCTTCAGTTTTCTTACATTTTTGAACAATGAATCATTTAACAAATTACAAAATCTTGTATAAATAATTAACTATTCTGAATTCCTTCTCTCTTATTATTAGCAAGTTAATCATTGTTCATTTTTTTTCAACTTACTGGAAGTTCATCACTTTCCCAAAACAGATGTACAATATTGGACTTCCTCAATAGTGTCTCATAATTTTCTTTAACTACACCTTTTGTGAGCCACCTAAAACTTCTTAAAGATTTTAATTTAAGCAAATGCATTATTTCTTCATGTTTTAAGTTGAAAGATAATGCATATAAATCTTTTGCACTTTTCAAAGATGTATGCCTGAAATCTGCATGAAAAATTATTAATAATTATAGCTATACTCTGCAGTAAGATACAGAGCAATACATTTGATGAGAAAATGAATATTATATGATTGTTGTAACAACTTGATCATGGATGGGGAAGGTCTCTATTTCCATACCATTGGTGTAAAATTGTCACCCACAGACATGATGATGATGGTAATAATAATAAAAATAATAATAACAATAATAAGAATAAAAATAATAACAATAATAATAAATAAACTGCATAGCTAACAGAAAGAAACATGATTCAATTGAATTTATTATGATAATGCAGGAAACAAAATTAAATGATTTGAAGAAAGGTCTTTTTATACAATCAAATTAAAAAACAAGTGCATACAATTACAAGAATCAAAACAAGTGGACTGATGTAGTGAAAAGTATTACACTATGATCTTCCTGCCTAGATGAATGTTCATTCTTGAATATAAAATTCATAAAAACAAGTAGTATTGGTGAAACAACATGGAACTACTATACTAAAAACTCTGATAAAAATGACAATACTGTACAAATAATTAACACAATACTGTACTTCCAACATTACATATTATTTGCTATAGTTTTCGATAATCCAGCAATGTGTAATTCTTATCACTCTGAACTACCACCAAATTTTAAGTTCAAAATAAATGTGAAAATTTGCCAGCTTATTAGCCAAATACATTTGTAATGCTACAATTTAAATTGTTTTTAGGAAACTTATGATGTTCTTAGGAGAAGAAATTATGTTTTTCTTAAGAGACTTAAGTTAAGTTTCCTGGAGATAAATTTAATGTAATTTCATCAACTAAAAGGCTTTTTTTTCATCAAAATGTATTTTAGTTATTTTGTATCTTGGTCTAAAGAAAGGGTCCTGATTTTTTTTTCATTAAAATACTAGATTTTGAAAATGTTAAAAAAGATTTTTTAAATTAAAAAAATGTTTATATTAATAAAAAAAAACTTCAGATATCACATGTCCTTGGTGTCTCATGCACTATGTTGCAGGCATTCAACTGAGCTTGCAGTCCCCAAACACAGCCCTTTCCCTGTCGAAATGTGGCATCAATCCACCCCCACGCAACTCATGGAAGGATTTCCAGGCTCTCCTGCCGCGAAGTGCTCACTGAGGTGCTGAGTTGAACAGCCCTCATCTGCACGATCCCAAACAGTAATACATGATTTCAAAGATCTTAAAGAGATTCAAAATTTTGCATCACTGTTGGAAGATTCTTTATATCACACAAGCAGTAGCTCCGCTACCAAAACATAGGACTACTGAATCACTACTACAACAGAATAACCAAGTTGTTTTTTTTTTAAGGGAACTTTAACAATAAGGCATTGCCATAATCATCAATACTACTATCAGATAAAAGCAGTTATTTTTGTCTTTAATGATATTAACATTTCACATACCAACCTAATAATATACGTGCATAATGAATCCACAGACAACTCCAAGCAATATCACGATCACAAGCCTCCCAGACTTCTCTCAAATAATGAGGAACAAATGGTGGCATGTTGAGAATAAGGGAGTTGATGTTGGGAAAATTCAGTTTTTGCGTAAATGTCCATCCTCTAAAGTTCAGAGGAAGGCTCTTGGTCCTGTAGGTTGACACCTGTGGAAATAAATTCCTATCAAACCTCCTGGCCATTCGTTTCATTGTACGCAATTTTTTCGTACTTACCTCTAGTCTCTCAAGAGAAGTACACTTTTCTAATAACATAGGTATGAAGTAAAAACCAAAACTATTTGTCCATAGGTTTAAAGACTTCAAACACTGAAGCTGTTTACTCAACTCCTTTATGTTGGAAACATTGATTTTTCGTGCTTGGAAGGTCCATGAGAGACACTCAATCTGTGAACAAGAAGTAAATACTTCTGTCAGTACACACCCTTTATGTATACATCATACACAGTTTTTAACTGTTTTTGACATAAATAAATAAATAAATGTTCATAGAAAATAACAGCTGAAGTTTTGTATCAATGATACTGAATTAATTTTGAAAATAACATTGATTTGATATTGAATTGAATTAATTGATGAAATAATTAATTTTTTAAAATAAAACATTTCTATTTTAATGTTTTTCAAATAAAATGTGTTTACATACTCTTATTTGTAAGTCACAAGAAATTAAATTATAACTACTATACAAAACAGAATGACAAAGAAGAAGAAAAAATGACAAAGAGAAGAAACAGTCAGTAGAGTAGTAATGGAAGGGCGCCAACACCTGAGTCAACGAGCATTAAGGCAATGCTTTATGGCTTGAGTGTTCTGGAGACTGGGAGATACGGGCTGGAAAGTCATGGGTTTGATTCCTGTAAGGTGCCATAATTTTTTATGATGCATTTAGCATTGATGAATTTGTGGGAGCTGCCAGAATCAAATTCATACGCCATCCACCCTAATTAGAGGTTTCCCTTATCACTTCTGGGCGATTGCTGAATCAGTGCTCTAGAATAGGGAAAATAGACTACATTTGACCCTTCACTCCCTACCCTATCCCAATTCCCCAGCCACAGGACCCACCACTCATCCTCCAACAAAACATTTTTCTTCTCATCTAGAAAAAAAAAATTGGGCTGATGTCTAGGACACAGTACAACCTAAGTAAGTCGTTTAAACCGGCACTTTGTGCCACTCCGGCGAGGAAGTAAATCCACAGTGGAGAGACCGAGGGGTGGTTAGGCGATTATAAGGGGAGGCAATTTCACCCTAGTACCTTGCTCGAGCTCTATGACTGAATAGTGCTTCGATTGTGGTGGTATGCCTCTTTAATAAAGCTTAAGAGTTCTTTTTTCACAATGTGTTTGCAACTGCACAGTGTGAATTATTGAGGCTTTCTTACAAAGTACTTACTGAAATGCTTTCTTATAAAAAAGAATTGGTAATTTTGTGGTGGATAGACTCAAGGATGTTTATAGTGAATGCAAGGGCTATAGGTTCAAGCCTCACAGTGACTTGGATCCGGATGAGCAAAGCAAGAAAACTTGCCTTTGGTAGTAATTTGGCATTAAAAAGCGTCAGGGACAAAGTGTATTTTGGAAGAGCCATGAAAATCCCCTATCGGAAAGTTTTATTCATTTCTATCACAGCACTTAGCGTAATTTGAGGGAGGGCATAAGGAGACTCCCTTCCTTTGCCCCCCTCCCCTCTCTTCCCCTTCCCATCCCCCTTGCTGCGCTTCTCTAAGCGCGCTAAGGGTGTACTGTGTTTCCTACTTTAACCAAAAATTGCCCTCTAGTGTTAGAGATACACCAAAGCAAAATTGAACTGGTCCATTAGATGATGGCGTGTTGTAAGGAACAATTCAAACCGATTCAGTTGCTTTAAGTCTGCTTGAGACCAATTCCACAAAGTGATTTAGTCACATTCAAATGGATCCACGAAATGATGTGGGGCACCGCCCAACCGGGACTAGATCTCGAGTGGTCTTCTGCTATGGCTGGTGGTGTACTGCATGTGAGTGAGTGTGTGTGTGTGTTTACATGGACACATGTGTAAGGAGAGATGAGGGGACAAGGATGAAGGAAAGACTGTGTGCAGTCTGTAGTAAGCTTCTTAGGATACTGTTCTGACATTCATCTGGTAATAATCAGAGAAACCACAGAAAACTACCAATCAAAGCAGCCAGTTCATCCTCCAAACGTTCAACCTAGCTAAGTAGCTGGTGTCAGAAATTTATCATTAGGATACGAACACCAGGACTTATCAGAATTGTTCTCGGGGAAACAGTTATTACTCTGACCCACTCGGTCAGTACATTTTTACAGTACATAACCTAATGACATTTACAAAATCCAATTTTTGTAGAAACATTTGATTTAAGGTCAAAAAGGCAAATTAATGAAGACAGAAATTGGTATATTCACATTAGAACAAAATTAAAAACGTACACAATTATTTTTCTTTATCCTAAGTTTACTCTCTGGTTTCAAGAAAATATGAAATAGCACCAAAATAACAAGTCTTATGATGATTAGAGATTGTAAACAGCAATCATGTCTGTAAAAATCAATAAAAAATTAATACTAGCATTCTGACACAGAAGTTTCTGAATAAACCAAGAAGCCTTACCGATTTAATATGTTTCATAATATGAGTAAGATGTTCAACACTCAAGGCTGTGTCATTGACATGTAAATTCTTCAAGTTAGTAAGACGTTGAAGAATCCAGAGAATTTCACTTGAAGTAAGCCAGTAACAACTAGTTAAATTGATGGTTTCCACTCGTTCACAACGAGCAAATGGTCGAAAAAATGTTCTCATTAAATCTGGAGACACAGAATACGATGCTCTTAAATTTATGCATCTGAAATTCAAGAAGGTGAAGTTAAAAAAAAAAAAAGTGTATGAGATTCCATTCAAATGACATTAAATATTTGGCCAACCTTATCAATTTACGTTCACATAAAAGGTCATTAAACCTTTTGCATGTACAACTTAATGAAACTGCAGCCTCAGAGCTCAAATAAGTACATATGTTTACCAATACTTCATCGCTTAAACTAAGTATATTTCTCTCAGCCCAAAAGTCATTTCTTCCTTCACTTTCATCTTGCATTGTAATACCCAAATTTCAACACACAATGCCAGGAAAAGTTAATAAGTAAAATATTAATCAGTATCATACAATTATCACACGTCCGAATAGGTATGTGGCACACATCGCTCTGCACTGCAGTTTGTCATGTGTCAATCGGTGAACCGTACAGGTGGTAAAATTCCGTCAGCAATAGCAATGGACCATATCATCGAAGACAATCACTTATAATAGGGAAGATTGCTAATAAAATCTGGGCTATGTTTGGGGCCCCACGTTTTGATACTCATTTAATCAACGAACCGCAAACGCATCAGCATGCACACCGGTATCACTTTACACTTAACCACAACGATGCTATTTAAAGAACTTGACTTTTCGTCTCATGTAATGAAACAGTGCTGACAGGTAATGAACTGGTAATGAAACACAAGAACAATAGAAGATTGCAAAGCGTGTCCCAAGAAAAGCGCGGACTAATTAAAGTACAAATGGCTTCGGGCACATCCACATTTGATTACAAATAATAACAAAATTGAATAAACAGATGTTGATATCGCTGTTAGTATATATAACAATATGTGGACGCTTTTTATCAGCTCTTGAATAAAAAGTGCATTTATACATTACAACTGTCAGTATCAAAGTATTTTAACAGAAGAGTGACAAATTCATATTCATGCAGTTTCGCCCACAATCACAGCAATCTTTAAGCCAAATATTGCCGTCTCCATCACGGACGGACTTTGCTTGATACTCTCTATGTCTATAAGCAATAAAATATTATTATTATTATTATTATTATTATTATTATTATATTCATTATCATTATCATCATCACATTAAACTTTTAAAACGTTTTGTTGACTGCTCCATGTCTTTCTTAAATCGTTGTTTTTGTGGCAATGAAATTGTATTTTCGACCGCAGATACTTCGTGATTCTGTAGTAAAATTAAAATATTTTTAAAACAAAAATAAATCAATGTAATTTACGTGATCAATGCATTGCTACAGAATACGTTATTTTTTTCACTTCCAAAAAACTTTATCGAGCAAAAATTAATAAATAAAAACCGATCTCTATAAAAAAACAGAAAGAAATAAGCATGCGTTTTTAATCTAATTTATAATTTTACTTCGGTACATTCTCTTACATGTTGAAAGGCGCCTGGGCGTCCTGATATGCAAACACTTTGAGGGAGATATGAAAGAAAAGTGTACCTCCCCGTAATTACAGATTAAGCTACGGCCATTTTGTAATTGATTTATTCTCCCAAGATGCACGCGGTAGATTAAAAAATGCTAAGTTATATTATTGAATCTATAACGTAATTTCCTACAGCCTTGGATTGTAACGTTAAGTTTGAGAGCCTGGGTTGAAAAAAAATTTTTTTGCACTCATTATTTATATTATAATATGGACATGTTACCAAAATGTATTTTTTCGGATAGGATTTTATGGATAGGACGTTTACATTAGCAATACAAAATTACCTAGAGGTGTAACAGAATGGCACAGACTTTCTCGTAGTAAAGTTGTCTAATAATCCTTGGTGTGGACTATCTTTAGTGTGGACTTATCTCTCCTTGAATCTATCCTTGGTGTGGACTTATCTCTCAACTTTTCGGTTTCCTAATAGGAGAACCCAAACATTACTTTAAGAATATTAAAGAAGAGTAAAACCTCATCCTAAATGGCAAAATAACATTAAAAAATTCGAAGCCGTATTTAAGGAAAAGGCGTTTAAGCGTTACTCTAAATGCGAAATTTGAAGATCGTTTTCACAGGAATCTATTGACTTTACGAAAAAATTCATTTGAAGTAATTTGAAGCACCGCTACTAACAAATGCAATAATGCATAAAATTGCTTGAAATGTGCATATTAATGGCGTGAAATATATTAAAAAATATACATTTGTGTAATTTGTTGAAAAAACAACAACAAAAGAATACAGCAAAATTAATTCTACGTCATCTTAAACAGCGCAATTAGCACAGTCCACTGAAAAAGTTTGAAAGAAAAATTTGGAGCCGTTTTTGAGAAAATGGCATTTGAACGTTTCTGGAAATGCGAAATTTTGAGCTCGTTTTCACAGAAAACTATTGAGTATTCAAGAAATTTTATCTGACATTATTTAAAGTACATATACTCATAAATACAATAAAATGGACAAATTGTGTTAATGTAAATATTAACGACGTGAGAAAAAGTAAAAAAAAATACATTTTTTCTAATTAAAAAACAACAACAAAAGAACAGAGCAAAATGTCGTTTATGTCATCTCGTAACGTACATTTCGCACTATCCCTATCAAAAATTTAAAGACAAAATTCGGATCCGTTTTCCAGAATATCTTGTTTTCCTTATTTTTTTTTAATTGTACACATTGCACGCAATATAGCGCGAAAAACGCCAGAAGTTTAAAAAAATGTGCAAGGCCTTAATGAAACAATTAATTATGGAAAACAAATTTCATTTGAAGGAACAATCTCTATCTTCAATTTTGTAGTTAAAATAAAGCGCCGAAAAAAATTCAAACTTTTGTAATTTTCGAAAATTCAGAGATAATCGTGAAAACAAAACCTACGCTACCTTCATAAGTGTATTTTACTCTATTCTTGCAAGAAATTGAAAGAAAAAATTTGGAGCCGTGTTTGAGAAAATTTTTAAAATGCCCGGGGGCTTCATGTGAAGTGCCCCCAAATTATAAAGAATGTTTTACAAAATTTCTAAGCTTCAACTAGTGCCAGCTGAACAGAGGTTACTTCAATTTGGAAAAGATCGTACGCATGGTTTAGGCTGACGGACAGACGGACAGACGTTTTGAAAAACAAAACAAAAAAAAAAAAAAACACTTTTTCCGCATCAGGGGATCTCAAAACGTGTATTTCCGTTGAAATCTCGAATTCGATTTTCCGCAGCATTACATAACTTGCTCTATACTACGTATATTACTCCGTATATACGTATGTATACGAGAAAGTTAAAACCGACTGGGTCGCTATGAAATTACGTTTATTTGGAGATATTGGAACATCGCCTGGCGCAATTCGGTAGTTTTCCGCGGTACGCAATTCGGCGGTTTTGCGGTGCGTTTGGAGTAAATTTGATATAGGGTGGACAGTTCATTTTATTTATTTCTTGTCAAAAACAGTTAAAAACTGCGTGACGTGCAACAGGGAGAAGTGGACTCTCATTTGCATAATTCTGTGATCCTACCCTAAACCATGCACTAGTTGAATTTTGAATACAGAAAGAAATTCGAATTTTTGCAAGTATTGTTAACAAAATATTCACTCCGATGTAATAAAATCTATTTTAACGGGTAAATCAGCTACAAATTTGGGTTCTTATCCTTCATTATATATTTCGTCAAGGAATAATATTTCCTGCTGCGACATGTAGAACGATAATTTCAATAACTATATTTCCCACTGAATTCTAGAAGATAATGAAGATACATCTATGTCCATAAGCAAAACAAGAGAGCATTTTCTCAAAGGATCAGGGAAATTGGACGAAAAACCTGATCTTGATGGGGGTCATTGACCAGAAGCTGAGGCACATCCTTTTAAGAGGTTGTTTAGAATTATATATTTCAAATGGTAAATAACACATTAAACATCACTGTTAAAACTAATATTTCTTTCCTTTTTGATGCCTGGTATAGTTTCTAATTATTGTGGATTGGAATGAGTTAGGGTTTTGTGGAATTTACAAAATACAACAATACCAGGCAGTGTTCCCTAAATTGATTTCTATTGGCTGCTCTCTTAATTTCACGTGGCTGGGGACCAATCTTTCGACATCTGAATGTATTTTTAGAAGAACCCTACATTCTTACGTAGCCTTCTCCAGCCTAAAAAAGTGTCAATCACAATATTTCTCAGATATTTCTACGAAGAAAACTTGCAATAAATAACATTTTAAAATGAAAGAAAAATCAATTCGTATTATATTTTGATTTTAACAAATTATTAATTTCGTCTCATCATTGCTTATTTGTTGTCGTTAATGATTTTAATATTATTAATGTGAGAAATTATTGTCGTCCCGTCATTTTTGAGGGATTAACCCAAGACAAAGATAAATCTTCAATTAGCGTAGAAAACAACGGAAGGTAGAGATTAGAGCAGCAGTGGGGCAAGCAATGCGCTTATTGGTCCTTTTCGTTATGAAAATGGAGGCTCGCGGGGATCCGTACCCACCAGTTCAGGAGCTACATGATATATCATGGAATGGATCATGAAAGGAATATATTCCTTTCCCAAGGATTTTCGTTTTCTCGACGTACTACGTATTTACGTACTAACGAAAAAGTATCGGCGCAGGCAAAAATCGGCGGTTTTTCGACAGAAAACTCATATTGTAGGGCCCTGATATCGAAAAAGTGGATAAATCATGATCCTCTACCTAATAAATTACTTTCTCTATCACGGTGTAGTGAGAATCTACGTTTTTGTGGTGGGTCCTTGCTACCGAAAACTGGTCGATGCCACAACGCCTTTCTGTCCTTGTGGTGAGCGCTAGCATTTAAACCCACCAGACAAGTATCACGAAAACGCATTCCTGCACCGACGTGGCCAAACTTGAGGCCTTTGAGAAGGATAATATGTTTTTTTGAAGGTACACTACAAGAAGTCTTTTCATTTTCAAAATGTTCTCAAAAATAATTCCAATTTTTTTAAAAATTAAATTTCAATATGGATAGAACAAAACACGCTTTAAAAAGGGCGTGAATTTCTGTTCTGGAATCACTAGTAAAGGTTGAAAGTCCTTGAGATGGCCAAACTCCTTGTTTGTTTTATAGGGGACTATTTTTAGCCAACCACCGTAAGGAATTGTTTGTCCAGAGAATTGTATGAAGTGTGGGCGCATTATAACTGGGCTGGGACAGAAAAGGACATTTAATAAAAAATTATAGGGAAGGATTTGTTTAAAAAACGCTTCTAAATATTCATGTCAAATGCAATCTGCAACACTCGGCCGGATTTTTTTTTCTTTATCGTTAAATAGCTCATAAACGAAGCGTTTTAGGAGCTTAAAAACTAAAGTTTTGAGTCCAAAGGCTTCAAAGAAACGTTCATCACACCGTAATCTACAGAATGTTGTTTTCTTGAACATTCTTTTACATGCTTCTCGATGCTACCCCTCCTGTTCAGAGCCTGCTGAATCTGCAACTTACGTCAAATTAAACCAATTACTTGTTATTCTGCGCGATTGATTTACATGGGTGTATCTCTCTGCTGGGTAATAACGTTAAATAAGAATAGTTTGTATTGACAAGGATGTAGTGTATCGTCAATTACAAGGGTGTATTGTCAATTACAAGGAGACATGTAGAACAAGTGATGGAGGACTATAAGGTTTTGAAGAAAAAGATATATTACAGGCTTAATACGGAAATGGAAAAAAGGGAAGAGGATGATGCTTATCATGCGAAAGTTCTCGCACGGGCATGCTAGTTACTTTTTATTACAACAATTTATAGTAATTGTCAATTACAATACATTACTAATTGACAGTCATAAATTTCTGAACAATAACGTGTAAGTCTAACTCAAATAAGCGGATTTTCCTTTTAAAGCGACTAGTTTTTCAAACAAATCATCAGACAATAAACTCCTATTTGGCGAATTTATAAAACCCACAAAGCAAAACGGTCGTTCTAATGGCGCAGATGAACATAAACTAGTGTTATAACTTATAAGGAATAAACGCATTTTTGGCGGATAATTGTCCGGCATTTTTAATGATTTAGATTTATAATTTAAAAATGAAGAGAATTCAAATTCAACAGCTTAAAGAGGCTTTTGTTTTTTTCAATGAGGTTCATTCACTAGCAGAATCCAACAAAAAGAAACTATCCTTGTTATCTTCATCTGTATTTTAAGTATTTCCTTTTCAAATACACATATTTCACGTACTTAAATACATCTCTAAAACACACGACCAAAAAACTAAAAAATACTGTTATTCAAATATAATATGCATTTAAAATACAAGTATTTAAATACTGCCCAAACCTGAAGATTAAGTTATCATATTTGTTTTAAAACAGACATTTCATTCATTTTTTTAAAGTCGAAATAAAAATGTGGGCTCATATTACCACCTTCTCCTCTATCGCAGAGTCCTTTTCCAAACATCTACTTGAAATTACCACTTTTATATCTCCAGAACACCTTTTTACTTCAAATGTTCAAACATAGCACTTTAACTCAAAAACGGTAAGAGATATCAAAACGTCTGTAAGGACATTTTTTTAAATGGCACCCTATAATATTTCATTTAAAACAAAAAGCAAAACGATTGAACCTGGCGTCACAGAGATAATCACGCCAAAATTATGTTATTTTCCGCCTTCTCTAATGGCGTCTCAAGACAAGCCCGACCACACTCGTGGCAATTTCGTATCTACTGTCATCATTCAAGAGAGAAATCACCTCCGAAAGGTTTTGCATATTCGTGCGTCCAATGAAACGTATCTTTGGTAAAACTAGTGGTGGTACAACACAACATATTTTCTCGCGTTGTTTCGAACATTCGCAATTTTCGTAAATTTGATTTTTGAGAAAATAATCGTTTAAAATTGCCTGTTTCTTGCAATATTACCTGCAAGTTTCTCACATGTTCGAAAAATTGTACTTGACCTATTTCAAAACCTGTCTTTTTATTAAGAAAAATTTATATTTTCAGTACTGTAGTTATAGCAAGCCGCCGAAAAAATGTAGAATTTGTGCATTTTTCCAGGGATATCAGGAATTTCAACGAAAACTAGATCTGCGCCGTACTTTTAAGCGTTCGCCCTCCGAGGACGGAATATCATAAAAACAATTGGAGCCATTTTTTTTAGAAATTTTCGGAAATCTGGTTAAGGCTTCATGTAAATTACCCCCCGAAAATCGGAATATCCGTTTCACACTCGCAGGACCTCAAATTCCTTTAGATCGATCCGGGAGTATCAATTTTCGTCTTTTGTCTTTCGAGAAAATCGTCTTAACAGTTTGGGCGCTAACGTTGACAAGAGATATATGGAAGGATGGACAGAGATGTTTTGCCATAAATGGATACTTCGGTATCAAGGATCCGCAATACCCAGCCAAGAGACAAACCACACAATGTGGATTCCGACTACACTACACGTTAGAGGTGAGGTATTACACTCTTTTAGAGGAAGTAATTTACTACGTATAGGAACAAGACATACATTTTTTCGTTACCAGTGACGTTCCCGGACGTTTTCGTTACGTCCGATTTCCACCCCAGCATTACAATAATCTCTTTACCACTTACGAAGCAGGCGAAAAAAATTTAATGTACTTCTTGAGTGGTGTGATTGCTGTTGAGGCTCCATTAGTGAGCTAGGCCCCCGGCGGGCCGTGCGTTAAACCGCCACTGCATGAATCGTCATTCGTAATGTTTATGGCCACGGAAGTCTGGTTTTCTGCTTGAGATGTTTCAAGTGCAAGATACAAGTTTCCGCCTCTCTTGTCGCGATAAGTGGGGCCTACCGGATGCACAATCTGCCGACCCTTCCAGTATGTGTTGTAGTTGCATAGGGGGTGAATCTTCTTGGTCTCTGGCGGTTTTAGACGTCGTATCCGCAATAGAGAAGGAACACTGTTATGAGAATCAACGGTCAATTGCTGAAATCTAAAATATTTATTGGAGCAGGAATAATTTGCTCACTTCTGCTGGTATTGTCGAACGTTTTATGGAAATTTAACGGCTATTATTTTCATTCAAAAGACATCCTAATCACATTCACGGACATAAACCCGGAAACATTTCCACGAAAAGCGGAAGGGAATCTTTTAGCAGCAAATGACAGAAGACTAGAACTGTATGACAATGATATTGAAGTAAGTAGAAAGTTTGGGGGTAGGCCTACCTGTGAAATGTTACTTTTTAACAATACAATTATGCATTGTTGATTATCATATCATTAGTGCATGATCAATAATATAATGTTATAATACAGAAATATATTTTTCAGGATGCTAACATTGATTATTTTGAGAGAAATATTTGTAAAGGAAATTCTTTTATGAATTATAAAATTTCTAATCGAAATTTTCTGGTCAATTACCCCAAAAAATTGTTGTATTGTTGGATACATAAAGTGGCCTCAACTACTGTCACATCTCTTTTCAGTTCTTTAGCAGGACGTTATGTAAAGAAAAACTATTACAGGTAATGATATAAATGAAATATATTTCTTAAAAGATAAATTTGCTACAGTCTATCATTTTTCCAAATTGCCTAAAATTCATTAACAATAATATAAAATAACACAAATGAGGGAGTTGGGCAATTATCATTCATTTATATTATTTCATAAATTTTATTGCACATTTCTAGCCTAATTTTTATTTTATTGTATAATAATTTTAAATTTAAATGGTAGATGTAAAATTTTAAGTGATAAATTAAAAAAAAAAAAAACATGTACTGATCAAAGAAAATTTATAAAATTCACTGAACATTCCAAAATCTTCTAATCACTGAATTATTTGAAGATTGAACTTTATGTATGTGAATCATTTATTTTCAGAGAAATAAAGATTTTAGCAGCAAAGAATAATGAAGAATTGGAAAACATCATTCACAATACATCTTTCATAAAGTTTCTGGTGGTTCGACACCCGTTTGAGCGACTTGTGTCAGCTTTTCGAGATCGCATTGCAGATAATTCTCGATTCACAACACAGGCATGGCTGTATGGACCTAGAATATTAGCCAAGAGGAGATTAAACTACACAGAAATGTTTGATACAAATAATGGCTTTGTTTTGAAGATTATACCAACTTTTGAAGAATTTATAACATGGTTGATATCTACACCACCAACTAAGTATGATGTTCATTGGATTCGTTACAATGATCATTGCTTACCATGTAAGATTCACTACAATGTAATCATCAAATTGGAGTCAGCTTTAAACAGAGAAGATGGATTCAAGAATGTCACTAAATTAAAGAACTTAAATTTATTCTCTAAACACCTTCAAAAGACAGGAGGTGGCAGGACTACATTCAAAATAAGTTGTGATTATTTTAAGAATTTAAAACTCAAGCAAATAGAAACTTTGTACAAAATTTATGAAATCGATTTCAGGATATTTGGTTATTCTCCAAATGATTATTATAAATGTTCAAAATATTTTAAACCCCACAATTAATGCTTCACAAAACAATATTTGTTCGGAAATATGAATAACACTCTATTAGAAGACAGATTTTAAAAATAAATTCAATTATTAATTTAAGAAATTACTGGCTTAATGAAAGAATTACTCCAATTGATGCTCAATGAACTACACTTATATTACTTATTTTTCAGCACAGTTACGTGTATGTTTTGAAATTTAATTGTTATTTTAGAAAACAAATACTTAACTAATTTCTTGACCATCTATTTCTTGTTGACTGAAAATCCAAATAATTATGCATATTATTTTGGGATATTACTCTTCAAAAAAAAAATACTGTGTTAATAAAATATTTAAAAACTGTATTCAAACAGAACCTTTGTTCAGTTATTTTCTCAAAATAAAATGAATGTGCTATGCCTTCCTAATTTTCCTTTGTTGAATACATCACAGGAATAAAGGGGATTTAATCAAAGATGCTTTACTACTAAAATGAATAATTTTATTTCTTGTTCTGTAAGGTACATTTAATAGATTTTGTGTGTATTACAACATTTACTATCTAAGTATCCAAGCATTATTTGTCTTGAACAAGTACTTTCTAAGGTGTTTTGAACTATACAGGATCTGTTTTTGTACTAGATCTCAGATCTGCTAAGTTTGGGAAAGGTTTTCTCAGTGAATTGTCAGAAATTTGCAAAGTAGACAGATTTCTTTGATATTCTTTGCTCATGAAAAAATGTTTTAAATAATTTTGTGTATAATTAAAAACACTTAAAGAAAAACATTTGAAATAAAATAATTACTTATGTTTCTCCCTGTACTGGTGTGCCTTTCACTTTTCATTTAAAATTTAAAAATGTTAAAATGATATCAAAGGTTTTGTAAATATGATCTGTAATGTATGAAGGCTTATGTAATTTTTGGTGTGTGTGTATTGTTTGTTTTCTTGAAACCTCTGTAATTCACTTTTTTTTCCCACCTGGTGGTATAAGATTTGGTGTATTTCTTGCACATTGTTGAAACTGTCCTTTAAAAAGTCCTATAACTGTATTCTCATTAAAATCAGCATTAAATTCTTCACAAGTTTTCAGAAATACTGGCATTAATTTATCCAGACGACCATGATCTAATGTTGGGAAGAGGTGATGTAGACCATGGTTACCAAAAGTAACAAGAGCTAGGAAAGGAGATCTGGCTATGACTGGTCTCTCTTGGACTGCATCTAACTGTTGAATGCCCCAATCTAAATCTTCTCTGTGAATAAAAAATATCATCAGTAACACAAATACAAAAAAAGAAATGATACAACTAATGATGTTTTACTGAATAGTTTATACATTATTTAATAAAAAGAAAAGTGTATTTGCTCATGACCTTCATTTATAATGTGTTAAAAAACTGTATGTAATTCAGAATTCCCCCCTTCCTGCCCCCCTCTAACTATGCCACTGGGGGAGTAGTCTAAATATTACTACTGCTACAAAATTTCTATCTGTTCACTGCGCAATAGACTGTGCATCAGAAGAGTTCAAAATGTTTTTGTAACAATGTTATTCTGTTTGCTTCTTAACATTCCATCTTTTTAGAGTTGTTAAGTTGAAGCTGGTGTCTTTAGATGAATTGTTTAACTGTGCTCTGTGAAGTCATGGATGTTAAGCAATTTGAGATGCCATGGATTCCTGGATAGGTGACAGTACGGTAACCCTGGTTACTAATGATGTTGAGCCCTTGGCCGAAGGGATAAAAAGTACTGACTAACTGTGATGTGATGAGACAAAATAATTTAATAGACATACACATACATTTAATGTCCAACAAGAGGTAAAAGATGTGTTGTAAAGACGTAACAAATATTTTAAAAAAAGAATGTGAATGTATTGCATCATTGAATATATCATGATTTGTTTTGACAGATATTAATATAGAAAATTTTATTGTGTATGTTTGAATTACAAACTTATTTTTGAAAACTTAAGAGTTTTTATCTTCATTTTCACATGTATTTGGAAATAAAGAAATTATGATTTGTATATGGTGACACACAGAAGTATGATTGTTTCTCTTTTCTCCCTCATCGTTCTCCGACTTCTGTATCTACCTTTCTCGTTTGCTTCCTTTGAATGATAACTGAGAGAAACTCAAACATCGTTTTTGTTCTTGTTGGTAATATAATAAAAAAACAATATGATATTTGTGGCTTTCCACATTCACATAAGGTGAAAAAGATTTATAAAACCTAAAGAAAGTTGCATTTAACTTTTACTGATACATTATAGCTTGTTATTACCTTCGATACAGAGTTCGATATACACTGCATAACTTACCCGGATTGAGAGGACCTTTGTTACGAGGGAAATATGAAACAGGTGAATGATGCTACACGTTCCCTTACGGAGGGAATTATGGGAGGGAAATATATAAATACTAACCGAATCAATTAACATCTAGTTAATTAGTAAATAAGTAAATCTGAATCAATAAAATTAGGTGAGGCATAAAATCATGTATATTCCACAGGCTTTAACTAGTTCTAACGATTCGGGTCTTTGACCATCGGCCTTTTTGTCGCTGTTCAATCATTAAAACCCTTATAATGCCCTTGGTGCATAAATAACTATTATTACCTTGGTTTATCTCCATCATGGAAGATATCTGGATGATGGTGAGCAGCATTTAAACCAATGAGTGAAAAAGTGAAACTTGAAACAATTGTAATCCAAAACCACATTATGAGAGCATCTTGAATTTGACAACCTCCGTACAAATATATAAGAGAAGGAATTATTAAAGGAATGAAATCTGTCTTGTAAGGACCTTTGTCAAATCCTTTGGCATATATCATCATTCTGAAATCAAAAGAATTTGAACCAACATACAATATGGATTAATTTTGTTAATGAACTATTCAGATATATTGGAAAGTATTAAGACTAAAATGTATAAAGTACATTACAAGAGAATTGAAATGAACAATATACCTATCAACTTACCTAACAATGTACTGCACATGAAACAGGAATGCATACACAAGAGGACTGTATACCCATGGACCATAACGTCCCCAAAATGTTTTATTTTCCTTTGGAAGATATTGAAGTAGAGGTTCAAACAGGGAAATTTCCAAGTCGAGAACAGAATTTGGAAACAAATGATGACTCAGAGCATGACTTACTCTCCAGTGCCTGCAACATGTACATGTTTTCAACATTTTCACGCCTATTTGGTTACATTTTGCTACAATCTCAAATATTTCTTTGACTAGAAACTATTTTTATCACAAAACTATTTGTTGTTTTTTTTTAAACTTATTTTAGAAAATTAAATGTTTTATTTTCTTTTTCACATGTACTTGGAAATATGGAAATTATTATTTGTGTATAGTGTGACAACAGCATGGTGGAGATAAGGGTGGGCTATTGAGAGTAATGACATCAGTCTCGTAGCCATGGGAGATTTTGGGGTTCGTCTTGGGATCTTATGCTGCACCCCTGTTCTCCTAATTTTATCACTTCAATCCTTGCCATGTTGTCATGTTATTTTCCTTAAAAATAGCATCATCATTATTATTATTATTATTATTATTATTATTATTATTATTATTATTATTATTATTATTATTATTATTATTATTATTATTATACTACTACTACTACTACTATTATTATTGTTATTATTATTATTATTATTATTATTATTATTATTATTATTATTATTATTACTATCGTATTCATTTACATGTTTTAGTCAGGCGATAAGATGAACTCGCTCACCGCCAGAGCTCTACTAAATTCCTAGACTGTGGTAGACGAAACTTCTTTAATTCTCTTACCGTCGGTGCTGAGATACATGGTTGTATGCTTTAGCTTGCAATGCTTGCAATAGCAACTTCGTTAACACGTAAACAGTCCTTAATAACGGAGGTGTTGGGTGAGGTATTACAATTTTATTTACCTACGTACATCATTTTTTTTCGTTCCTGATAATTGAAAGTTCAATTTCAAAGGGGCTGAAGTTCTTCAAAACAAATGGAAATTTCATAAATATTGCAATTGAATTGCAAAAATTAAAATAATATAGGTCTTAACTGGATTTGCGAACAGAAAACTGTTTCGAATATTTTTTTTAGGTAAATGCTATCTTAAAAAGAATAATTTTGTCAGCGATGCATACTTTTTTATACGGCAACTAACACACCACTTCTTTGCCTGATAAACATTGTAATAACATCAAGGCGAAGTACCTTAATTGAAAGATAACGATGTCCATGCACATCAACTCTCTCGCCGATAATTACGCAGTTGAAGTGTTGTCGACACCTCAGTCGCAACATTGCTACGTTTCTCAGGATTGAAACCGAGCTGCTTTTATCTTTGTTAATACTTGGATATGACGATGTTGGTGAAATGGTCAAACAGGAACGTGGTAAGCCTTCCAAATTCCGGGGACGAACGGTCTTTTACAAGCGCGGGAGGGGGTGGGGTAAAATTGTTGCATAAAGAATTACAATGTACCGAATGTAAAAAAGGAGTTGATTTTTATTTTTATTTAATTCGTGCGGTAGTTTATTTTTGTTTATCCTATATCGCAATTGCTTGGCCGAAAGTGCTTTTAGTTTTTAAAATTCAGTGTCCTTTTATATGATTTCCAAATTACTTCGTTTTAAACAACAGATCTGACGCTCATGCCTTTAAATAAAATGCATATTCATTGCATTAATGCAAGCTAAACAATGATTTTGTTTTCTACTTTGAGATATTTTATCTGCGTCTGAAGAAACCAGTAAAAAGATGAAAAACAATCTGACCTGTATGTTTTGCTCAATATCAAGGTCTTCGAATGCATTGCAGTTGCTAACAACGCAGAACATCTAAACTACAGCAAGCTGGCTCGTTAGATTAATTCTAATTTTAATTCTCTCACTGCCTGGTTACTCTGAAGGAGCTGATATGGTCATTGTCAAGTGACAACATGCTAGGGCCAATTGAAGACTCCGTGGCGTGGGATTCTCAGGCATTGCGAGTTACGTGATTGGGGGCAAAATTGTAAAAAACATTTCTGTGATGTTAAAATTGCACATACTTCTACCAATATTACATTCAAAATGCAATATAATAATCTGACAAAATTGAAAATTCTCTGGTCTTCGAGGCCCACATTCTTCATGTTATTAATTCTAATTTTAAAGTAGGACGATGTTTCACTCTATGAATCGGGATCTACAGTAACGGATAAGTAGTTTTCACGAAAGTCGCAGAAAACCTCAAAAGATGTGTCGCTCTCTGCAGGCAAAGTCCAACTTGACGGTTATTAGTATTAAAACTTACAACATTTTGTATGTAATAAATTTTCTACAAAAAGTTATCAATAAAACGTCAGTTACTTAATACCGTAGTAGCATTGAACAAAAAATATGATTCATTTTGATCAGCAAATGTTCCGTTTACGTTATTGAAGTACTCCTTACCTGGAAGACATTAGAGAGAGATCGAAGTAGTACATTCGAATGTTGTTCTTCTGATGGAAAAAGTTATGAGCACTAACTGTTGTCAGTGCAAGGTAAATGCCTGAAATGGTTCCCAAAGTGAAGCTCCACAAGTAACCGGCCAATATGGCTGTTAGAAGAGCCCCTGCTAATAAAGCATCGGCTGTAATCGTTGAATGAGTTGTTGGACCCGTCACTTTTCCTTTCAGAGTCTCAAAAACTCGTTTCCTGAGCGTACAGTAAAATCCATCCTTATGGAAAGTGTACGGGGAGTTGCGAGGTACGGTAATCTTCCGTACGAAGAAACGAGGTAGGAGATACTCTGCCGTCTGGGATATGTGGTGCGCTTCAAAGGCCTCTGTTATGTCCGTGCCCTGAAAAAGAATGATTCTCATTATAACATTTATAGCTTGTAAGGTTAACGTGCATATACAGCAGTGGCGACTCGTGCAGGATTCTTGAGAGGAGGAAAGAAGTCATGCAAATACTATTACATTAAATGAAATATACCACAAATTACAGGCAGATGTAAACGAAATTCATTCATTTTGTGGTATCGTTAGTGGAAAACGAACTCTACTAGTAGCTCCCTTAAGTCTAGATCAATGCGATATTCGGTTTTACACAAAAGTGTTAATTTTAGCGAACGATCAAGATGTCCCCGAGATTTTTCGTGTCTCTGAATTCCACGACCTACATTTTTAACATCACTGAAACCAGTTCACGACCAAACATCCCTCGAATTTGAAACTATAACTTTTGGAAAACAGAACAATTTGTCTTTGTTCGCAACCTATTGGCTAGGACGCTTTATCATACCATGTCGTTGGAAACATCAGCTTTCCTCCCTTGCTAATGCCGCTTAAAAGCTCCGGTTGGGGCGGAGTCGGACGTCCTTTCTGCACCACAGCAATCTGTTCTTGTAAACTGACTTGGCTAAATTGCCCAAAATATAAAAAAAAATCACCCTCACTCATTTTTATACGATTAAAAATGGAACAATTCTGGAAAAGATGCTCTGAACAGTACTGCACTGCCGACTCAGTTATCACACGAATGAAGTGAAGGAAGCGCAAGAAGGCAAGCCCCCTTCACTGACTGAATATTAAAATGCTTCGTTTAGTTATCGAATAGTACGTCGCCTTGGGTCTGAAAAAGGGAAAGAGAGACATATCAGTTCGATTAGCCCTTTCAGCAGATTTCCGCCAGCTTATGGTGCTGCCACGGTGCAAGATGGTATTACAACGCGCCTCTTCCTACGACCTGGCCCCTGATTCACGAGCATGTAGACGCACAACAGGCGCCGAGGGTTCATTTAATACCAATAGCTGACAATAGATGGCACTCTACAGTAGGAACTCCTCCCCTCAAGTTGTATAGCTGCAGTAAAAAACGTTTCCTCTTCTTTCCGCCGCAGCGCTGTGCCATGGACCGTTCAAGCTCGTTTTCACGATGACACTTCACGTGTTTTTTTTTTTTTTTTTTTTTTTCATTTGTTGCGTCAACTCACGACGCAACGCGTCTCCTAACCCCTTGTTGGGAGTTGAGCGCATTTTGGAGTAATCCTCCGTTACTGTATATTTATGTCACGTCTCGACGCAGTCTGTTGTCAAGAGGACCGCCAGGTAGCATCTCCGCGTACGCGCCTCCTGCTACGCGCTCTTGCGTCACTACCTTGCGGCCAGAATTTGGAAGGAGCTAGGATAGGGGTAGAATTTAAAACACTTCACAGGGGTTGGACTAGCCCTTGTGAAGCAGCTAAATTCGTTTTGTTGGAACAAATTTCACATGAGATTCGACGGGAATCTCACCCGGAGCGAATATTATCTTATCAATTCTTGACAAAAGTGTATCTCATACTCATATCGGTCAAGCATCTACTTCAATCATTGGTCCAGTGAAGCTGGTAAACCCATCAGTGCTTGGCATGCGGTTGCCCTGGGGTTGGCCTTTACTGTGCAGAAGACCAGTATGCGAAACGAAGGATAAAGGAATTAGAGATAGGGCAGGTGATGAAGTTTGGCATTATGGAAGAAATCACGGTCCCTGCATGTCTAAGATCCATGCCTTACTTAGGGGTCGAATTCTCAGTCTGAACGTAAAGAGAACTTGGGCGCAAAGCCTCAAGCCTCGACCCCACCTGACCCGCAAGGAGAGGGAAAACAGAGCATGAAACATCAGGGCGGTTAGGGGAGTCCCACCATACGCAAATACCCATGCCCGAGAAGAGATTCGAATCCGCGCGCCAACAAGTCGAAACACTCAAGTGGCATCCGCCTTAATAATCACGGACACTGGCCTCTAGCAATTGGGTTTGGTTTGGGTGTCACAATTACGATTCATGTGTTGGTTTTACTTTCCCTCTAAGCTCACGCAGTATAGAGAAAGTGTTGTAATGCTGCCAGAAAACGGAGTTTTCAAAAATTCCGGGCCCCCCCCCCCCCCGTCCGTCCGTCTGTTCTTCCGTCTGTTCGTCCGTCCGTCCGTCCGTCCGTCCATCCGTCCGTCTGTTTGTCCGTCCGTCCCTCTGGCCGTCCCGTCTGTCCGTCCGTCTGTCTGACGCGGTCACTTGAATTTAAAATGGATATTTTGATTTTTGTGGGTACTTTACATGAAGCTCCATGGACATTTGCAAAACTTTCAAAAAATAGGTCCAAATTTGTTGATTAAATTTTGTTGCTAGGTAGTGTGAAAGACGTTCAAGAGGAAGGCTCAGGTCTCATTTTCGTTGAAATCCCTGATTTTTCGACAACTCCAAAAGTTGAATTTTTTCGGCGTCTTCCTACAACTAAAATACTAGAGAAAGATTTTTCTTAATAAAATATGTTTGTTAAACAGATTTTGAAATAAGATTATGTATTCCTACAATTTTTCGAAGATTTGGGTACTTTTCACTTAATTTTTCATGAACTTTAGGCAGATTTTGAATTTTTAAAAATATTTTTTTCAAAAACCGCACTAAATTTGTTGATTAAATTTTGACCTCAGATACGTAAAGGACACAAGAGAATTGCGCAGGCCTCATTTTCGTTGAATTCCCTGATTTTTTTAAATTTGCAATCATTCAAAACATTTTCGGCGTCATTCTACAACTACAAAAATGAAGATTTTTTCTCTTATGTGTTCAACAGAAACAGGTCACGTTCAATTTTTCAAAAATTTGAGTAATTTCTTACGTAATTGTGCGTCAAACAGATAAATTAAAACTTTTATTGAATTATTTTCTCCGAAATGGCTTCAAATTTTTTAGCGTTTGTAATAATGAACGGTAAAGAAAGTGGCGTTATTTCTATTTTCGACGTACTCGCTGTATTTTCGAAAATTGGAAAAAAAATCGAAACGGTAAATTCGAATTTCCCGCGCTGCGATTCAGGCGGTGTCAGTCTGAAAGTAATTTGATGTGCTTGGTGGCAGTTGGATAATCTGTGAATCCCTTCTCCCTGTTTCACTTAATATTAATTAACTTAATAAATTAACTTAATATTACAAATCATAGAACATTTGTACTCGCAATTCGTAGTTTTAGAATTAGTTATTTATTAGCAGTGTTTTAAGACGCAACATTGCTGTGCATGCGGGGACATAGCGGTTCTAAGATGTAATTAGTAGAGCGAGGGTTTCCATGCACATGCATGCTTTTATTTAAGCTTCGTACAACTTCCAAACTTTGTAATTATACCTTTCTTGCCAACTCATTTCAAAAAGGCATACTTTTGCCTTGCATGTTTGCGTGTTCTGGGAGGTTTTTTGTTGTTGTTAAGAAGTTCATGCGTAATGCGTACTTTGGGCATTTTTTCAATTAATATTTAAAAATGTGTAGGAAGTTCTATGATTACCCCATAAACAAGTTGAATTTTGAATACAGATATAAATAACCGTTTTTGGCAAGAATTGATAAGAAAATATTCGCCAAGCTTGCATACCAAACGAATCATCAATTGTATTCACAACACCGCGCTGGTAACAATGCTGAAATCGACAATGAGCTCGAGTGTTGAGATCATTGGCGATCAAGGCTCGATATATTCAAAGCAAATTTGCATGAAATTATTCTTGCTTTTCTGTATAAATGCTGCTTAAACTGTAACTGTTAAATTTATTCGTGTTTGTTTCATTTGTAAAAGTAAGAACTGATTTGCTGCTCCTGACCATCGAAATGAATGCAGATATGAATCGCAGGCGCCTTGTTTGATTTAGAGTTTTCAAATAATAGATCAGAAGCCATTCCGCAGAAACGGCAATATTTCAGTGTCACGTAACTGTTTCCAATAATGTGTGAAAATATATGCTGTTGTAGCTCCACTATGTTTTTGTTCACGTGGGTCAGGTAATTAATCAAATTTGTGTTGATCCCTTCACCACACGATATTAGAATACAGGAACCAATTATAAAAAACACAATCCTCAAGGAGATCATAGACGAAATTCCAAGTTCCTCCTATTCATAAGTAGATCCCTGGGCAATTAAATTAGCACAATGCCTTTCACTTTTATCCAACTACAGTAACCCTCTTGTTGGATGAGGCCTACGAAGATGATTGCGTTTGTTCTTTTTCAACGTCTTGGTTCGAAGACCTTACGAGATTCGGTATCTGAGATAGTCTGGAAATGGGTCATTTGCTGTCATAGTTCAAGATGGCAAAGAGAAAATGTGATAAACTTTGTTCGAAGTCAATAAAAAATAGATAAATCGGTTTTAAGTCGCCACAAATTGCATGTACGCGAGTTGTAAGGGAGCTACGTTCCTTTGAGTGACGGCGATGTTTTACCAGTTGAAGGCCCATTTAATTAAAGAGAAACTGCTACAGATTTCACTCCGGTCTCTTTATCGGTTCTAATTTGTAATCGAGAAACGTGGACAGGGCAATCATGTACTTTCTCCTGACCTGCAGATGCGAGTACTGCGAAAAACACATCACAATGCTATTCCAAAACAATAAAAACAAACACGCCTCAAGAAAAACCAATAAAATACTTAAAACTTGCCAATAAATTAAACATTTGAAAAGACGGAGTTCACGAATACTGCAATAACATAGTTTAGCATACATACAGTAGAGGTTTTCTTCACATACTAAGAATATAAACTAGTGATGCTACAGAATGGCACAGACATTCTCGGACTAGGTACTTTTCTAATTTCTTTCGTGTGGGCCAGTTTTTCAATTTTGCCCCATCCTCTTGCCATTTGCCATCTATTGCCGCCCAAACACAATTTTTTTCAAAAATGTCTCAATTTTTCTGTTTCCTAATGGTAGATCCTAAATATTTCTTTTAAGAATCTTAAGAAAAGCAATACCTCGTTCTGTAAGGCAATTTTTGTTGATACCTTTAGAGCCGTTTACACAAAGCGTTTAACCGTTGCTGTAAATGGGAAATTTGAAACTTTTTCACAGAAATATTTTGAGTTTTGGAAAAAATCATTGAAAGCCATTTGAAGCCCTTCCACTCACATATGCAATAGTGAATACAAATCGCTGGAAATGCGCATATTAAAGGCGTGAGAGATATTTAAAAATACAATTGTGTAATTTTTGAAAAAATAAAACAATACAGCAAAATTAATTTTATGTAATTTTAAGCAGTGTAATTAGCACTATCCGTACGAAAAATATTAAGAACAGTCCGACGGACCGTCCGACCGACCTTCCACCCGGCCGCCGCCGACGTTACACAGTCCGCGATGACGTCCGCGCAGGCAGTCCGACAGACAGTCCAACCGACAGACAGTCCGACAGACAGTCAGTCCGACAAACAGACAGCTCGGCAGAAAAACAGTTCGGGGAAAAAAAAGCCCGACAGACAGATAGTCCGACGGACAGTCAGTCCGTCAGACAGTCAGTCCGACAAACAGACAGCTCGACAGACAGATAGTTCGATGGACACACAGATATAAGATATATGTTCGATGGACACACAGATATAGACGAACGGACAAGATGTTTTGAAGAAAGAAAAGGCAACTCTTTTCCGGTTTGGGTGTGCCCCAAAACTAATATTTTCGTTGAAATATCGAAATCAATTTTCCCTAGCCTTACGTAACTTTCTCTACACTCCGTATATACGTAGTACATATGCGATTAAATAAAACAGAACGAACTAAAACAGAACTGAACGGAAAAAAATCAGGCTCCGGCTCAGTCTGAAATTTGGGAAATATAGCAAACAAGTAGTGGGTGACAGGCTAACTTTCTAATCCTAATGAAAGTGAGAGAAATAATGAGGTATTTAATTAATATATTAATTGATAATTATGATTTATAGTTTCCCTTTGTTTTCTCCGCCATAATATCATTTTCAGCCGTGGACAAATGTTCATCTTCTGAGTACAGCAGTTCAAATTTGTAACACTATATTGTATAATAATATTTATGACACCATTATTATGAAATAACTGCCCTAAGTTTGAATAATTTAAATAAATTATTATAAATCAGGGAAATGTAAAAGCTATTATTTATGCCATAATTTACCAGAACAAAAATACACACGCTTACAGTTATTTAATATTCATGGGTCTTCCCGTGTAGTGTCCAATGAAATGGAATTTTTTTTTATTAAGAAGTTTCATTTATGGTGAATTGAAAATTTTTATTTTCAATTGTTGATTTTGCGTAAGTACATATAAGGCATTCAATTGAGATATTGAGTGACTTTCGTTACTGCCAAACATTCGCGAAAATTATATTATGAATACGTGTCATCCCCTTCTGGACGGGGGGGGGAGGGGGGCTGAAGCTCTGTGAGTCTCCCACCTTGTGCGCCACTGTCAGTAAAACTTGAGATTTTGAACCCGAACTATTGAATATTCTGAGATCAGCGTTGATGTTGAGTAATGGTCTCGGTGATAATCTGGAAAAGAAGTGGCGTGCATGTGGGTCAGAAATGAGAAAGAAAAGTAAACAGATAAGTATTGGGGACAGAAAAATGTTTTTAAGACTGACTGGCTAAAGAAAATCTAGTTGAGTTGAAATATGCTTGGAAGAAGAAAAACGACAGTGCAAGTTATTTTTCGATGTAAATGAATTTGATCGTGAATGAAGGTAAGAGTAACTGCGTGGTACGGAAACAGTAATATGTGACCACCCACAGATTTGAGAAATGACCTAAGGCGAAAACGGATTACGAAGAAATATAAAATCATTTCTGAAATATCTGCACAACCAGAAATACATTTGAATGTTCATGTTACTTCTACAACTAATATAATTGACTTGGCATGAACGCTTTTCTGACGAGTATGTGTATAGTTCACCCCTCTTAGTCAGGCTTAGTGCTACTTGCAGGTTGAGTTAATTAATTTGTATTATGTATGCCAGGTAAAATAATACATTTAAGAATAATGTTCACATCCATGTAAAGTAATGTATCAAAAGTTTCAAATTTCTTTTAAAGAAACATAGTTTACGGTAGTTGTATGTATGTATGTACGAATACTGTTATGTAAGTACGAATCATTGTATGCTTTGCACAAACACTGAAGCGGTAACTTTTATTTTCGCTAAGTGCGCTGTTAGTAGCTTTCATTGTCGTTCTGAAATAAGCGAAACGTTACAATGAACAATAATGCTACGTAATTATTTCACAAGCAGACGTTAATCTTACACGCATGTCTTCGTGTGTGTAAGATGGTAACTCGCACGCAATCAAAAATAAAACAACAACAATACAATATCAGATGTTTCAAATTGGTTCCGAAATAACAAATTAATAGTAAACAAAAAGAAAACGGTTTTAATGCAGTTTTCTATTTCAAATAAACAATTCTGTGCTACATTGAAAATGAACGGTGTACCATTGACTGATGTTAAGGCAACAACATTTTTAGGTCTCTCAATTCAGTCAAACCTTAAATGGAACGTCCATTTAAATGAATTAAACGCAAAATTAAGTTCATTATGCTACGCGTTCAGAATTCTTGCGAGTTCAGTCAGCGTTCATACTATTCGTTGTGTATATTTCGCGAATGTTGATTCCCGCCTGAGATATGGCATAATATTCTGGGGAAATACATCTTATAGCTCTCAGACTTTTAGATTACAAAAACGAATTGTACGAATAATAACCAAATCCCACCCACGTCATTCATGTAAGCCTCTCTTCATTAATCTAGGAATTTTACCATTACCTTGCCTGTTTGTTTACGAATTAGTGGCTTTTGTGAGAAATGACTTGCTTAAGGGCGGGAATATATTTTCATAAAATGCCGATGTCTATTACTTTAACACTCGACGTAGAAATCATATTCATCAGGTGACAGTATCAACAGCTCATTACAAAAAATTCACATACAATACATGTATATTATTTTACAACACTTTGCCAGATGACATTAAACGATTAAATTCAATAGAAAAGTTTAAATCCCAAGTGAAATCGTTTCTGCTGCATAACTGTTTCTATACAATTAGAGACTATACTGAGCATCACAAGAAAAGGAACATTAATTTTAACAATGATACATGACGCATTATTTACTATTTGAACTGTATAAATGTGTATAAACAACCTGTAACAAGTATTGTATTGCAGCTTCCGGGTCAATGACCCCCATCTCGATCAGGTTTTTCGTCCAGTTTCCCTGATCCATTGAGCAAATGCTGAGATGGCCCCTTGTTTTGCTTCTGGACATAAATGTAACTTCATTTTCTGTGCCCGTCTTCTAGAATTCAGTGGGAAATACAATTATTCAGATTATCGTTTCCATGTTGTCGCGGCGGGAAGTATTATTCCGTAGGACAACATGGATAAGAGCCAAAAAGTATTGCTTATTTATCCTTGAAAATAGATTTTATTACATGGGAGCTTTTTTTCTCCAAAATGTAAGTAGTATATGACTGAGTGTAGGGATCACAGAATTTTGAAAATGTGCACACAATTCACTTTTCCCCATAGCACGTCATACGCAGTTTTAACTGTTTTTTGACGTAAAATAAACAAATAAATAAATAAATAAAAACAAACAATTCATCCGTTCTTTACCTGGGTCATACTCAGCCACTCCGAGCCCCCTGGATGGTTGCGTAGCCACGCCGAAAAGTCGTAGAGCCCGTCGTGCACTCGCCAGAGGCTGCCGATGTCTTCGTCCTTCTGCCTGCCCGCCAGCCACACGGGCCCGGACTTGAGCCCAGAATCTCGGTAAGCAGGATACTTCCAGATGCCCGGCAGGGAAGAAATGCTTTCACCGCTGCAACACAAGTTGCAAACGTGAGGTAGCGAGTCAACTAGAGCTCTGGAAAGACAGGTATTGCAACCCGTTACATCTACGCGTCTCCCTTTACACGAGATACAGATGCCACGTGCCTAAAGCAATGCTCGGAAATAGTTTCTAATGTGATGAGATCACCAGAGACCGGACAAATATGTAATATGAAACGTCAAAATATGTAGTACATAAATATGTAAAGAAATCAGTACGAATATGTAATAAATATGTAAAGTTGGATATAATATGTAATGTAAGTACACTAATTATAAAACATTTACGTAGTATGAAAATACACCGGGAGCGGTGGCTCAGTGCATCAACTGATGTCACTGCAGCGCCTCTGACCGGGAGGTCCTAGGTTCGAGTACTGACGGCGCGCCGCGGCGGCAGGATTTTCGACAATAGCTTTTCAGCTAGGTCGAATTCAGTCGCTGTCTGGAGGAGAATTCTAGCGGCCGGCTGCTCTGATCGGTAGTTTTCTGTGGTTTCTCCAATCAACACCAGGCAAATGCTGGAGCAGTACCCTAACAAATGGGTCACGGACCGCGCACGATCTTTCCTCCCTCTTCCTTGTCCTATCCTATCCCCTTACACACACACTTACACTAACATGCACTACACTACTACCCATTCCGGGAGACCGGTCGGGAGCTTAGAGCTTGTCCTGGCTGGGGGTGAGCCCTGGTGGTGGGAGAGCCCTGGTTAGGGGAAAACCCTCTTAGCCGACGGTAGGTCGGTGCCGGATCTCGCCATCCAGCGGGAGATCACCACCATCTCCTGATGAAAAATATTTACTACACTTACGGAACTAATGACCTAAGCTGACGCGCGAGGAATCACTAACAACCAATCAACCAACGAAATTACATTTATAAAATATTACATATTAAAAATACATGTTTAAAATAATACCAACGTTTTAAAAATCATTTGGAGAGCATAAGTTGATGCACACTTTTCAACATACAATTTCCCCGTCAGTATTAAATGCAGATAGTCTAGACGTGATCTTCCCCGCTGGATGGCGAGATCCGCCGCCGACCTACCGTCGGCTAGTGGGGTTTCCCCCTAACCAGAACTCTCCCACCAGCAGCGGGGCACCGCCCCAGCCGGGACAAACTTTAAGCTCCCTACGGGTCTCCTGGAATATGTGGTAGTGTAGTGCGTTAGTGTAAGTGTGTGTGTGTGCAAGGGGTGAGGATAGGACAAGGATGAGGAAGGACAGATGGCGCGCGGTCCGTGGCCCGTTTGGTCGGGTACTGCTCCGGCATTCGCCTGATGTTGATCGGAGAAACCACGAAAAACTACCGATCAGAGCAGCCGGCCGCAGACAGCGACTGGAGAATTCGACGTAGCTGAAAAGCCGTCGGGACTCGAACCTAGGACCTTCCGGTCAGAGGCGCTGCAGTGACATCAGATGATGCACTGAGCTACCTCTCCCGGTGAAAGGATTTGTAGAACAGTGGCGGATCCAGAGATTAATTGGGAGGCGGGAGTATTGCTGTTCTTACACTCCATTACCAGCTTTGAAAGAAAAATTAATTGTTAGCTTGAACTACAAAAGTTTGCATATATTCATAATGAAAATACTGTTTTGGATATGGTATCTATGTATAGTAATTATTTCGAATAAATTGAGTAAAATTACAATACATTTTGTCTTGGGGAAGCATGCCCCGTGTCATGGATCCGCCACAGAGTAATCACATGAAATCTCCGCCTGTTTGGAGGTGCACACCATCTAAGGTCCCGTGGAGGGCCTATTACTCTTTCCAGTAGGTTTCCGAGCTGTAAAAACTCGACATAAGTGAACAACAGTAGCGCCTAAATCGTGCATAGGCTTTTCAGAAAAATGAATATTCCTCAATGAATCGAGGTGTCGCCGCAGCTCCTCGAATTTGACACTGATCGTCCCATTTTGGGGGTACTTTCCCTGAAGCTCTTACCAAATGTACTAAAATAATTTTCATAAAGATCATCTGCTTTAAAACTTTCGAATTTTCAAATATTAAAGACACGTCTCTTTTAGAGATACGTTAGTAAGGTAAATTGTTGAACTACCTGCCGGCTGAATAGTTAGATCAGTGCAGAAACATACGTTCTCTATTGATTAGCCAGGTCGAGTGTGAGAAATTTTCGCACGGGCGCAGCTAGTATTATATAATATTACGTAGCAGTTTCCAAAAATGCAAGAAAGCAAGTGTTTTTTGAGTACCACTAGTTTACTAGGAATTTGCGGAGAGTTTTTTTATTATCTTTTATTCTCCTTATCGTCGAAATTCTTGTGTACGCAGAAGCTCGATGCAACACATTATTTGGAAGATACATCAAATCTTATTCCCTTTTCCCAACTCGTATGTCTTCGCCAATTTCTCCATAATTTTGCGTTCCCCATTATTATAAGTTCTCCTAACTTTCTCGGAAGTTCTAGATGAAGGGCATGTCCTAGCCATTTCTTTACATTTTTTTAGAGAAAGAACACGAAATGTTAATAGAATTAAATAACCGAGTGTTATGTAGACAAGAGGAATACAACTCCACTAATTAGTTGATTGATTAATAGTGATTCGTCAACTAATAGGGTCATTGGTCCCGTAAGTGTAGTGTGTGATTTTGCTCGGGAGGTGGCGGTGGTCTTCCGCCGCTGGATGACCAGATCCGGCACCGCCTTACCGTCGGCTAACAGGGTTTTTCCAACCAGGTATCCCCCACGAGCGGGGCACCGCTCCAGCCGGGACTAGTTCTAAATCCTTCACCGCTCCCCCGGCATGTGTGATAGCGTAGTGCATGTTAGTGTAAGTGTGTGTGTGTGCGTGTGTGTGTGTGTGTGTGTATGCAAGGGGTGAGGATAGGACAAGGAAGACGAAGGAAAGATCGCGCGCGGTCCGTGGCCCGTTTGTTAAAGTACTGCTCCGGCATGCGCCTGGTGTTGATCGGAGAAACCACCGAAATCTACCGAGAAGAGCAGCCGGCCGCTAGAATTCTCCTCCAGACAGTGATTAAATTTGACCTAACTGAAAAGCTAGGTCGAGATCGAAAATCCTGCCGCCGTCGGGACACGAACCTAGGACCTCCCGGTCAGAGGGACTGCAGCGACATCGGTTGATGCACGGAGCCACCGCTCCCGGTTCCTAATTAGTGCTAACCTAAATATGCATGAAGTTACGCAGATTAACGTAAGATTAAATCCGGAGCTACTCTATAGGAAACCATAAATAATCGCGTTATACAACGATGTTTCATCTCACAAATACTTTTTAAATTTATATCTTGTTCTTTTTAATTTGCATCTTATTCTAGAATAGCAAAAACGGTATTTCAAGGTCTGCATCATCGAAGATGTAAATTTGTTTTAAAAGACAAATATAAGAACAAGTTAATATCTTCAGATCCTTAGGTTGTGACGTATCTTATCTCGACGAGGATGTGGACAGGAAGATCGAAAGATTAAATCTGAAGTAAGTCTATTAAAAGATATCACAGGTAGAGTTAGGAGGGATATATTAAGCAAGTTTTATAAAGTCATGGCAGCGCCCTGTGGCTTATATGCAAGTGAAAACTGAACAATTAATTCTAAAATTTGTTGCAGAATCCAAGCAGTTGTAATAGGATACGAGCAGTTGGAAAGAATGAATTGTTAGTAGTAACAGGAAGAAACGAGAAGAAAACGAGAGCATCACGAGAACCCTAGAGATTTGCGAACTCGTACAACTTAAATAATGATAAGAACGAATAGAGGATAAATTGAAAAGACCGTGTAATAATGAATGATGAATGCGACCCAAAGTAAGTTACATAACCAGAGGAGATAAGCTACAAAAGAATATGGATTAATTAATGAGGCATTTCAGGCCAACTGATTAATCCTTGAGGGAGAAGAAGAAGAAGAAGAAGAAGAAGAAGAAGAAAGAGCCATCTCAGAATTCGCTCAAACGAAAGAAAACTGTAAACAGGAAGAAAAACATGATCGAGATGGATCCAGAAGCTGAAGTACAATATGTTACAGGCATTTATACTCTTTTAGTCTGGTAAATAATACATTAAATATCATAGGTGAAATCAATATTATTTTCCATTTTGATGCTCAGTGCAATCTCTAATTGTATAAAAACAGTTATGCAACAGAAAGATTTCAGTTGGCAGATCAATTTTACTTTTTACTTTCTCGCTACTGCTTGCTAAAGAGAAAGTGTATCGCTGCAGGAAAATAGTGGTGCTAAAACAGCACGTACTTTCTCTCCACTATTTTCACGCAAAATTTCCGGAAAGGGACTCAAATTTAGACAAATTGTAGTTGGGCACAGTCGTCCGACTTTGCCGACAGCAGCGAGACTGACGATGACGACAAAGCCGTTGAAAGCCGGCTATCTTAATAAAGCTAATATGTTGACTAAGATGACCTCTTTTATTTTTCTTATAAGAACGTCAACAATACCAAATCAGAATTCCCACAAAATTGTAGTTGAAAATTTGCGAAAAACAGAGCGATACCCGAAAATGGGACTAGCACCATTAAGGTTAACTAGCATCCTTAAGTCAGTGTTAGCTCTAAATTTTAAAAATTGCAAAACTCTGTAATTAAAAAAAAAAGAATTACATCACCAAGGTCATGAGCGACCACATAATACATCACGGAAGATTTACAACACTTGGAGAAATCAAGTATTACAAAACGCTATAAATAGAATGTTACATAAGTATTACCAAATGATATAAAAGGTATGAACAATTCTTATTAAATTGATATGTGATAACGAGTGCCAGATTACTGAACAAGCTACAGCCAGTCACTACAGACTACCGAAGTAGGCTGCAATCTGGGGCACGCAGTTTTTGGGGACGAACGAATTTCAGCGGATTCAAAATATCATAAGGCGAACTTTTGAATTTTTTATATAAATATTTCTTTCCATATTTGTATTAAAGAAATCGTTAATTAAACAAATGTATATCCATTAATATACATTGAATCAATACAAATATATATTATCCATTAATATGTTTATATTAATATCGTAAATGACTTGACAAATTTTCTACTAATTAATTGAATTTAACATTTTTACCTTACTGTGATGCTCATCTTCAATATCAGTGTAACAATTTATTAAGATATATGATTACGCATTTTAAAAAATATGTCTCTACGTGTAGAAATGACATAATATCATTTTTAAACACAAAGTATTTAATATTTATACTGAGCCGACAAAATAGCGACATCTGTTGGGTTCTTTTGAAGTTAAAATATCAACATTCCAGTGACGACAATATGCTCATCTAACCCCACGCTCCAATATTGTATTCAGTACATACACTTTAATAAACACTTAGGTCACCCAAATATCCAGGAAACTGCAAATTGTCTTTAATATAATTAATATTAAACACCTAGAATTCAGAAATAAACTTATTGTTGTAAGTTTTTTGAGTTTGCTTGTACTTTCACCTAAAATTGAAATATTCTAGTAAATATTAATAATTTGGAGTTAAATAGACAAAATGTTATATTATTCATGATTTTGTTAATGTATTTACACTCTAGACTAACATTAGGGCTAATGTTATTTCGGCAAAAGAGTTGAGCTTCTTCGGAACAAAGCCGTCGAGTGTAGTTTTCTTTGTTCATTATAATTTCATAGACGTTGATTTTCGTAAAAAATATGTTCCATTTAATGAAAAACTCCTATTTAATTGTTTGCACCAAAATTGTAGTTTTATATAAGAATAGAGTTTTTGTTGGGTTCATTTCTTTTTAGAAAGAGAGTGATGGTATTGGTGCGGTTGCAAAGTAACTGAGCGGTGCGGAGAAAAGGAACAAAGCAAAAGAGAAACCAGAATGGGGAAACGAGGTCATAAAGAAGACACCTAAAATTGGCTTATTATTCGCATCAGCAATCACTAGCAAATCTACCGTCGTCCATTCTTCGAGCATACTAGAGTGGAAACATATAACAAGTTCCAAACGACCCAGCACAGTGTAATATTGCCGATGGTTTTCAGAAATGGTGGCCAAAAGTGGATATAAGTAAAATTATATCATCGATTTTTCTAACTCTAAAAGGCATTAGGCAGATCAAAGTCGATATTTATCAAAATCATATTTCTCAGAAACAATTGCAAATGGTGAAATTGTTAAAAGGTAATTGTTAGTATATTGGCATCTACAGACATGTTTTCTGTGCTCCTTGCAAGTTATATGATGTAACTACCATGCTCGCTACAACAGACATTAACGACTGGAAAAATAGCAATGGAATTTCTCAACATGATGACACTTCCAAACATTATGAATGCATAAGAAAATTTGTTTATTTATCTGCAATTTTGGAAAGAGTGAATTCAGAGTTTGTGAAATAGAATTTCCAACATATACAGTTCCAAACATTATGAATGCATAAGAAAATTTGTTATTATCTGCATTTTGGAAAGAGTGAATTCAGAGCTTGTGAAATAGAATTTCTCAACATAATAACAGTTTCAAGCATTATTAATGCATAAGAAAATTTGTTTATATATCTGCGGTTTTGGAAAGAATGAATTCAGAGCGTGTGTAACAGCACAAAAATGAAGTGGAATATTGGAGAAATGTCCTGAAAAGAATTGCAGAAACTGTGAATTTTTTAACATGAAGAGGTTTGTCTTTCTCAGTAACAACGGGATCTTTCTCTGCTTTGATGCGCGTTAAAAATTATCTGAGGTCGAGTTCTAAATAAGACACATTGAATCCATCTTATACATTTAAATGAACATTTTGGAACGTGTACAGTTTGAAGACACCGTTAAGAAATTTTCCGAAACTAAAGCAAGAAAACGTGATTCCGTCATATTTCCTTTCTACAAATCGAGGAGCGAATACTGAGAAAATGTGAGAAAATATATTTCATTAGGTGCCGAAAGGTAACAGCTGGGACGAGGGTGGGACAATTCAGGCAAGCTGGTCGAGACTAAGGAGACTAGAACGAGAGAATAGCATGTGCCATGCTGTTGCACCATCATTATTTTCTCTTTCATAAAGAGGGACGTTTGTATGTTTTTGTTTATACTAATTTACATATGCACATACATGGATTCACACTTACACATTCCTACATACATATACAGTCATATAATTACATGCAAACAACTTAAGAAATGATTTTGTGTGGGTTTTATGTCTAATCGTCTCTAACCCCCTTTAGTAAATGTGCTTCAGCTAGATACTAGGGTACATCCAAGAGATTTAAAACGAAACATGTAGAATGTAGAAGAATATACTACGAAGTTCATAATATGAACAAATCATCAAGTGTACATTCAACCAGGAACACCGTTTCCTGGATCACGTTATTCACTGAGAATTCATTCGGTTCGCGCAGTATGAGAATAGGGAAAATAATCAATCAAATATTTGCATTTTTCAGGCAAAAGCGAAACTGTTTCATGGTTTTGGGGTTTTACCCGAGTTCCTGGGTATTTAACGAAACCAAAGACACTTCTCAAACGGCCAGAGTCTGTATGGATTTCTCTCAATTTCTGCATGAATTTAAAATTAGTAATCTAGACATCAGCGGAGGTTCGTGGCATTGTTGCAGTATTGCACAACAACCAGATATTTTCGGCCAATGCCCCTTGACACGTTAACATAAAAAAGAAATCACTTTAATAAGCGCGAGTGATCTATCTTCGAATGAAGTCTTATCTACAAGCCTCAACAGAGAGCCTTAAGAGATGCTCCAGCGAGCGTCCGAGATCTGACGTCATCCAGGGAGTTGGATTTCAGAACAACGACCGGGTGTCCCGACGTACGATACGGGCCGAACTTCTTCTTGGTATTATCCCGTACTCTTTCTACTGTGTTGCAAATGGTTCCCAACATCGACACGTGGAGAAGCACCTCTGAAACCCATGATGCCACCGCGGTATATGAAATTAAGAAAATATATGGCACAGTAGCGTATGCTGGTATGCCTTGCGGATGAATTCCGTGTGTGCAATGAATTGCAGCGATTAGAAGTACTCCAACGTCATTTATCATGTGTTTACACAAAGTATTAAACGTGAAAATACTCAAAATATTAATTTATCCAGATACAATATCCCGAAATATGTTATAACATTTGTTTTGACGAAACTTATTTTTATCCAACTTAATCAAAATATGTATTTTTAGTTAATATGCAATTTGGTACAGGAAAACCATTGGGCGCTTATTGAATTTCCACCGAACTTCACCGCTCAAGATTAAAGGGAAAAAATGTTTGTATCTGAAAGTCCGAGCCCTAGCGCTGACGTATGTCTGCAACAACCTAGTCGCCAGCCTAGGCACCAGCCGCCATTGCTAGACATACATTTCACAGTTAATTACATTCATTCTAGGTTTCATAAAAGGGTTTTTGTATTGCAATAAGAAGTTGCCTCTGACCATGTTCTCGTAACCGGTTTCCGTAATCGGCTATTGGTGAAGTGGTACACACGAGTAATGCAGTGTATCAATTACGCAACGTAAGTTCTGGAAGAAAAAGTGGATATGCATTTATCAGGGAAATGAACATTTTACATTTTTAACAGACACATAATAAGAAGCAAGTCGTCTGTACGTGTTATTGCATTGATATTACTTTTTTAATTGACTATCATGTTTTAATAATATTAAATAATAATAGTAATAACAATAGTAATAATAATAGTAATAGTAATAATAATAATAATAATAATAATAATAATACTCGTAATTCATCCTTCATTATTATGATCATCATTTCATCTTCCATCCCCCCAGGACTAACAACCCTGGAGTATAAAAATCGGATTAAGCCTAATGCTGATCCCCCTAATTAGTTACATGCAAGACTTGCAACGTGATAGAATGATACTGAGTCCGTGCAAGTGCATGTCCCGCGTGGTCCAAGATGGCCTATGCGCGAGCATAAAAAAAACAACTCGTAATAATAATAATAATAATAATAATAATAATAATAATAATAATAATAATCGTAATAATAATAATTACATAGTATTTATCAGTGCTCATCTTTTGTCAAAAGTGAGATAAAACAGTTCCCAAGATATTCAATACTTCTTTCGTGAGATAAATAGGTGATGTGGAAAATGAAGAGGCGGGCTTACCTCCGTTTGTAAATAAAGCGAGATTATTATCTTTTATCCTAGCGTTCGTTGTAAACACTTTTGTATCTGAAGTACTGTGGTTACCATAAAATGGGGTTTAAGATAAGAAATGCACATCACTGTAAGATAAGAAACGCACTTTCATGATCTGCAAAATAGTAAAGATGAATTCAAGAGAAAATTTGCTGAAGCAATCTTTCTAGGGAATTCCCAGAAAAGGGGACGAATACCCTTGAAATATATTTGAAAATGTTATCAAACATTTGATAAACTCACTTTCATCAAAACATGAATTTCACAAGATAGACATAAGGTTCATCAGTCTATTCATTCTTTCCGACAATGGGCGAAAGTTATTGTAAACTGCCCACTGGTCACCAGATACGAAATGAAGAGATAGCGCGGAGAACGAAGTCAACACGATAAGCTCAAGACACAAACGACCTAGCCCACTTTGTTTCTTCAAAATCCTGCTGTGAATGCGCACAGAATTACTCATTGACCGACTACAGACGGGTTGGAAAGTAATCCTCTTATAATTGATTATAGAAATGCATTTCACGTTGTTTGCTTAGGAGAGATCACAAAAAAATTACAAGGTATCATTTGATTTCCATTCATACATAAAATTAATTAATGTGTAAACAAAGACATCGCCTTTGGTATAGAAATACTTCCACGTGTATTTTCTTTTAATCCATCAAGAACGAAACATCGAATATGAAAAGAAATGGAACGAAGGCGTTAGCTTGATTAGGTTTCATGCAAACAATGTGGACTTCATTATGCACGAATACATTTTCATCTATCAACCGTATAATAGAGGCAAGTCACGCATTCATATTCATCGCTTCGTCTGTTTCAGTTGCTGCTCTGCGACGTGCTGCGTGCGAGGCCGGGAACACGCGCGTCAGCAGCGCAAGCAAGACCGGCTGCAATCGAGCGCGTCAACGACAGGCAATTGGCGTTTGCGGCGGAGGCGGGCGAGCTACCTGCTGGGGCGCGGCGGCTCCTGCTCGCCGTGGACGTTGGGCGGCATGGCGGGTCCGGGGAGCGGGACGCTGCTCAAACACGCTCCGCGCGGGCCCGCAGCAACGGCGCTTCTGGCGGAGCGCGCGGCCACCGTCTCCGTTATCCGCCCCTCGCGACGCCGCGTGAGATAGCAATAAAAGCGTCATACGTCGCAGAAGCGTTTCCCAGGGCGAGGGGCCAGCGCTTCCATCCGCATGGCGTCTCTTCAGCCGCACTCGCCCGCACAAGCCAGTGGCCGCCGCGGAAGCAAGTAACTGTCCCGCCCTCCGCTCCCATCCCCCCTCCACATCCACATGATGGATTGATTGTTAATGATTCCGGGCGCGTCAACGGCTAGTCATCGGCCCCGTAAGTGTAGTGCATTTCCCCTCGAGAGATGGCGGTGGTCTTCCCCCGCTGGATGGTGAGATCCGGCGCCGACCTACCGTCGGCTAGTGGGGTTTCCCCATAACCAGGACTCTCCCACCAGCGGGACACCGCCGCAGCCGGGACAAGCTCTAAGCTCCCGAACGATCTCCCGGAATATGTGATAGTGTAGTGCATGTTAGTGTAAGTGTGTGTGTGTAAGGGGAGAGGATAGGACAAGGAAGCGGAAGGACAGATCGCGCGCGGTCCGTGGCCCGTTTGTTAGGGTACTGCTCCGGCATTCGGCTGGTGTAGATCGGAGAAACCACGGAAAACTACCGATCAGAGCTGCCGGCCGCTAGAATTCTCCTCCAGACAGCGACTGAATTCGACCTAGCTGAAGAGCTAGTGTCGGAAATCCTGCCGCCGTCAGCACTCCAACCTAGGACCTCCCGGTCAGAGGCGATGCAGTGACATCAGTTTTCACTTCCAGAAATTATATTTGCTTTCATATACTCTTCTAAATATATTAAAGCTTTTGCCGTGTAATTCTTTTTATTTTTCATTTAATAAAACCTTACGTAATTAAGGTGTACAAAAACTGCTAATTCTTTTGACTAAGTTAATTTTCACAGGCATTAAAAAAAACACCAAGAAACAAATCCACGAAATATGTTTTTAAGTGAACATTATTGACATTTTTTCTGTCGAGATAAACTGCCCCGATCTGCCCCTCTCAAAATTATGACCGCTTAAAGTTTACTTCAAGTTTTTGGAAAGAGCATCATTGCCACCGGACATAATACCGAAACCGTTTACTTCTTGAAAACTTTTATCTTCTCAGCGTTCAGATTTACTTTCATTGCATAACAGTTTCAATTTCTTATCAAAAGTATTCCTTCTTTCAATTTGCCAAATTTCTTTGTTTTTCAATGAATTTAAACATATGAAATTGAGATTTTCAGAACTGAAACATGCAATATGTAAGTGAACTTTGACGGACAATAACATAAAAAACATCTCAACACATTTTGGTGAAATTAATGTATGTTATTAAGTGAACATTTGTAAATAGTTTTTCGTTGACAACAACCACCTTGGCCTACCTCTTTCAAAATGGCGTCCATTTATAATTTACAAGACGAAGTTGAATAAAAGCATGATTTTCATTAATGAAATGATCTTTGACGGGTAATTACACAAAAATACTTCAATGAAATTAATAACAATTATTAAATGGACATTAGTTAATGTTTTTTCGTTAACAACAGCCGCCTCGGCTGGCCGATTTTAAAATGATGACCGTTTAAAATTTCCACGACAAGGCTTGGAAGAAAGCGCCGTTTGCAAAACTAAGTGATTTTTGACGGACAATTACTGAAAACGACAAAATTACTTCTTTGCAATTAATAACTATTATTATTTGTACATTTGTTGATGTTTTTTCGTTAACAGCACCACTCGGCCCGCCTTTTTTAAAATGGTGACCGTTAAAGTTTACATGACGAGAATTGAAGGAAAGCGCCTTACCAAAAGTAAGTGATTTTTGACGGGCAATTACACAAAAACAACTAAAAAACACTTCCATGAAATTAATAAATGTTATTAGTGGATATTTGGTAATATTTTTTCAATAACAACAACAATCAATCAATAGTCAATAACAGTCGCCGCGGCGTGCCTTTCTGAAAATGGCGAATGTTTAAACTTTACTTGACGAGCTTTGAAAGAAAATGCCATTTCTATTAACGAGTGATCATTAGAGACCGGATTTTTATGTAGTTACATATTTTTTGTTTTCCAATTTACCATTCTCGAATTTGTAATATCGGCGAATCGTCGCCGTCCTAATACAATATTCAAGTTTTTCTTTACATATTTTTACATATTTAGTACCTTGTTTTACATATTTTGCTATTTTCACATTTTTTATTCTAGCAATATTCTTCAGTATTATGGTTTTTTAAAATAAGTATTTTCAAAAAATCAAAATTTTCCCTACGTTACTACTGCGTACTGCATACTCCAGGTGTACCTTATGCTCGTGTACCCCACGCGAAAGCGTGGGATGTTCTTACAGTCCGGCGCACCTGCTCGAGTTGTGTCATTGGCGGAAGTGCCATCAGCGGCTGAGATCATTTTCACCTTTAGGTGTGAAAATTATCACTGAGTTTCGTGACCTTTAACCTTCATTTCCGAGAAATTTGGGGATTGCCGACGTGTGATTCGATGAGCAAGTTGCAGCCATTGTTTGCTGGTCGTAGATATAACCATATTTTGTATTATTTTTAAAAGTTGTTTAGATATTTTTTTAAAATGTAATGTCGTATTATGTAAATGTGTTTTATAATTAGAGCATTATAATATTACATATTATATCCGATTTTACATATTTGGTACATATTCTTACTGTTTTCATTACATATTTTGTCGTTTCATACTACATATTTTTCCGGTCTCTAGTGATCATTGACGAGCAATTATAAAAAACCATAGATATACATGTCCGTGAAATTAATATATGATATGAAATGAACAATTGTAAATATTTTTTCGTTGCCCCGAATTGCCTCCTGTGGACGCGCAGTCAGCAGTCGAAGCGTCAGCGCTGGGTGTCATGTCGAAGGTGGCGAGCAGGGTGAAATGATCCGGACAGGCATATGCCTAACCGCGACTGCTAAAAATAAGACTCAAGTGACATGAAGATAGCGATCTCACTGGAAGCCAACTCAGGTGGGCAGTCTCTGGCATTTCCGTATCATCAAACACATCACTTTGTGGCTTTTGGTCCAAACCACCCGTGCGCCACCTCTGATAGGTGAAGTAACATAATATTGGAATAATATAAAATGATTAATTATTGTTTGACAATAAAAATGGTAAACGTGTAATACACTTGTTACACTGTAATTCACTACTACTATTATATACTATTTACTCCTTTTACTACTTAAAGAAGATTTTCCCTGTTTTTCTACTTTTAAAAACTTTATAAACACTATCTCGACCTAGTTTTTAACACGTTTTCCCTTCAGTGATAAATGCTTATAATAACATTTTCCTTAGTTCTGGCCAAATAAATGAAGCTTTTATTCATCTTCAATAATGTCAGATAAAGATCAATATTGTTTTAGACAAAAAAACATGCATTAAGTGGAATATTATTATTTTACACTTAAAAAATATTTCATTAGATTCATACTTACAGAACCTTTTTAAATTCACTAAATAAATAGTTATTTACCTCAACATCCTATGCGCGCGTTTCGGCCCCGTGCAGACAACCGTGCGACGTGAAAGATTGAAGTGAAATTATTAAAGTGATTATTAATTTCACTTCATTAAATATATGAATAACATATTGTATGTCTTAAATATATGAATAATAAATTATATGTGTTTACATTACCCAAGGTCTGTATACATAACGTGTCCGGGGAAGGAACGTCGAGCTTTGAAAATAAGCTCTTAAGACAATTTTAAGTATAGTTGAAGTATAATTTATCTAATAAACTTCTTGGATATTGCGAATGGCTGAGCTGCAATAAGAACTCAAAAGTTGATTTGAAAAAATACCTTTCTACGTAAACATTTGCTTTGCAGAAGCGTAAAAAAACTCCAGACACATGTAAATTGTTTTTTATTTACAAAAGAATTGAGTACATTTGTCCAGAAAGAAAAAAATTATAGAACAGAAATAAAACTAGTGGTGCTACAGAATGGTACAATCTTTTCTTACTTAGTTTTCTAATTTCTTTGGCATGGGCTAGCTTTACGTTGTTGCTGTCCTTTTGGCAGCTTCATCTATCCGCAAAATCTTATCATTTTCTGGAGCATCAATTCAAATTTTGCATTTACACTAAATCTTAAACGCATTTTTCAACAAAAATTTCCATATAGAACGAGTTTTCACTCATCAACAAATGTTTATAGTAATATTTCTGTTCTAAAATTAGGAACAAAAAATTGCGAAAATTAAAAAAAAAAAGTACTTTCGGCAGCGATAGCCAAAAAAGTTAGAAAACTAACTAGTACGAGAAAGTATGTGCCATTCTGTAACACCAGTAATTTATATTTATTTTTCTCCTTTTTAAATGCAATGTTTATCGATGGCCATTAGTTTCGTTTTTTGACGTTGTTGGCTTTTGGGCTTATCAGGCACGATATTGCTTGCTAATCCCTAATATTCCCTTACTCTGAAGCAATGCAACTTGTCGAAATGGTGCCTATTTATAGGGCTCCTATTAATTGACGGATGTGGTCGGATGTTACATGCGCCGCATCGGAAGGGTAGAACATAACACATGTTATTAGACGAAGAGTATATCTGATGGGGACAACGCAACATGGTAAATTAACAAATATGAAAATTAATTTTGCATTCCTGATTGTCGTTGAAAACACCTCCTTTCAATAGCACTTCACATTATCTGTAACTTTATCGTGTAACTTAATGCACTAAGTGAAAAAGACCTTAACAGCGTTCGTTATTCACTTCTTATGAGTGAATTAACTGATTGCCCTGCTACGTTTGTTTATTAATCTCAAAAATAGGAAATTCTTACAACTGCACTACTTACTCTTACATGGTTGTCATTAAAAAAATACAATAACGCATGATAATTTATGTAAATGCGAACAAAATAATTTTCCCTTTAAGTTATCGTGTGTTATGTTGCGCATGAGTTGTATATTGCTCAGTATTGTCTTGCTTTATCTTTTCGAGAAGTCTGGAAGTCATTTGAACATATACACCCACTCACTCACACACAATACATACATACACACACACACACACACACACACACACTGATGGACCTGACACTATTGAGCTACTATGTGTGATAATGATCCGGATCCAAAATGTGGAATGAATTCAAATTGAACTCCACTTACTTTTGACAGATGGAAATTTTATTTACTCACAATTAATCAACGGCATATTGTAGAAAATGTTGCATCCTTTATCTTTGTATAAGAATGTCATTTCAATAACAAACATATTTGTCGAGATATTAGCAAAACACTGAGAAAATAACAAAATTCTAAATATTTTTACTTTTTCATCTACTGTTTACGCAGTTCAGAGAAAGTAATGAAAAGCAGCGACTTTTCGACAGAAAAAACTGTTTACTGGGGCCATAACAAAAACGTAAATAAATCTTGTTCCTATATATAGTACATTTCTTCCTCTAACATGGGGGGTGGTGAGAATCCTCGTTCGGTGGGTGTGGGGTAACCAACTTGGTCATCTCGTGGCGCACAGCGAAGTCGCTCACCTTTCACCAAGGAGAACCGTATCCGATTCCCGTCGAATCTCATGTGAAATTTGTTCTAACAAAACAAGTTTGGCTGCTTCACAATGGCTTGTCGAACCTCTGTGAAGTGTCCTAAACCCTATCCCTATCATTCCTTCCCAATTCTGGCCGCTGGGTAGTGACGCAGGAGCGAGTAGCAGGAGGCGCGTATGAGGAGATGCTACCTGGCGGTCCTCTTGACTGACTGCGACGACACATGACATATAAATATACAGTAACTGAAGATGACTCCAAATATTAAAAATAAAAAGAAACGGAGGATCACTCCAAAATGCTCTCAACACTCAACAAGGGGTTAGGAGACGCGTTGCGTCCTGAGTTGACGCAACAAATGTAAAAAACAACAACAAAAAGTATCGATTGAAGGCAAAACGTTTGTCTTTGCCGTCGTCTGAGCCTCTGCCTGCGTGCAACGTTAGCGGCCGAACGTTAGCATGATTTCATCAAAATTATTGTTCCTCTTGTCATGGCCCCTTGAATTTGAAATGCATATTTTTATCTTACATGAAACATCAACATATTCAAAATGGCTCAATTTTTTTTCTTTAATTGTTTTCCTTTGAAATCTGTTCATCATAAACTAATCATCAAATAAGGTCATACTCAATTTTTCAAAAATATGAGACGTTTTTGCGTAATTTTGAGTGTTAAACTTTAAAAAGTTATTTTCTAAAAAAACGCTCCAAATTTTTACTTTCTCGCTATCTCTTACGAAGTAGGGAGAAAATTATGTAATGCTGCGCGCAAAATCGGCGAATTTTCGACAGAAAAACTCTTATGTCAGGGCCCTGGTAAAAAAAAGGCGAAAAAGATTTGCTAAATTTAGAAAACAAATCCTTTAACACGCAGAGCAACCAGAATCTACGCTTTGTCACAGAAAAATCGAATGACAGCAAAACGTCTGTCTGTCCGTGAGTCTGTCCGTGTGTCTGTCCGTATGTCTGTCCATGTGTCTGTCCGTGTGTCGGTCCGTGTGTCTGCCTGCCCGTCTGCCCGCTCGCCCGTCCATCTGCTTCTGCATGTGCCTCACTTTAATACATTACAGTTCTGAGGATATTCGTCACTTGATCTGTTGAATTGAATCGGTTCGATGAAATGGAAATCGTCATTTCAGATCAAAAATGTGAGAATCAACACGAAAACTTCTGTTTCTTTTGTCGAAGATTTACACCTAAACAAAGGAAAACAATATATATGAAATTCCAAATCTTGCATTTTCTTTATACTTTGGCTGTCTTGTTTGTCCTCACGACAAACCATGAGTTGCTTCCCAGTATTGCGTCACCGCTACAACGAACTTAGGTTGTGTTTATATGGAAAACTCAAATCATTGTCATTCGCTCTACCAAAGTTGCGGAAAATATCAACAAAACCATTTTAATGTCTGCATACTTTGCACAAATGTGCGTATTCCATTTTTAACTTGTCTTACCTCGCATTGAACATGCTCATAAAATTTTGTTTATTATAACCGGAGTGACAATGCAAAAATTAGTTAAGGATTTTGTTTATTTTAAATACTAAATATGTTTTCACCTTTACGTGTAGAGATATTTTATAATGATTTTCGAAATCGTTTCCTTTAAAATCGTCTACTTTCATCCAGGAGAGATGAATTTTTTCCCCTTAGTGTAATTTGAGTAGTACTTTTCGCGAAATTTTGCGTGAAAGAACGGGCGCGAAAGTGCTTGATGTTTTAGCACCACTAGTTTCTTTACTTTCTTCCTCGTGTGTAGCAAAGAATGGCAGTGGTGGTGACCTCATTTTCGACGAACTATCTATATTATCGAAAATCGCAAAGCAAAAAGAATTAAGAGTGTAAATTCGAATTTCCCCCGCTCCGTCTGGCGCGCTGTCAGTTCGCAAAATGGCAACACGCAGTCAGTTCGCAAACACGGCGGTTTCAAATTATCCGAATTCTTCTGCTAGTTGCCGGTCCAGATGGGTCTCTAATCAGGGATATCATATTGGGCGGAAGAAAAGCGTCGACTTGCGGGAAGGTTATTAATTTTGCGGAATTCCTCCAAAAACGCGGAATCCATTGTTTTTTGGGTAGAAAATATTGATGTTTTCTGAAGCATATATCCTTATGCACAAGAGTTTAGTTTTGAAGATTTGCAAATGAACAGCTATTATGAAAAGATGTCAGAGCCCCCTTTCTTTTTTTTTAATTAAACAGGCGTTCAATCGTGCTCACCTTTTTCTAAAAATGTTACACGTATTGATGGCTTATGATATGATGATTTATCATCTTTCTACGCTTAACTTCCCTGGCTTCTATCCATGTTTGCAAATGTAAATCTTGTTGATTTTTAACGAATAGAATTTGTTCCAGTTCGCACTTTTCGTTTTGTTATCAATAGACAAATTATTTTGAGGGTACTTGCACACAAGCTCATCAGGATTAGATTTACCAGATACAAGGTTATCTTTGTAGTTTGAATACTCTTCACCTTTGACTCTTGCTTTCCTTATATTACGTTTATATTTATTTTCATGTACAACACCTCGTTTTCTTTTTGCAACAGGGTCATCATCAGAACTTCCACTGACTATTTTTTAAAACGAAATAATAATAAAAACACACCAAGTGAAACCACTAAAAAGTTAATATTAACCTCAAAAACTGTAGAATTACTCAATCTCAAACAACAACTGTTTGGTTTCTCTGCAATACAAAACATTTTTGTCCAAGCGATGCAACTGCAAAGACAACATTCAGTAGGATTGCTACAAAACGAACATGAAATTTACTGCAGAAACCATGTGATTTCGCTTGACGCGTTTCTTCACTAAATAGAAAATTAAAAATTAAATATAACCCATTAGGAGGCTTCGTTGTTCAGGGGTTTCTGCATTAATCGTTGTATTTACAGTAGGCCATTCAGAGTATATTCATATCACTTTTTCGATAAAAATGTCTGTTCCTGAAATGATTCAATTATCGATTACTAGTCCCCAATTAATGTATTGTGCTTTCAAACAGAAAGGGAAGAGGCGCTCTCAACATATCAGCACATTTCAACAGAAATACACATTTTGAGGTTCCCTGATATAGAAAATGTGCTATTTTTTCAAAATCTCGGTCCATCTCTGTGTCTGTCTATCAGTCCGTCCGTCGTGTGTGAACAGTGGTAGGTCTAAACTATTCGTAGGATTTTTTTGCAAAATTAGTATTTTCCAACCTTCCTGAGCACTACGTGTCTGAGAGTAACCCTTGCACAGGGAAAACAAGTTGGAAAACAAGTTTCGACGAATACTTCTGAACGAATATATGAACGGTCTGACAGAAGTTAAAGTTTTTCTATACAAGTGGGAAATAATGGCCTTTATACGTCTATTAAGATTCATCCAATTTCTAAAGATGATACTTATTGAAAAGGATTTGGATACCCGACGAGGACAATGAATCCGACATCGTTTCCATTATAACATTTTGAATAACGTCTTCAAATAAAATATTGAGCAAGCGTCATATCACCTTCTGTATTGAAGATAATTTTAAATCACATTTAAAAAATGATAAATCTTTCAAGTTTCGTACGGTGGCTTTAGGCAATGTCTACGGAATTCAGAAAAATAGGTTATCTTTCGAAAATAAAGAGTTCAACTTAAAGCGTATCTCTCAACTTATCTTATTCCACAATTTACTTTGCATTTTCCTCTCCAGTTTACTTTTCAAGTTCTTGTTACATAATTGAAAATTCTTCTCAAATTAACATACATGAATATAAATTATTGTTGTCGTAACGTTCTGCATACTTAAGCGATCTGTCGAAAGAAGTCAGAATGAAGCGAGAGAAAATGCATTTGGATGCACTCAAGGCTAACAAAATTTATTATTAGAGAGTTTCTGCAAGTCGTGGATTTGAAAGACGTAACACGACAGTTCTGGAAAGGATTGTACTGCGCATGCGCCGGCATGAAGTGGCGGGATTTCGATTGTTGGGTCCCGTCATTTCCTGTTTTGTCGTCCACGACAAACAAATTTTACGTAGTTTTCGCTGCCACCACTAAACACGAATTCAACCCTAACACACAATGAGCATGGAAGTAATGAAAAATACAATATCCATACTACCAATATAATATGGCAGGAACTTAATGGTTAATTTTTTCTCGGTTTTTTTTTTAATTTGTTGCGTCTACTTTGACGCAACGCGTCTCCAAGCCCTTCCAAGTTAATTCAAATATGTCAGGAATAAACTAGGTAACGTAACTGTTTAGGATTTGGAGGTTATGTATACAGTGAGGCTACATTGATTGTCACGAAAAATGTATTATTTTTCCATTGGACGTTATCATAGCTAAACATTTCCCATTCCCAAGATAAACAATATAAATATACTATAGTAAAATATCGGGGTTATCTAGGAAGCTATAGTTTTCTTTGGAGATAGACAATATTACATATTCGTATGATACAATGAATTTCATATATTATTATGTATTTACTATCGTGTAATCCTAATTAAAGCAAAAATAGAGTCAGAGATACACAGATGTCCCATAAAAGCTTTTAGATCCTGATAGAGGTATTCAGATTCAATAGTTCTTAGTTTTAACGTACGTTTTCGATTGTACGACATGCAAAACTCATTTTTCTGAAGACACGTTATTTCCTTTTGACAATAATGTTTACGTATTACGAAAATTGATTTCTCGTCTTGCAAAAACTCTCTATTTACGGTAAAGCTTTCACAAAAAAGATATGAACTTTCCTCATGTATTTGTTATGAGTTACATACTTCTCAATTTCCAACAAATTCTTCCATGGTGTCAGTGCCACTGAACTAGTGGTGCTACAACAGTACTGTCTCGCGATATTGTTAATGACTAATATTATGATATAAAAATTACTGTATTACACTTAAACCACCATGGGAAAAATTCTTGAACAAACGAAGCGTGAAAAAAATATATATCTTTTTAATTCAAATGTTTAAACGAAAGCAGCTTTTTGCATTGAATTCAGTATATTCACGTTCTACCAATGACGATGCGTATTTTAACCGTAAATAAAATTATCGGTTTATCTTAACGCGAACGAAAGGCAGCCATCATTATCGCCTTCTTTTATCAGTACGGCGTTACAACAATCGGTTGCAACAACCAACAATGATCGCTGATTCTTATGGGATACACATTTTGCCAATTAGTACTTTTGATACTGCTAGTAAGCAAATGAAATTAATATCGCTATGTGCTGTTGCAACACTACTAGTTCCATTTATGTGATGCATGGTGATTAAAACAAATAATACAATGTTTTCGATTGTGTTTAAATGAACTATGACAAAAAAGATCTTACTGTTTGATTAGTGTATCAGCTTACATTTAATGGACAACAAAAAGTAGCTATTGCGATTCACCCTTTTTTGCCCGAGTTACCCAACAATGATTTAAAGGATTTCAACGAGAATTTGTCAGAACAACGATGAGGGCAAACATTCCAGGGAGGTTACTTCATGGTTTTTACTTCATAAACTTGCTACACAAGTAAGGGTAAGAGAAATATATAGTACCTTTTTAAATGCTTATTTTATATTGTTAATGTCTATTTAAAATTTTTAAATGCTATTTTAAATTTTTAAATGCCTATTTTACATTTTTTTAAATGCCTATTTTGCCTGCATGTTTCTAAGTTTTTCTTGCCTATAAATATGCAGCTTACTCATGAAATAGGTGTTATTTTTTATTAAGATAGTGAAAAGTGGAACAATAGTTTTAAATAATTGATTTCTTTCCGTCCGTATGAAGAAATGAAACAAGTAATTGATAATGGGCAATCATGTTCTAACCTGAAAATATTTCACAATTTAAATTTTAAAACGAGAACCAAAGAATGGGAAAAGCGTCGAGAATGTCTTTTTAAATACTTTAAAATATATTATTTCAATCTTTACAACAGAAAATACATCCTCATTGTCGTTATTTTGCGACTATCTTTCCCTCATTCATCCAGTACTATAATTTAAAATAAATAAGGATTTTGTTTACATAATTCAGTTTCACTCTAAATATGTAAGCGAAAGGAGTAGTGTGGATATTAATACTTTTCTTCACTGCCAACGCAGTGTGCGAGAAATTAATATTCGAGTGAGGAGATGCCACTGTTTAGTACTTTATATGAAGTCTTAAGAAACAGGGGCGAATTCTCCGATACACCGCGTATACCGCCGGTACACCAAGTAATTCGAAGTGTATAATAAATATTTCATAAGTTTGATAATCCACTAAAAAGTTGTTGAGATTTTGAAAGGTTTAAAAGACATGCGAAAAAATAACTATTTTGCTACCGAGAGCCAGTCAGTTTTCCGCATCCGTAGACGCTATGAAGAGCGGTGAAGTGAGAAGTTACAAATAGCTCTTAATGCTGTCCAGAGAATTCGCTAGCGCAGGCGAAGGCACCGCATGCCAGCCCCGATAACCTACGGCTCATAATGTTTCAAGGGCGGGGAGATGGGAGGATGCGCGTCAGGGCGGTCGGTAGTCACCGCAAAATATTGCGGTAAACAGTTCTTCTCTGCTCGTTCGTAAGTTACGCTTCTCTCAATTTTTTTGTGAAAATGGAGTGTATTAATGATCCAGATGTTAGTGTAATTGTCTTATAGCGAAATTATTGACGGAATTTCATAGTATTGGGATTTCATAAAAGCTCTAAATAAAAGACAACGGCAGAGGTATCTTCCATAAAGTGCGGTATACTTAAAACAATGTTCAGGATTCGCCACTCTTAAGAAGACTAGGACAAAAGCGAAAGACTAGCCCAGACTAAAGAGACACAGGAACTAAATAGTACGAGAAAGTCTGTGCAATTTGTAGATTAACTAGTTTTCGAAATGGCCGCCCGTCTGTGAACATCTCTAGCAACTAAACTACTAGTACGATTTTTCCTAAAATGAATATGCCACGCTCAATCTGAACTGGCTTAAAGACCGTTTAAAAAGATTTAAATTTTGCGGGAACTTTACATGAAGCATTGAGATAGTACAACCTTTTCTCAGTCAAACATTATTCAATTTTTTCAAGTGTTTTTAAAGGAAAACATTGAAGATCGAATATACTACGATAAAACCACAACATAATTCGTCACTGACGAGAAAATGGAAAATTATCTATTATTCTAATTTTCCTTTTTCGATTGGTCATGATTAAGTAAGTAGTTCACGCATCGCCACATAATTTTATAATTAACATTTAAGTGAGGTGATAGTTGAAATTTTCTACTTTAGATAACGATATCTCTCGAAGCCTTTGCGGTGCTTGTTTTAAATTTATTTATTTATTTAAAGTCGCTTTATAACATCGAGGTCATCAGCAACCACTATCATTATACAATTTTAAGGAAAACTATAATAATTACATTTTTACAACAAGTCAATGTAATTTATTACTATATTTTTAATTATTCATGGTCTTTCAGTTTTGTAATTTCTAGAAGTTTGATTACATTGGTACACTCGTCTGTGGAACTGAGTATTGATTTTAGGTTCCTTCCATTTTCAGAGATTTTCTAATATTCTTCGAAACAGGGCATTCAAGAATGAGGAGGGGGTGAAGACTGCTGCATCACACTTTGGACAGGGTTCTGGATCGGATCTCTTGAATAAATGGCAGAAATTGAGATTGAAATGACCTATCCTTAGTCTTGTAATTATAACCTGTTGTTCTCATAAAGTGTTTTCCAGGGGAAACTGGGTCAAGGGTGGATTGTCTGACTAAATGGAGTTTGGAAACATTCAACTTCCAGTTAGAGTCGTACTGGAGTACTGTTCAGTCATTATTTGGATGACACATGGAATATCAAATGAAAATTCACTCGCTATTACTGATGAGTTTTGCGATCCTGAAAATCTGTCAATGAAATTTCTCAATTGGTTATAAGTGAGTGGGTTATCATTTGAGTTATCTTCATACTTTGCTTTTATTGGGTTCATCCAGAGATTTGGGATATGACTTGTATCCTGGAAGTTTTCCAGAATGGTTTCCTTTGAAATTTGTTTCCCGCAAACATATTACTTGTGGTTTATTGTCATTACCAGTAATTTTAAATAAGGTAATCTGGCGTAGAACACATTACAGTTCAATTGAATGATTTGCATTGAGAAGGTTTATTCAGAGAGCTCAGAATCAGTTTCTTCATTCTGTTGAAGTGATTCTTCTAACTTGTTCATAATTCTCGTGAATCTGCTTTTTATTGATTTTTCTGTAAGCTTTGAGTGTGTGTCCGACTTCATGTGAATAATAGATTGTATATCATTAGTGAAATCTTTTGCTATTAAAATAGCGTTGCTTGAACCAGTTGTCTTGTCTATGAAGTTTTTCAGTTGGTTATACGTAAGAGGATATGTGTGTATTTCTTTTAATTTTTCCTTTTATAGGAGTAAGAAGGTCTTCTAACGATTTATTACAAGACTTTTCATGGGTACGATTTTCATCTCTTTCCTGTGACTTTTCTTTTTTGGTTGTTTTCCTGCTTCAGTATTAGGATTTTCCATTTTTTTATGGTTCTATTATTGATGATGAATCTGATGGGAGGGTTCTTTTTTGTATTGTTGGGAAGTTAGTATTATCTACTCTAAACTTTTCAATTTCAGTTTGTTCATCTACTACTTCTAGGTGTTTTTCAGTTATTTCCATTTCTAGTTGATCTTGTGTTTCCTTACTTTCCATTTCTGTATTATGTGTGGGTTTACTAGGACACTGATTGGCGAGGTCTCCAGTTTGTTTACATATGAAACAAGTCATCATCACATCATTACATCAGTTGAGAAACAAATTCTTTTAACTGTTCCATCATAAAGAATTGTGGTAGATTCTGGAATTTTTTTTATATATTCAGATGCAATAAATGTATGTCTTCTAAAACTCATTATGTGTGCAAAACCAGGTTCAGATATTCCTGTCCGAATGAATTATATGTTTGAAGTGACTTGGATATTTCTTTTTGAAAATTCTTTTTGGATTATATCATGAGGAATTATAGGGCATATATTAGATATGATCACTCTCTTAAATTTGTTAACTAATGGTCTGATCAGTTGGTGATTGTCGATATTTTACGTTTGATATTTCTTTGTAAGATTTTCTATTATTCTGCGACTGAAGAAAACACATATTCTATTGTTTGAGATACATGACACAAAACTAATGTCGTTAGAATTCACCAAGGTGGCTAGTTTATTAACGTAGTCTTGAATGGTAATACCTTCTTGGGCTTCAATGATCGCTGCGTGTTCTCTTGACGGGAATACATCGCTAACGGTTGCACTTGCGGAAGACTTTTTTTCTTGTGGTACTGTAGATCGTTCTTGTGTAAGTTGGGTTATATTTGCGTTTACATTGGTAGGATTCATTGTGGTTGCAATACGGCTGATGGTTAGTTAATACAGTTCGTAATTGTACTCACGTATTTGTTGGAGTTCTTCGTAACAAATGCTCAGTTCACAAAACTTCACTCGCGGTACAAAAACACGCAATAGCACGAACCTCACAGTGCGGGAGCCGAACGTCGAATGTCTAAAAAGGCGCTCTCTCGTGGCTCGGCTCGCAGAAGGGGTCGGGTTTTGGCATCCCAATGTTTTTCTCGGCTGCTCAAAAGAATTCGAACAAACCTTGAATGAAATTGTTCCAAATGTTCCAGAGGTACGCTGGAGCGCACATACATAGTGTGACAGATCACACATTATGGAAAGTGAAAACATAGGGGACTAGTGCCATAAAATGGCACAGACTTTCTCACGCTAGTTGATTCCCCATTTTATTGAGTCGAGACCTTCTCTTCGATTTTGTCCCATCCCATTCCCGGTTGCCGCCTATTGGCGCCCAAAGGACACAACAGAATTTCCCGAGGGGATTATCGCTTAAAGGAAAAGCTTTGAAAATTGCTGCGGGTAAACTGTTCCAATCTTTAATTGTTCTGTTACAAAAGAAAAATTTCCCAAGATCTGAATTTTGTTTCCTTGTTAGAATTTTGTGAGTGTGATCGCTTCGGCCGAAATAATTTGGTTTTTTCTAGTCTAACCTGAATTTCCTTCCAAGCTGGTTGACCTACGTACGATTTATAAAGTGCGCAAAGCCTCGCCCTTGTTCTTCTCGTTTCAAGAGGTTCCCATGCCTTTTTTATTGCGTTAGTTCTATAGCTAAACTTATTCGCTTTCCTCTGTATTCTATCTAGATTTTTCCGGTGCGACTTTCTGTATGGATCCCAACATGCCACTCCGTATTCCATGAGAGGGCGAACCAGCGAAAAATATGCTAATTCGTTTGCTAATTATATATATATATATATATATATATATATATATATATATATATATATTAAAATATGATAATTCTTTATTAAACAGTGCAATTAGCACTATCAGTTGGAAAAGTTTGAAGAAAAAGTTTGGAGCCATTTTTAAGTAAATATCGTTGAGCGTTTCTGAAAATGCGGAATTTTGAGCTCAATTTAACAGAAAACTATTGAGTTTCCGAGAAACTTTACATGACATTATTTAAAGCACATGTAATCGTAAATACAATAATGTGAACAAATTGCAGCTAATGTGAATATGAATGATGAGAGAAACAAGTCAAAAAAATTACATTTTTTTTTTTACTTTTTGAGAAAACAAAAGAATAGAGCAATATCGTGTTTATGTCTTCTTATAGGGTATATTTAGCACTATCCCTATCAACAGCACTAGGGAACACGATTTTTACCTCCAGGAAGGTAAAGTGCGCAACATACTCAATTTTATACGTAGATTACGAATATCAATAAAAGAAATTACGAATCATAATAAAAACCCATAAAATGTATTTAAAAATAAAATATTTGTTCATCTAAGTCACTTTCATGAGAAAGAAACAAATTAAGCTTTCTTGTTTCTTTTTACCTTTTGTAATCGACACCATCTTTATTCTTGCGTCTGGAAGTCACGCAAATTACGAGTACGTCTTAGTGGATAACATTATAAGCATTAAATTGTATAAGCTTAGATATTAAATTGCTTATCTAGCATATAACAAATATATATAATTGGATTTGTCCTTCACATGCTCAACATCTTCGTCAGTTAGACTTGCATGCGGACACCTAAATCGTTCATCTTCCATCGATTCTCTTCCACATTTGAACGTAGAATTTCATTCAAACATTCGAGAACGGCTCATAGCATCATGACCGTACACATATTTAATAATTTCATAAATCTCTGTGGTCGATTTCCCCAATTTTAAGCAAAATTTGAAGTTTATTCGTTACTTCATTCCTTCACAATGTCATCAGCACACACATCCCCTTCACACAACTGAACGTTGATAAGTTGGAACTGGTCAGAAATGAATGATACTTTCGGGGTCACAATACAAGGATATTGTTACGTGTTCCATGTGCTGCTCACAGTCAGCGCCACTTGTACGAGCGGCAGTCCTGGAACTTTTTGAATATATTATGTAATCGTCTTTAAAGTCCAAACCCGTAAACAAAACCCGTAGTAACTTCCAAATCCGTTTGTGGTCTTCACAAATATGTTCAAGAAAACCTAACAGTAAATAAGACACAGCAGTGCGGCTCACATATGGATCGTTAACAGTGTTGGCGCGGCGCAATTTTAGCAGATTGTAGTGAAAGAGTTAAATTGTTCCATTCAAATTTCTTAAGACAGAGTTTTCAAGCTTTAATCTTATCTAAATTGAAAGTATTTGGGATAAATGTTTTTGGAGCCAGGGCCACTTGAAAAGAGCTTATTTATATGGTTTTAACGTAAAATTGACCATAACATGAACATTCTAAAATCTGTTGTTGAAAGACAGGACTTGAAATGTTTCGGATATATGAGTACTTTTCACGTAATTTTCCGTACAATATAGGCAATTTTACGTTCTCGTACTACGTACGTATATATGAAGTAATACATGTATAGAGAAAGGCATGAAGTGTTGCGAAAAATCGATATCGAGATTTCAACGTAAATACACATTTTGGGGTCCACAGGTACCGAAAAAGGTTTTTTTTTGTTTTTTTTTCTTCTTCAAAATGTCCGTCCATCCATCTGTCCGTCTGTGGACACTACTAGCGACTAAACCACGCGCAGGTTTTCCAAATGGAAGAAACCCCTGTCCATCTGGCTCTAGTTGAAGTTTTGAGATTTTAAGCCCGGTATACACGGTACAGTTTTCGTGGAGATTGGACGTAGCGGGAACGTGAAGTCCAGACTACGTTTTCTGCACGAACATGTTCTTATTTTTTCTTGCAGATAAACTACAGTTTAAAAGCACCTCTAGCGGCAGAATCGTTCACTAACGGCAATCAGCCAAGGTGTGTTAATGTGCGATTGTGTGAAGTGATGTATTGTGATAAACTTCCTTTTTCCCAATTACTGCCTTCCTGTTTTTATTCTCTATGCTCCTCATGGTTAATTAATATTAAATAAAGTCAGAACACATGCACAGAAATGCCACCACCGAAAGTACTCGAACGGCACGATTCATTTGTTTCTCGTTAGACACCCCCTCCCCTTTAGCGGCGGTTTGTGACGATTCATGCAGAAAACGTTGCACTTTATTCTAAAGCCATTGATTTTTTAGAAAACTGCGAGAGCCTAAAATTTGGGAATAAGGCATTTAATTAGCCTAAAATTATGAGCTAACTTTTTTTGTGTTCTGTTATAGTGTGTCAGCCAGCTTTAGGACCGCTACAGACTACACCGAGAGATGCGTTGCCAGAAATGTGCGACGAGAAATGTGGAAAGAGGCCGGCGAGGCTACGTCTACACACCACAATTAGGTTATTCGATGTCTTGAAATGCCTTTATGCGCTACAAGCCGAGAGTGGGACAGCAGTTAGCGATGTGATCACCTGCGGGTCCCATTTCTTGTTTTATTAAAATCTTTTGTGTAACTTAAACCCGGGAAATCCTTGTTTTGCTGTCATAATCATAAACCATCTGTTTACCTAGTTCGAATTGCCTAAATAGTAATACATTTCTGCATTGCATATAAATCATAACTTAAAGTAAAAAACTGGAACGTATGTGACTTTTAAAGGAGTGCAACCTGTGCATATTTTCTTCAGCACCATAATTCCCCTTCTCTGTTTTACTGTATGTATTGGTTGAATTATCAATAAATTGTAAACGATCAACGAATTCAGAATAAAATTCATAATTAATAAATTCATTCATAAATAATAAATACGTATTAAGAAAATAATGAACTAATTAATTATTTCAAAATACCACTTCAAATTTTTATTTTTTTATTGCTCATTATGAACGGGTTTCATTGAAGTAAGAATATCTTTCACACAAGTTTTTTCTTGTTCATTCCCGTTTAAAGAGAAAATTCAAGTAACCAATTAAAAAACTGGTTGTTTTTATGTCTTTTACTACTAAATTTTATAACCTCATTCAGTTGTATGCACTTTTTTGTGTTTTCCTGCTGTAGTGAAGGCCTAAATGTCATATAAAAAACGGGGTAGAAATGTGTCCGAGAAAACTCGCTCGCTGACCGACTCGAGCGAGGAACTCTTTCACCTCCGCAGAGGCGAACGAGAAATCTCTTTTAGTGTTGGAGGGGTCCATAAGTGTCCCTTGTTTCAATTTTCCACATTTCACGTCGCGCGTATGGACAGGGGTTTCTTCCATTTGGAAAACCTGCTGCGCGTGGTTTAGTCGCTAGTAGTGTCCGCAGACGGGCGGGCGGACGGACGGACGGACATTTTGAAGGAAAAAAACAACACAAAACCTTTTTCGATACCTGGGGACCCCAAAATGTGTATTTCCATTGAATTTCCATCCGGTTTTTCGCAACATTTCATGACTTTCTCTTCTTCTTCTTCATTTGCATTACTCCAGTTGCATTACTTTATAGCTCATTGTCTGACGCCCGTGTATATCATGCTCCAGGTCAGCTGTCCCAGCTTTTTTGTTGTGCCTTCCTTGTAAGACGTCTTACATAGTTTGGTGCATAAGAATACTCTTCTTTTGACACGGCGTCTCTGTCTTTTAGAAATTTCAAATATGCCTTTTTCTTTGTATTCACAGCTTCCTGTATCTCCTTATTCCATATTCCTAACCTTTTACTTTTCATTTTTTGAGAAGTACCAATTGCTTCCATTGCTGAAGTTTCTATCACTGTTTTAATACGTTTCCATTCTTCTTCAACATCTCGAATTACAGACTTTCTCTATACTACGTGTATTACTTCATACGTACGTAGTACGAGAACGTAAAAATGGCCTAAATTTTACGGAAAATTACATGAAAAGTACTCATATTTCCGAAACATTTCAAGGCCTGTCTTTCAACAACAGATTTTAGAAACAAAAAATCTGTATTTTTAATATTGTAATTGTAGGAAGACCCCCAAAAAAAAGAAATCAACTTTTGCAATATTGGAAATATCCGGGATTTCAGTGAAAATGAGACCTGCACTATTCTCTTAAGCGTTCTTTACACATCCGAGAACAAAATTTAATAAAAAATTTGTAGACACATTTGAAAATGTATTTGAAGTTTCATCAACCAAATTTCGAGAATATCGGCTTTGGCACTAGCTTTGAGCTTTGACAGACGGACCGTCAGACAATTTGCCGTCAATCGATTTTTCGGTAGCAAGGACCTACAAAACATGAATTCTGACTACACAGTGTGTTAGAGGAAGTAATTTACTATATAGTCTGTATCGGAAAAAGAAAAGAATTCAATGACTTAGAGAAAAACAAAAGGTTCGTTTTTAATGTAAGAACAACATCGGTACCAATAAAACAGTTTTAAAAATCGGTTTAGGAGTGCCACAAACCCCATAAACACCCCATTTTCGTTCCCTTTTCGCTACTACTTAGAAAGTAACGAATAAATATTATTTAATGACATTTTTATTATCGAATTTTTAGCTGAGGTGGTGCCCACGTTATCCCGATACAATTTTATGATCTTCACTTGAATTATTTGATTCAAACAGTGCGCCATTTTAGTCCGAATATGGTACATTTTAACGTTAAAACTGTATAAATAAGCTCTTTTCAAGTGGCCCTGGCTCCAAAAAAATTTATCCCAAACACTTTCAATTTAGATAAGATTAAAGCTTGAAAAATCTACCTTAAGAAGTTTGATTTGAACAATTTAACTCTTTCACTACTATCTGCTAAAATCGCGCCGTGCGCCAACACTGTTAACGATCCATATGTGAGCCGCACTGCTGTGTCTGATATTTTGTTCACGGGAAAATCTATACTTCAATTTTATAATTTTAAAATATTAATATTTTGCAGTTTTCAAAAATATAGAATTTGCCGCAAACAAGACAAGGTGCAATTTTTTTTTACCGATCTTTGATACATACCAGGAGAAAATTTAAAGAATAATTTTGAAACCTTTTCGAGAAAATAGTTTAAAAAGAAATTAAAAATATCCTATATTTCATGAAAACTTATGTGAAAATGACTCTTACTTTTCGAAAACTTGTTCATGACCTTATTTCAAGATCTGACGTTAAAGAACAGATTTAATTAAGGAAAAAATATCTATCTTCAATATTTTTATTGTAGGAACGGAATGTTTTTATTGAAAGTCACCGGACAAAAAATGGAACTTTTGCAATGCTCCAAATATCAATGATTTTAAAAAAATAGACCTGCATCATTTTCTTAAGCATCCTTTACATTATCCAAGGACAAAGTTTAATCCAAACATTTGGTAAAAATTTTTGAATAGGGTCCCAACAGCTAGTATTCTACTTACCCATAACATCAGTAACACTACCATTAGCTATATATCTAGTGCTAGAGAATATTCAGTAGAATTTAAACTCTGTCTCACACAGACATTTATAAATACATTATTGAAAAATGTTCTCAGATATAGTAATTTTCAGCTATGCTCTACTAGTCAGCTTCATTGGTTTTGAAATCAATTGCTAGGCATGCTAATGAACTGATAATGGCAGGTCTGAAAGATAACCAAATTAGAACACGGCAAGTCATTTCATTTCTTGTGTAAAAGTGCAGATTAAGCACAGAGTGGACTGACACTTTGGTGGCTCCCGCAATGAGGGGATACCCCGTAAGTCCCATAAAAACACTAAGGAAGGCTCTCAATGTAGTGGTATAACGGCTTTCAATGTAGATTCTGTAGTTTAGATCTTGTGACTTGTGATTTTATGAATAAAAACAGAAAACAAAATACTTTGTGATGTAGAATATTTTACTTTTCTTTACTACAATCATAATATACACAATTAAGTTAACATCAAATCTTCTCTAAAAGTGTATGTCACTTTGAAAAACAAATTCTTCACAAAAATATTGTTTGACATCACTTGCTGAGTAGAAAATCAAAGCTAGATATTTTCCCATTCGTAAGAAAAAATCTGGATTGAATAATGAAGTTAATTAATAATGAAGTAAGGGCCTCGGATCAAAGTCGGATTGTTTGGAGCCCTTGCAAGTGTTAATCCCAACTTGTGCTGTCAATTATGACCTATGACAATTCATCAAAGAGCTTATAACAATTAATAGAGCATAATTCTTTGGGAATGTTGGCATAATTCTTCAGGAATGTGAGATCTCAACTGAAATTTCTTAGACAAAGAGGCCCCTGGGTTCCAGTACCATCATCGACAACTGATGATAGTGGATTTTCAACTCCAGTTAATAAATATCTTATGACATTCCAGAATTCGAGAGGCAGGCAGCTCTCGTAGGTAATTTTTGTGTCTTCCTTCACTGTACTCCAGGTGCATGCCCGGGCAAATAAACAAACCATGGGCAGTGTGTGATCCTTCCTTCACCATCTGGTCCATGTACTCAACCTTCTTTTCCTTACTGCGTAATCAGAAGATAATTCAAATAAAGTACTCATATAATGCATATCAGGAGTTATTCTTTAAGTGCTTACCCTTTAATAGAGTCAGTTCTCAATGAACTTATGTAAAACAAATTGAATTCATAAAGATCAAGCTTTTAAAATAGGCCTATTTTAAGATAATTAGATCACAATGACATTCTGCAACATTTTGTTCTTAGCTTTCACTAGGCACACAATTTATTGAGCTCTCCTTTTGCTAATTGTAAAAGGAGTAGAGTTGGGCGTGGGTTGTGATTTTGTAATTCTACAAAATGAAATTTGTACTCCATTTACTGTTGCAATATTTTCTATAACTCAAAAGCGAAAATTTCTAGTTTCAAATGTTGCTACCCTTGTTTTGTTGGTAGCTACTTTTATTCATCATTCGACTAAGTAGGACCTAGAGTAAAAGTGGAGAAAGTGTTCCGGAGTTCAAAAAGACATGCACAGATTTATACTTCTCGCCCATTTGTCACATACTGTTTTTGCTGTTGTTCTTTTTACAAAAATAAATCAAGTCAAATCAGAAAATATAGATGCACTGCAACTGAAATTTATAATGAACTTCTCTTGTAGTAGTATTATTAAAGAAAGGTTTGTTAAACAAACAAGTCAAGGAAAGTTCTTTTATCTATCTATTCTTGATAAGACTATAACGAGAATGGCAAAATAATGTGACATTAAAAGAAGTTCAGGTGAAGTAATTTTTAATCAACAATAATGGCCGTTGTACATTCATATTATTTTGATTACTAGTTGAAAGCCGGCCCTTTGGGGCTGATGTGTTTTGCAGTCAAGGGCTTCCTTACTTCAGTTCTTGCATACTCAGAGACATCTAATGGCACAAATTTTATACACGACACCTCGCTGATGATTTACTGTCAGAGTTTTCTATTTTACAACACAAAATTGACACAAGTTTTTCAAGAGTTCTCAAGACTAATATTTGTTAATAATGACATTCTTGTACAACCATAATACTTATTTTTCTATTACATTGTTATTAATTCAATTTTCTTAATTGCTCATTTTCCCAATGTTATGTTGTGGCAAAAGTAACAGCATTTGCTGACAAACTTATTTTTAAGGAGGTTCAATATCATCAGACCTGAAGGGTTTACAAAAGGTTCTCTTGAAAATATTAATTTTCAAGTTTTTTCAGATATATCAGTATCAATGATAACTAAATATTCCTGGTAAGTCTTTTCAAATGTCCCAGCATAAATATTTCAATACAGTTATAATTTTCATAATCACATTGCATCCATATATTTGCCCTCAAACTTCATCAAAACTAGGAAATATTTAGGAAAAATGTTTTCTTCAGGTCAGAGCTGGATATTGTACACAGTATCATCCTTAAAACGAGTTTTATAACATGTATGAGGAACTCGCTACTATGTTTTAAGAGATGGGACATTCCATTACTATTTATGAGTAAGTTATCCAGTTACAATAGGTACATATTGATCTCTTGATACACTCAACATATAAACAGTTATCACCCATACATTTGAACCCATATATTTTGTTAATGAAATGTTGGGTATTGCACTACTGTATTTTAAAATTTTTTACCACAATAATATCTTCTTTTATCATAAAACACACAATGTTTGGTAATAAAGTTAATTTCCAATTCAATCACTTCATGGTTATCATGAAAAATATTTTTTCTTTGAAATATTTACAATGTATGATACAGTTAATAATAACAGTTGGTAAACAAGCATAAAATAGACTGATTTGAGTATTCATTTCTCCAATCTGTCATATATACAATTATTACCTCTAATATTCCCAAATTTACACAACTGCGTACACCACAAAAATACATTTCATAAAATTCACAAGTATTTAACATTGCATTACAAGATCTCTTATCAACAAGGCATATTCCTTTTATTGAATGTTAGCTTTAAGACACATGAATATTTGCATACAAATAAAGGCTGCATATTAAAATCTTGAACAGAAAGAAATAAGAAAGAAAGAAAAAACAACCCTGTATAAATATAATATAAACTGTAGAAAATAAATTCAATTAGTATGCATATAAAATCATCATTAAGATGTTCTTCCTGTTATACAGATAAGATACACTGTTGTAACATTTACAATTGTATTATTTCTTAGGCTTGGTTTTCAGAAACCATTGTAGTAAGTGCAAAACATCCTCTGATAGATATTCAAATTTGATTTTCTCCATCATTATATTTTCTGGATTTCTTCACACTTATCCAAACAATTTTCAATCATCCAACAATGTACTTTAAATGTATTGTTTACTTTAAAAACTGCTGACATTTTTGGTGATATATTCTTAATCATGTAATACAATGAAAAAATTGATAATATTTATTCTATTTTTCTATGATGTGTAGATGTACCATGCAGTAGTAATGCACTTCCAAATGTTAAGTTAATGGGAATAAGAAATAGAAAAAACAACAAAGTTTTCAATGTACGGAAAATACACATTCAATTATTGAAATTTCTGATTTCAATGATTGAACTTGTTGCAAAATGATGGAGGGAAAGAAAAAAAGGAATGGAACACTGGAACACTTAAAAAATTTCAAGAATCAAGTTTTATGGCAACACAATATAACCTTCATTAACCTAGGTAACATTGCTTCTAATTTATGAACATAACAGGCCAAGAAAGTTTCATAGTATAGAGCTGTTCCAACATTGTAAAATATCAAAACGTTTCTTTCTATTCCAAATTATATCTTTAATTTCATTTTCAAGTAGTTATTTAAATTTATAGACACATTTTTAGAAAATTTATTACACATTTGTTCATTCATAAGATTTTTCATTTATGTAATGCATGTAATTTATGTAATTACAATTTTTAGACTCTATTAGAAGAACAATATTGATATGACGATGCTTTTGTAAAAGAAAATAATAATTGTTGGCATAGTCTCTACAAACAAAAAATAAATATGACTTGGTGAAGACTTTTTTGGACTTATTACATTTTCAGGATATCCAACAAAAATTGTGGACAAATTTCATTTGTTTTATTTTCCTTTTTTACACATCTGCTTCTGCATTTCATGCTTTTCAATTTTCAAATAGTTTATTAGTTTTTTCTATCAACCCTTACAGTAAACGTATAATATAGTGCAAGAGGAATAGCATCTGAATCGTCTTGATCATTCCCACTTGGTTCAATGGGTTTGTCCTTTTGTAAGTCTATAATGCCTTCTTGGGTTGCGTCACTGGAAATGAAGGTCAAAACAAGGGCTCCAAGGGCAATGTCCCATCTGGATCTCCTAGTCATTGCATGGCTAGGAAGGAGCTTTGAGAGCCTAGGGTCACGCGTGAGATAAAAGAAATTCTAAGAATTGAATGAAAGCCAGGAATCATTTGAAGAGCAAAGAAATTTGTATATAAAAGATAGAGGAAAAGGTACAAGAATTCACAAGAATGAAAAAAATTCTGATCATTATAATAAACTGTATGTATAAATACAGCATGTAACACATGTATAAGCACATGTGTAGTAAACTGTATGTATAATAATTCTCCCTCTCCCAGGTTAAAGGAATAAACAAAGCCCACTGAATTACATTCTGCAATTATTGAGAGATAAAGGCTCCAAGACTGAATTGCCCAAAAATTAAAATTTTTGAGTTCACATATACAGTCGACTCTGGTCTTCTGGGGACTAACATTTTTGGTTCACTATATCAAGAGATTCACTGTATCTGATGATGTCAAAATTAAATAGAAATTCTCCGTAATGACTGATTTTATTAATATAGAGATACAGATAAACACTTTAACAACCCGAACTGAAAATTTCAATATCATTACTCGTCCTTAAAAAAATCAATTATTTTTAATAGTTTGTTTCATACATTTTTCATTAGTAATTTAGAGCCTTCTCCAGAGTTCATGCTTCCTCTGTACTTGATTCTGCATTGTTCATTGTGTCTAGGTACCACAATGCATCTTGACAACGCCTCTTGGAACACTGTCCCCCTCTCCGAAGGGTCTTTAAATCACCAAATAACATACAAGATCCTTTTGGTAGTGAGATGGCACAAGCAGCTAATGAAAATGATTGCTTGTTAGTGTGACATGGGGAGTGTCCCCAGGCTATGGGGCTGTGGCAGGAGTGCACTTCCAGTTGCCTAGGTAGAACACAACGCACTTTGCCCCATGGAGTATTGAATAAAATTGAATTGAATTAAATTGATGCCTTATTTTACGTGGTGACACTTAGACCATGAGGCCTGCTCACCATGCAAATTTTGCTATGCTCCTTTCACCAACTAGGGGAGAAAGAAGGTATTACTTACCCGAAGAAACAGGCAATTTGAATTTAGCTCAGAGCCTTCATTTAGGCTTGAAGATCTTTTACATCAGTAAATTTACTAACATGGGACAGCCGGATTTACTTCCCCTCCAAAGGAAGACGCATGAAGGATTTTCTTCGCCCTTAAAAATTCACGACTTCCATCCGGTTTGAACCCGTGAACTTGAGTATAACAATCCAAGACGCTAACCATTACACCATCACCGCCATATTATAACACCAAGCTTGAAACTGAAGCAAACAATCGTGTGTCACCACTGCCAGTTGCAGCACATGCAGGACACAGCCTTCATTTCGCTCTTAAACTGAGTGGCATAAGGTCTTCAGTATGACCCCATTCCAGGTCTACTAACTTCACCTTAAGAGAGACTTCTTTGATTATGACTTTTAATCAACGATATTTTTTTCAAGATGCCTGGTATTGGAATTTGTGGCACTGAGGTGGTATATTCTTTTCTCGGAGGGAATTAATTTCTATGATGTTGGATTTCCTATGTTCACTGTAGCAGAGGTTAAGGTTTGCTATATCTGAATTTTCTTATGTTTACTTGTAATGTAAGTTAAACTGGATTGATAAATTAAGTTCACTATAAACAAAGGTTCATTATATCCGAATTCACCAAAACCGGAGTCGACTGTAGTATGAATAAACCATAAAAATTCACATTAGGATTAAAATAAGATTTCATCAATTCATATTCATTAAGTTGTTCAATGAAAAGGATAATAATTTAAGAAATTTTCATGTTCACACACACACCAAAAAAAAAAAAAAATAAAGTCATTTTTTCAGCGGGGATTATGTGTGTTTGCCTTTTACTGCACAGTCCCATACTGGTAAAAAGAACTAAGGCATCTTATTCACTTTTTTTGAAACGCCTCTATTTAAATTTTTCAACTTTGCGCCTCTCCTAGAGCTGCCAGATCTCAGCTTGGAGAGAAGAGACACACAGGCATTTCAGAGAAGAATGTAAGGTAGACGAAAAATGTGTCTATACATAATTAAAATATAAATAAATAAATAAATAAATAAATAAATAAATAAATAAATAAATAAATAAATAAATAAATAAATAAATAAATAAATAAATAAATAAATAAATAAATAAATAAATAAATAAATAAATAAATAAATAAATAAATAAATAAATAAATAAATAAATAAAATATAATTCATGATAATAATCATTAGTATTACGTGTAAGTTGATAAAACAATTTTTGCATCTATTGAATTATCCAAACATCACATAATCCACTGACTGTTTTATCTTTCTGTATTTTCACAGTTAAATAAAATTCTAATTGTCTCAATATATGATTGTACTCATGACTTTCAATGCTATTGGTTACAATAATGGAAACAGACTTCACTCAACATTAACCATTCTTATTTGAAAGTTACAGTGATTTAGGTCTTCACAGTAAAATGCAAGATCTAATTATATTTTCAGGACTAATTAAATATTTGAGAACTAATTAATTTTTTTTAGGATGATTTAAGTTCTGTAAGTAACTTCCAATTACAATTGTTTGCAGTGTAATACATACATAAATAAAATAAATTGTTTTTAAGAAAAGAAAGGAAAAAAGTGTTAAAAAGTCAGAAGTAGAGATAAATATTTCTTTGCCCGTCTGCCACTAACTTACAACAACGAGAATAAAAACAATACAAAATGAGAAGGATGGGCCAATAAATTGAGCATTAAAAATAAATTCTAATCTAGAATTGCCATGAAACTTAACAGTAAGAAGTGCTTTAGTCTATCAAGAGTATATATTTGATGGCCATCTTAAATGGGCATGCCATGTTTTTAATTTCCTAAAGTTGTAGAACTAAAAGCAACCTTTCCTGATGATCAGCCTAATAATATTGTTATTGTAATAATATATACAGTAGGCCGTATGTATGTATAGATAAAATACAAGTATATTACAAAATTATTTCATGATACAGCATGACAAAGAGCATATTCTAATAATGGGTAGAAATAGTTGAACAATTAAAAAGAATAAGTACAATTTTTGCATTTATTTGTTTTAGTATGAGAGTTGCCTTGAAATGATTTATCTACCTGCATTACCAAATTATTTATTATATGGAAAGGTTGTTATTAATAAATATGTCTAGTAAGTATTAAGTACCTCAAGTACTGTGATTTTAAAATTATCTGTGAAAAATGTTGAAAATGTACCTTCAAAAATTTAATTTGATGAAAATATGTTTGTGATATAATTCTGGTTATATGCTTACAATGAAATCTTCAATTGCATTATTCAGTACAAAAGTTTTACCTAAGCTTTTATTGAAGTTTAAATGCTTCTCTTTTTTCTGTAGACAACAGTAACATTTTTCTTGTACTGTCATTACACAAGCAACTTTGGATATTCAAACTTTCAGATCTTCTTCCATTGCACATCCCAAAATTTAATGAAAATACCTAACATTAAGTAAATAATTATTTATTTTGGCTTGTGAACTATTGAATGATCTATGTAGCTGGTTCATGCATATTTTGCCATAGCCATTCACTGAAGTGTAAGAGTGTAACATTTCTCTTTGTTAACTTTGATTGACAAACAGTACAGAAATTTCTCTACTAATTTTTATCAAAATACAGCACTTCACAATTATTAATTTAATTCAAGTTTGTTTCACAATCTATAGGACAGGGCTTATCTTCCATATTCAGTATCATTACCATTTCAATCTTATTTTGTAACCATTCCAGAATTTGCAGATCATCACATTCAATGAAGTGTTCATCTCCAGGAAAGTAATTTAAACTTTCCTCCTGAAATAATTAAAGTTATTCATAAGAAAATTGTGTTAAAGCACAGTCAAAAGAAGAAAAATGTATCACTTTGCTCTCACAATTATAATTTATAAATGAATAAAAACATTAACAAATTCTATGTTCTTAAAACATTGTGAACTCCTTTGTGAAACTATATTTACTTTAGAAGATACTAGACTGTCCAAGAGTCTCTGTATCTTAGGCAAGGTTGTCTATGACTGCAGCCTTCTGTAGGGTGATGTGTGTTCTTGAGGGAAAAATGCCTTTTCCAGAACAATTCACCCCCGTAGTTTGTCATGGTACAATGATCAAAACATTAACAATCATGCCTAGTTCACAATATTTTCTGGACTGAAAAGTATCTACTGAATCTGATCTTGAAAGCTTGTTCTTCCTTTATATTTAACTCAATAATACTTTCAAATTGAACACCTATTATTGATAGTTCACGTTTCAAAAATTATTTTATATAACATATTATGTAGTTTTGATGTGATAGGGTGGAGTCAGGAAAATGTGTACTTTGAATAAATATGTACTCATTTAAAAAAATGTGGATGTATGAAAGTTAGCACTCTCTAATGATTGTAAATTGTACCAACATGAAGAAACACTGAAAGCAAAGAAATGTCTTGTCTCTGGAAGTAATGTACAGAGATGTACATAAATACGTACATGAAATAGCATATGAAAGTTTTGGTGTAATTGAAAGGAAGCAGCAGAGGGCTGGGCGTATTGATGGAGTAACAAATTTGTTGAAAGGGTACAGGAGAAGAAAAACACCTATCAAAAGTGGCTGATGATACATGGTTTAGAAAACAGAAGAACGTATACACAAATATGTAGAGAAGTAAAAAAGGAGATTATAAAAACTAAAAATGATATGTGGGACCTAAAGTGTCAAGAAATTAGTAACACCATTGGAAACTCAAGAACACGGGAGGCATGACAAGTGTTGAAACAACTGAGAACAAATGAAATGAGATATGGACATCTTCAGCTTATAAGCCTAGAAAGATGGGTAAAGTATTATGTAGAATTTCTGCAGGAACACTATGTAAAATACTACGCTTTAAATCAGTCAAAAGATAAATGTGACAATCAGGTAGAAGATATATCACCAACAGAAGTTGAGAAAGTGGTGAAAAGTTTCAAAAGTGGTAAAGCACCCAGACCCGGTGGGATAAATATAGAACTAATAAAATCAGCTCCATCCGAAATTTTTGAACAGCTTTTGGAATTATTTAATGCATGCCTCAGGGGTCGTGGGAAACCAGATAAAATGGGTTACATCTACAATATATATAAAAAAAGGAGATAAGGAGGAATGCTCCAATTACCATAGATAACTGTCCTGAGTTCCCTTGGTTAAAATACAATAAAATTATTCAAAACAGACTGGAAAATGAAATAAATGAAATGGAAGAACAGAGTGGCTTTCAAACAGGTACATCCTGCATAGATAATATATTTACCATTTGACAAGTTACAGATATGCAGCTATTGCATAAACTTTCAACACATCTAGTCTATATTGACTTGCAAAAGGCATACAACAGTGGCCCCCTTTCAAAATTGTGGATGACCTTGTGAATGATTGTGAATGATTAACCTTTCAATAAAAAAAGAAAATTTAGTGCTAAACTACATCATTCCTTTCCATTCAAATATCTATTCATTTATTTTGCCAAAACACATTCTCACATTCATATGCTATTAGTTTCATTTTGATATCAAAGATTTCAAAATATTAATTGAATTAACCCTGCTTAGGAAATATTTAATTGCATGCCATAGATTTAGCAATAAATTAGAAGACAAACTAAAATGTAGTCTTACCTGTCTGACTTTCAACATAATACGATTTTCAGTTATTTTAGGAACCGCCATAATGTCATCAATACGAATAATCCATTCCACATCCCATGGGCCCCATAAGCGACATTTTTCAACTAAGAAGATGTGCCTGAATATTAAAACATTTTGTCAGTAAAGACAACAATTCAACAATATTCAAAGAACATCAAAAGATTTTCATGCACCTTTATTCTAATAAGCAATATTCTGCTAACAATTCTTACCTTTTGTATAGGTAATATATATACAAATTTATATAATGATGCAAAAACAATTGGCGGCAAAATGAATGGGGAGATTTTGACGGAAAAAACAAGCTTTTGGGGGTGCAGCAAAAGTTTTTTTTAAAACCTCTGTGTATATGTGAACAACATTAGCATATAAATCACACATAGAATTTTCATGGAAATTTATTTCTCGACTGATCTAGGTGATGCTGAAAGTTTTTTTCTTTAGTCATTTTGAAATATTCTGTACCTGTACTACTAATACTGTTGACTGTGATGACTGGTAATATTATTTTGAGTCTGTAGAATATATATTTTTTGTCATGTGATTTAAATTTATCTATTATTGTCAATTAATGAAGTGCTGTTGTTGTTATTATTTTTAAATAAATAAAAAAAATATTTCCCCAATCAACATTTTACGGATTTAAGGTGTGATTTTGCTGAAGATTCAATTAACACAATACATTTTAAACACAATAGAAATTTAGCATTGTTGACAAGCTTTGGCCAGTTAGGTCAACTTATCATTGTATGGGTGTTTGTGAGTGTGTGAGTTTGAGAGTGTGATTCATTTCATAGTAATAAACAATTTTCACACAGCCTAATTTACTCTTTGTTTAGTGATATAAGCAAATAGGAATATTTCATTACTCACATACTATCACAGATTTTTATTTCGATCAGAAGACAAATTTAAGGTATACTATTTCAGTTGTAGTTTGGTATTATACTGCATTTTAATATGATGTTAGAAACCTTTCCTAAGAATATACTTACTGTAGTGTAATCAAGACAGTACTCTTGGCATCTTTACTGAGAGAGGCATGTGCCCAGTAAATATCAGAATCTGCATAGTGACCTTTACTTAGTGAATTGAGCAGATGCATGCCCACAGCTTGGTATGAGGAATATGGCTTCAGACCCTATATTCCAAGGAAAACACACTAAGTTATAATGACAAAAAAAAAAAGTAATGAGCATGTTATTGTTCTAAATGTAAGAGTTTTGGTTGATTTTGATATGCTCTTCTTTAAAATGAAGTTTTATTTAGTAATGATCCTCACAAACATATGAATGATGACTTAAATACTCAAACCATTTTATTAATTTATTTATTAGCAGAAGGTAATCTCAACAATATTTAAATACTTTCCTTAATGTTTTCCTAAAGAAGCAAATCCACAATGTTTAGAACTTTCTTAAAAGATATTGTTGTGTACATAATATTTAAGAATGAAAATTAGAAACTTTTAAGGGTTCAAAGAAAATCCCTTTCTGCCAATATATCAATGATGAAAGGGCAAAACCTCATTTCTCCACTTTTATGATATTTTTAATTTTCAAAGGCATAAAATTGGACTCTATCAGATAGTAAAATATGATATACTATATAAAATAATTTTTAAGGCAAAAACTAGTGTTCATCAAACCTTGAATTCAAATGCTGCAGAAAAACCTTGAATCTCAGAACAAAATTATACAAGTTGAAACCTAAACCTCCAAAACTTGAAACCTAAATGTCCAGGTACTTCATACTTGATTAGAATTATTTTTGCAAAAATTAAAAATAAGAAGCATTTATTAAGTGTTTAAATGACTGTCACAATATTTTTAACATGCTGACTGGTTCATGGTTCTATAGAACCCTTCATTTTTTCAGCGGGGATTATGTGTGTTTGTCTTTTACTGCACAGTCCCATACTGGTAAAAAGAACTAAGGCATCTTATTCACTTTTTTTGAAACGCCTCTATTTAAATTTTTCAACATTGCGCCTCTCCTAGAGCTGCCAGATCTCAGCTTGGAGAGAAGAGACACACAGGCATTTCAGAGAAGAATGTAAGGTAGACGAAAAATGTGTCTATACATAATTTCAAAATAACTTAATTACTGTAGGCAATAGAATTTAATCTTTATTCTTCTTGCACATAAATAATGCTAATCGTTACAAAAGTATTGTCTTGGAAATTGTTTTCCTTATTAAATTTGGTTCAGAAATCAAGAAAGCATTGAAATTTTGACATGAGAAAATTATATTTTACGATCAAACTGGCAAATGGGAAGTAGTTGAAAATGCTGCTGAAATGACGGTATTACAATGGATGCTCTGGCTGTAACAGTACCTTCCTCTCTGAGTGCATCTGCTATTTATTTCCAGACCAAAGAATGTGTTCATAATATTACAGTTGTTTTCAATTCAAAGGTTGCCTGTTAATTTTGCCATGACGGGGAGGGCAGAGTAGAAGCAGCAGTGTTTATGGCTTAATTGTAGATCACTTGACCTGCTACACAAAGCACCATCCCTCCATTGGGAAGATTTCCCTGTTTAGTGACAATTGTGGGTATCAAAACAAAGTTGTTCTTCTTTCAAATGCTCTGCCTCAATCAGAAATGTGATCATTAGACATCAGATGTTTAGGCCTCAAAAATCGTCTTTTAGGCATAGAAAAAGGTACTGAAAATGCCAATAACAAGGAGAAAAAAAGGCACTGCTATGTTACATACACAGTAAAATGAAAAATTGTTTGTAATTTTTGTCTATATTATCTTGTAAACTTAAATGCACAAAACATGTACTGTAACATTTTACTGTAAAATAAGATTTACATATTTACAACTCGTTTACATTTTATTCTTAATACTTTGCTTTGAAATATATTACCAGTAACTTTTCAAGGATTACAATTTCAAATTTATGACGATAGGGGAACAAAATCAGATTGAATGCAGAGAAGGATCTCTCAGCATCTACTTATGTGACTGGGATATATTTCAGAAGTCCAACTTTAGCAACACTGAAACCTTCTGGGAATTAACATTTATTTCCACTTAAAATTTTGGTACTCTTGATGTACTGTCAATCAACCATGTTCTCAGAACATGGCTGGTATTTATGAAATTGGGAAATGGAACAAAATATGTTGGTATACTTTTAGGAATTCTCTCTTATTTTAAAATTTAAAGACGTGAATTGAAGGTTTCGTAATGATTGATCATGTTGGACCATGGTTGATTTTCTGATATCAGAGCATTGTATATAAAAAAAATAAGTAAAAGGCAAAGAAGGCCAATACTTCTTAAAAAAAAAGGTATTTATGCAAAAAAAGGCATTTATACTTAAAAAAGGCAAAAATAAGCATTATAAAACTTCATCATATGGCATCATTTGTCATGATTTGTGCTCATTTATTATCGGCCTTTAAATAAGTTTGCTAGAATAAAATAGGCATTTCCCTAATCATTCGGTGTCTAGTGAGAATTGTATAAAGTTATCTGCAGTGAGGCCATACATACATGGAAGTTGATTCATTTTATCCTTGCATTGAGGAGAATTGAAAAATACATTTACCTTCAGATTATATTGCTGTTTGCAGGCAGCTCGTTCTAAACAACTACATACAGCAAAGTATTTAAGCTACATACATTTTTGAAAACACAGTTTATATCATATTACAAATCTACATGCCGAGGATGTAAAACTGCTGGCCCCACAGTCAATGAAATTCTGTTGTATTCCACAAATGGAGAAATGTGCCACAAATTGAACTTCAATCACAAATGGAAATTCTGTTGTATTCCACAAATGGAGAAATGTGCCACAAATTGAACTTCAATCACAAATGGAAATCTTTACTTTGAAAGGGCAAACAAAGGATCCTTTCTCCTATAAATTTGTATAAGTCACAAAAAAGATTCGAGGAAAGAAATATTTTTACCTAAAAAAAGCTAAAGATCATTATCTCAAAAGAATATTGGAGCTTCTATAAAAATCTACATTAAAAATTATTGTTTCAGTGATTTCTGTGTTATCTTCAGTGTTTCCGTACATTTTGTAATGGATTTCTCATGTTTTTGTAATTCAAATTTCATACATTCAAGTTTTTTGGGTCATCAAATTTAATACTTTTCTCTCAGTAACTAAAGAAGATTTGCTGAAATTCATAAAAATTAAAAATTTTATCACAACTTATATGACCAACTTTAAATAGAAATAGCCTCCAGTTATTTATTTATGTTTGCAAAATAAAAGGTGTGATTCAAAAACAGCAGGCGTTTTATATCATTTTCTATCAAAATGTTCAGCAACAAATAGTTAGTTCCGATTAAAGTATGTAGAAAAACACATGCTTTAATGCACATAGTTATAATGAGCAATGCCTCATTATAATAAAATTTATATTTATAAATAATAAAATAATACAATAATTGGAAAAATGTTATTACATCATTCATTGTTTGAAAAATTTTCATTAGTTATTACACTATTTTTATATTTAGTAAATTGTTTTAGAAAACATTTTTATTTGTTTCCAGAAAATGCCATGTTTATGAGTTATGAGGTTCTGCACTTTTGTCACTGATGTATTGTGAAATCTCATATAATGAAGTTATGGAACTGCCATTTTTGAAGATGTAACTGATTGGCAGGCAACTAATCCTTCACTGTTGTTTAGCAGGAACAAAAACTCTGTTAGTGGGCAGGTCATCACAATTACCAGTTGTTGCAAAAGCAAGAATACGCAAACCCTACCTTGAGAGCCGACTACTATACATTATTCAACCATATCGCCCACCTGGAAAGGATCCATAAACCGGGGTAGTCTTAATCTCATCACCACATCTTCACCCATTTCAGCAGCTCTAAAACAGATTATTTCCCAGAAAGGTGTCAATGGAACTTTTACATTTAATATCAACAATATTTTAAAAAAAGTATAAAGTATGGTACAAATAGATAATGTTGTTTTTCATCTGATTGCATTTAAGTAATAAAAATCAAAGAAAGGTCTTCAGATACTTAGAAACTAAATATGTAATTCCCTTACTTTCAAAATACAAAAAAGAGGTAATAATTATTCCTTGGTAAACTTAACTTAAGTTTCCTGGATTCAACTCTTTCAAAGATAAATTTTTCATCACATTCATTATGAAAACCATCACAGGTGCAGGGGCAATACATTTGTCAGAGATTTTTAGCTCTTCCTCCCACTTCACCACAACCCACAACGAGAGTCCAAACTTTTCACAGGATAAATTGATTGTGATATGAAAGGCTTATATTATTCACACTTTTATCATCCAAAAAAGAATAATGAGAACAATGACAAACATTCACAAACATGAGTCCTGCAAACCACTTTTCAAAAAATTACAAATCCTACCCCTCCCATGCATATACATATTTGAAATATTAATCTTCACAAAGAAGACGCTTATGGAAAACAAGGAGTCTGTCACTGTAAAACTTGAAGTTCATAACTACGATACAGACAAAAAAGAAATATGCATGTCCAACACTGTGAAACTTCACTCTTTCAAAATAGTACCCTTTTTGAAGGCATCACACTATATGACATACTCCCTTGTGAATTTAAAAGCTTAAACTCAATATACACATTCAAAAATAAACTAAAAGCTTTTCTGTTAAACCATACATTCTACAGTACAAAAGAATACATACACCATAAAAACGTATCAACATCAGTATAAACTAGTATTAATAATTTTTGCATATTCTGTTGCATTTGAAGCCCCCCTAGCTGATTGTTGGACATAGAGATGGACCCAGTCCGGACATCAATCTCATGAAGAAAAAAAGTATTTTTTCTCTCTTTCTTTATTATTGGTTTTCAACTTTAGTTTTACCCTACCATTCATAAAATTAATTTGTATTTAGTATTAAAAATGACATTAATTTTATTTCCTGTATTGTATTTAATATTTAGAAACACCTATATTGTACATTGTATGATTATATACATGTCCCTGTATATTTTTATTTGGAAATATAAAAAAAAAAAATTATCCTAATTCTTTAATAACCATAATTAAGATACCCAATATTCTGGTTATTGATTACTTTTTCCTCCAGGGGACACAGCACTGATAATTGCTCATAACAATAAATTAATGACTAATGTTATCAAGAATAAAGTAAGCTGCTGAAGGACCATACCTTCTAATTCCTTCTATGGCCATAGTGGAACTGTCAGTTACCCCAACAGTTGGCTTGGAAATGAGTCCCATAAGACCTTTCCCTACACCTTTGAAAAAACCTTCTATTCCTTCTTGAGGCAAGCCTGAAAGCAAGAATCAGCTCTGCTAATAAATGTAGCAATACAATTTCTACACATAATTAGTAAAATTCTAAAATAAGCGAGTCTGTTGGATATAATAGGTTTACAAAATATGAATAAAACTGTTCACATGCACTTTTTTCATGACAAAAATAAATACTGGATTAAACATGGATTTTTGTTCTCAATTCAAATACATTATTAACTAGTGGTGCTAAAAAGTGTCACAGAGTTTCTCACATTAGATAGTTTTCTAATCTCTTTAGTCTAGGCTAGCTTTTCAATTCTATCCCACAGGCTTTAAAAAAGAGTGCAGGTCTCATTTTCATTGAAATATTTGAAGTTTTGAAAATTGTGAACGTCCAAACTTTCATCTTCTCACAATCACAATATTGAAGACTGTGCTGGTTCTATTATCAACAAACTCTGTATTTTCAAAAATTGCAAAAGTACAATATTGATAATGGAAATTTTTTAGTTTAATGTAATTGTTTTAAAAAATTGTTTCTTTAAAAAAGGTCATGTACAATAAAAAAAGTAGTTTAGCATTATTTGCAAATTTTAAAAATTGCAGATTCAAATTTCCCACCCTCTTATATAATGTTAAATTTGAAAAAAATCCATGTTTGCCTAATAGCTATTCCTCTAGTTTTTTATAATTAAAATTAATATTGTTTATTTAAGAATTTTTTATTTATGCCAAAAAACTGCACAAATTCCAAAAATTGCAAATTAATCACACTAGTAGAAGACAAAAACAAGAAGAAACTTTTCAATTTATCCTTAAAAGGTGGCCATTTGAACTTGACACAAACATCCCTCCCCAAAACCCATAAAATCCGTCAAAACAAAAAATCGATGATAAACAGTTAAAAATGCTGAAAAGCATACAAAACTACCTCAAAATGATGCAGCCTAGTCAGAGACAATCCCTTCTACAACCCTCCAAAAATAGTTTTTTTTTATTTAAAAATATACTGAAAATTTTTATAAGTAAAATGTTATATATGGGAGAAAAAAAGAAGAAAAGAAAAAGAAAGAGAATGGATAAGGGAGCCCAGAAAACTTGTTGGCTCCCCTTTTGTTTGCACATGCCCATGCATTTGAGAGTTTCTGAAAATTGCAATTTGAGCTCTTTTTAACATAGAAATATCTTTTTCATATTCAAAGGACAGCAACATCAGCTAAGTCGAATGAAGAATACCAATTTTGTTGAAAAGTCTACCTTTAGTTGGCTGCAAATGTTGTTCACAGATGGACAAACATTTTGCCATAAATCAATTTAATGGTAAAATAAAGGATCCACAAATTGAGGATTTTGACTATACAACATGTTAGAGGAACTAATTTACTATTTTGGTTTGAGATACATGACAATAGGAGTTTTTCTGTCGAAAAATTGGTATTTCTTGCTGCAGCATTACGTAACTTTCTCTACACTACATAAGTAGTACGCGCAAAGTAAAAATGTAGTTTATCAAACATATCTTAAATATTTTTCTTTAAATTTTTTCTTGAATAAAGCAAATTACTCTCAAAATATACCTTGTGTCTAATTTTCTTTGAATTCACAAAATTTTTAAAATTGGAAAGTACATTTTTTTGCATTTTTTTTTTTAAAATCTTTAAATATTGTAGGGAAAAAGGTTTTGAAAGTACGAGTAGTTTTTATGTCATTCTGACAACTTTTAAAAATTACAAAATCAAGATTTTATCAAATATACAATCCCCCCCCCCTTCCTTTTTTTCTCTTTTTTCCCTCTCAAAATTGTAAGATATTCATTAAAATATCTAAATTTTTGAAGATTGCAAATGTTCAACTTTCTTTTTAAAGCATCAAGAAGATTGTTACATGTTAGTAACATTAGTTTTCTCAACTTTCTCTTCATGTTTAAAATTGAAACTAGAGACTACACATAATTGAAAGAATTCATCAATATTGTATCTTCATATAATTTTATGTACTTTTTTTAATAATATTAGTATTTTGCAACACAATAAACAAGGTTACCCAGGGACTTCTTTTAGTGGCTCAGAGAAAACTCACTTGATTTTCCTCCTGCAGGACCATGATTAAAATCTCAGCGTAACTTAATATTTTGTCTGTTTTTTTATCTTTCAACTTTTGTTAAAGTAAAGCACAATACACAAAATTCAATAGAAAGTTGATTTAAATTAAACTAAAATTTTCAAAGATGTTTAAAGATTTTTTAACCACTCTTACTTCATTTGGTTATGGGTTCTTCAAGTCATAACTGAAGTGTTAGTTGTATAAAAGTAACAATATTAAAATATAGTATCAGTAATAGGAGAAAAAATGTACCATTGTAGTACCACTAGTTATTCATTTGAATAATTTTGCAATGTAGTCCAACATTGCCCAATGTTAACAATTCGCAAAGATGTCTAGCTGCTTTTGAGTTCTCACCAAAACAAACTACATATGTTGTAAGCAGAGTCATGTACAGCTAAAAAATATTTGTAATGAAATCCTTCCAAAAATAGAAGACAAATTTGAAATAATTTCGAAATTTAATTAAAAATGTCACTGTAAATTACAGCCAGTTTTACACCAGTGTCAGTCATAAATAAGGCATATGCATTCTGGTGACATTGTATACATTTTATTTACTATGCCAAATAATGAAATGATTTTTCAAACCTTATTCTGATATAAATAAATTACCTACCAATAACAGGTTTCATTACTACTCCTGAACATCCTAGAATCACTCCCATGGGAAAAGATTTTGCTGCTTGAAGGATAGTCTCAGGTAAGTCACTCGTCAACTGCATATAGTAATGTTTCTTCTGCCAGAGAGAAATATTGTTGTGAGAAGTTGAGTAAAAAAATATAAAACAGGATTAAATTGTAATCAATAATATTATATTTATTTGTCTTTACCTTCCTGTAATCTTCTTGAAAATTGAGAATGTTCATAACATCACCTAATGATGATGTAATCAATGAGGCAGAGCCTGAAGACCCTCCTACAATATTTCCAAGTAAACTCTGAGCTCCATAACTTAAACCTTCTGCAAATTCTTCTGGACTCTGCATTTTACCCTGGGAAAGTCATTTTGGAAAATTGCACATCATTGTATTTCAACCTCTAGTCGGCTAGTTGATTACTAACTGAATTTTTAAAACTAAAAAGCAAAATATTTAGGCAAATAAAGCACAAGATCCCAGAAGAATAATGTTCCGAAATGAGATAATATTCTGCCTTTATCTAAGGAGGAGGAAAGCAGCATAAACAAAGTAATCAGTTCTGTTACTCATGCCTACCTTCAGGTCAGAAAAATATTGAACAGAACTTTTCCTTTCATAAGATAATATATCTAGTAAAAAATATTGTCTTGTTAAGCAGCCCACTGGAAATCAAACATTATATTACACACCCAAACACAAGCATGACAATTCTGAGATACTTGAAAGTTCCAGAAGAGCAAATTGCATGAGAAGATTGCAAGTCCATGCTTCAAACCCTTTGAAGTACATGATTATTAAACTGTCTTCTCTAAATTAGATCACATAACATTAGAGGGGAAAAAAAATGCTGTATCATATATCATAATTAATAAGCAAATTATGGATAACTTTTAATTAAGCCATTGAATTTGAACCAGAAATAATCTAAGTAAAACCTACCAAAAATGGCTCATAGAAAAAATCTCCAAATCCTTCTGAGAAGTCTGAGACAAGGCTATATGGATTTCCTAGAACATCAAGCCCCAGAACTGAAACATAGAATTGTTGAATAAGTTGACTTCTGTAATGACTATATATTTCTTCAATCTGTTGGGCTGAGTTCACAGTGCATCCTTTTCTTTCAAAATACGTCATTCTGAAATAAGACAAATATTATTCACTCATTTTTGCAGTTAGGAGCTTCATTAAATATCTTTTCTAACACAGAAATGTTAAATTTTATTTACTGGATTCGTTAAGTTAAAAATTCACAAAAAGAAACCTGTTAATAATTTTCACATACCCCTAGAAAGAATGATAAAAAAGAACCAGATGGAAAAATACAAAAATAAAATTGGTAAGAGAACTCATAAAAATGATAAAAATTAAATACAAAATTTCTCAAGAACTTTATTGTACTACTTTGAACTCACTTGAGCTTGATTCCTTTTACTTCAGCTAATGTTGCACCAAAGGAATTAAGAAAAAAGTCAACAAAGTCACATTTCAATGAATCTTCATGGTTTTCAACTAATACACTTCCACGTTGGGAGAAACTAAATTGAAGTTTCAGAGGAGAAACATGAAGATATTCAATCATAATTTTTGAACCACTATTTGAAACCTGCTGATGAAAAAAAAAATTGAATTAAATACAGGCAAATTACAACAAAAAATTACCATAGAGAAAAAGGTGCAATAGAGAGCTTCACTGCATGGATATTCTCTAATATTCAAAGACTATATAAAAATCAATACAATAAAACCAAATTCTTTTAATTGAATTGCTACATTACATCTCTGCAGAAAATGATCTCCTAAAAGATGTTGTTTTCTACAAAATATGAAGGGAAATTTACATTACCTTTGAGGGAATGGTTGAAATGGGCACATGAACCATGGCAATATCGTAACGAATTCGCACTGAAGGTTTTTCCTCGGTGTGCCATTGTGAATAAAAATTGTACAATGAAAGTAAAAATCCTCGATCAATTTGTATTGCTAATTCTTGTACCAAAATCTTAATAAACCTGAAGAGTAAAACCAATGAAATTAAATATTCAGTTACAAAAGACCTACGAATTTTTTTAATGTATGTTTCATAGGGAAAAAATGTACAAACTTGTATACATCTTGATTGTATGAAGGATGATGTCTTTTCATAATTGCCATCTCAACACAAGGTTTTACTCCTGAACGACGAATTATATGAGGAGGAACTGGAATGGGATATAATACTGTAGGAAACACAGCATCATGAGCCTGATTGTCAACCTAAACAAAGTTTAATAGATAATACATTAAAACATGTCAATATGTAATGCTAATTTCACTAAACATTACAATAAAAGTCAAATAAGAACTTCATATTACCATTGTTAAATGACGATATTTAATCAAAGGTCTTTTTTTTTTCTTTTCTTTTTTAATACACATGAATTACTGTTTGTCATATAATTAGCAAATATCAAGAGAAACATTTTTTGCCTCAAATTTTACAACACAAGACAGAGTGACAGTGACAGAGAAACAGAAAGAGAGAAACAGAGAGACAGTGTGTCTGTCTGGTGTCTGTGTCTTGTCTGGTGTCTGTGTCTTGTCTGGTGTCTGTGTCTTGTCTGGTGTCTGTGTCTTGTCTGGTGTCTGTCATGTCTGGTGTCTGTGTGTGTAAAAGTGAATGTGTCCAATCTACATTTTTTGAGAAATTTTTCCTTGATCCATTTTCCATAATAAAGGCTTCTACTGTTGTCAGTAATAGTTTTATTTTAAACTGTAAAAATTTCGAAAATTTAAATTCTTATTTACAGCTTTTTTGTATCTCTGTATGACATTCAATTTTCTGCAATCAACAGTTTTAATAAAATTATTAATTTGTGTTGATGTTTTTAAACAAATATGTAGTACATCTATTCAGAATGCACTTGGTGCAATTATTTTTTTGCCAAAACTGAATTTGGATTATAGACACTCCCGATTTTTGACGTCCATATTATATATGTTCTATTGTACTTGGATCAAGAATAATTTATGAAAATCAGACATGATTTATTAATGGATTCCCTAAAACCCAAAACAAATAATCTAGCATACTAATTATCATGGTCAATGAACTCTTAGGGGGATTTAGGCGAGTTTTGTCTTCGGCACTAGGGGTTTCTGTTGTCTTGATCTTTTCTTTGGTCTTCCTTGCTTCCTTTTGACAAAAGGCACAACTCATAGGTGCCATTCACTGATCCAGAACAGCCGCAGATCCGAGAGCGGTAATCTCATTGCCCCCTGCCATGAAGACCAAGGCCACAAGCTTCAAGGGTACCTACAATGTCCGTCATTTTCCTTTATGCCTACCAAATTCATCCCAACCGAAATGTGTCAATTAATTGATGTAAGATGGACTAAGAGCACAGATGCCAGTCATTTCCTTTCCTTTTCATGTAATTTGTTCCTATTAGAGGCTGCCAATTCTTTCAAAATTTCATTCTTTTGATTTTGCCAATTAAATTCTTTATTAAAACTAATTTCTCTCTTTTTCTCATAATTTAATGAAACTCCCAACAAACTCCTTGATTCCCTCGTAACTCCATAGCTTTGAGGTTGAGGCAGAGCCAGGTTAGCACATGTAGTGCTTCTTAAGCACAGTTTCCAGACAGCTGAATAGCCAGACAATATTCTGATCATTTTCTTTTTTTGGGTTTGCGGACAGTAACATAATTGTTCCATTTTTTAGACTTTTCTTTTTTTTGGAAATGTTTGATGTTATTTTTTTAGTTGTATTCCTTGATTGACATAGAAATCATCATTGGATCATTGGCACTGAAATCAACTAGAGGTGCTACAGAATGGCACAGACTTTCTCATAGCAATTTTTTCTAGTTTCCTTGGCGTGGACTGGCTTTAAGGTCTTCCTCCATTCTCTGGCCAGCTGCCATCTATCGTCACCGAAAGTAGATTTTCTTGTCATTTTCTTTACTTTTCGATAACTTAATAGTAGAACTGAAATATTACTTCAAGAATATTAAAGAAGAGTAAAATCTCATTCAAAATAGAAATTTTCATTGAAAATTTTGAAGCCATTATTAAGAAAATGGCGATTAAGCATGACTGTAAATGCGAAATTTAAAGCTCTTTTCCACAGGAATCTATTGAGGTTTCGAGAAACTTCATTTGAAGTCCTTTCAAGCACTTCCACTCACAAATGTAATAATTTATACAAGTCGATGGAAATGTGCATGTTAACAGTGTGAGAGATTTTTTAAAAAAATAACATTTATGTAATTATTGAAAAAACAAAAGAATATACCAAAATGAACTTTATGCCATATTAAACAGTGCTATTAGCACTATCCATTGGGGAAATTGGAGAAATTCAAAGAAAAAATTTGGAGCCATTTTTGAGAAAATGGTGTTTGAGCATTTCTGAAAATCCTGAATTTTGAGCTCATTTTTACAGAAAACTGTTGAGTTTTCGAGAAACTTTATTTGACACTATTTAAAGCACATGTTCTCATAAATCTAATAGTGTGAAGAAATTGCCTCTAAGGTAAATATTACCGACATGACAGACAAGTCAAAAAAATTACCTTTTTGTAATTTTTGAAAACACAAAAGAATTGAGCAATATCACGTTTATGTCTTCGGATAGGGTTGGTTAGGCACTTACCCCATCAAAAATTTAAAGCAAAAATTTGGAGCCGCTTTTAAGAAAATTATGTGTTTGTAATTTTTTAAAATTACAAATATTGCACTCTATTGCACAAAAACTAATAAAATTTCCAAAAAAGTCTCCATGACTTTAATGAAAGAACTATTTATGGGAAACAAATTTCATTTGAAGCAAAAATCTGTGTCTTCAATTTTATAGTTGTAGGAAGACCCCCCAAAAAATTCACTTTTGCAATTTTTGAAAATTCATCATTAACGTGAAAATGCGACTTATGCCACCTTATAAGTATTTACTCTATTCTTACAAGACATTTTTTTTTAAATTTTGAGCCGTTTTTGAGAAAATTTTGAAAATGTCCAGAGGGCTTCATGTAAAGTACCCCCAAATTTTTAAGAATGTTTTTCAAAACTTCAAAGCTTTAACTGGAACCAGATGGACAGGGGTTTCTCCAATTTGAAAGATCGTACATGTGGTTTAGGCATTAGATTTGTTCACATACGACAGACGTACATTCATTTTGAAAAAACAAATTTTTGAGTATCAGGGTACCCCAAAATGTGTATTTCCATTGAAATCACAAAATCGATTTTCCGCATCATTACATAACTTTCTCTCTACTTTGTATATTATTCCGTATATACTTATGTATACGAGAAAGTAAAAAGGAGTGGGCGAGAGACCCCGTCCTTGCTTTAGACTTCTTGTAGTTACAATGGAGTAATAATTGTTTTATTAATATTCCAATTTGCTCAAATAAAAGAATTGTAAATGAAGTGACTTTATTTCAGGTCAACTAATTTCTTGCTCAAGATTCAAATTCTAGTAAGGACAAAGGGAATGTTTCCCAGTCCCTACTCAATGAGCAACCCAAAGGACTAATGCCCTTGTAATTTGTAAAAACTCTCTTCACATTCCAGAAACAAAATTGCATGTTGATCTTAAAGTAAACATTAATGAGTAAATTACCTGAATTCTGTGAATTTTGAAATGGGTGTACGTCCGATGGTCAGAATGGCGATACTGTAGCCAAATTCCAGGATAGTAACACCTTCTAAGTTCACCATAAAATGGTTTGGTAATGAGCATTTTCTCAAAATCCACCTGCAAATAAGACAAATTAGAATGTAATATAAATTAAAAATGTGATTATTTGAAAATTTAACCAACTTCAATTTCTAAAAAAAGAAAACAAATCTAGATCTAGTTTTAACAATTTTCTCCAGCAAAAAATATATGTTACTTGAAAAAGTAGCAAGACCTCTACAACTACATTCTACATCTAAGTATATTAAGAAAAACCTTTCCTAAATCTCAGATACCCATCTGCTAATTAACACAAGATTGATTTCTATTAAACATTAAGGAAGAGATAAGAAATAGTATGTGAGATTGGGATGGATTAAGGAAAGTGAGTAGGGAGAAAAAGCTATATTTACTTCCGGAAGTCCTTCTGTTATTATGCTCTTTGAGGTGTTTGTTGTTTTTTGCATTTTTCACTTTAAATGTCCCTTTATTTCTAATTGACATTTCCAATGAGGTCATTAATGAGACATCTCAAATTTGAGCAACTTCATTAATTGGTAATATTTTAAAATGTGCTCTACTCTACAGAAATAGTAACTCTAAAAGTTTGTTCAACAAATTATTCTAAGTTTCTTCATGTAGATCAGACTGACTGCTATTTCATTTAACAAAAGCTTAAAGACAACAACCTTAATAATCTTTGAATTTTACATTCCAAATGTATTAATCACTTTCAATCTGTAATGTTTTATGCTTCTGCAAATTTTGACTTGCTGCTTCATTTTAAAATTAATCATTCACACCATCTGTTGTTTACGATCAATAATAATTTTAATTTTCAAAAAAGCTATTATATAGTATAAGAAATGTTTAAAGATCATACATAAACATAATCTTTCATTTGGGCTTTTTTCTGCTCCTGGATCCATTTTTCTTCAATCCATGATGCTAATTCTAAGGTAAGTAATTTCCATCTATGTCCTACAAGCACTTCCCACATTGCAGGAGAATCAGAGATGCTGGCTTGTACAAGTTCCTTAGGCCCCATGCTAGTTTCAATTCCCTTCACAACAAAACAAAAACAATTAAACGCAGACTCAGAATAAGTTTTAGTATATTCTTCAGTTTAATTCATGCTAGTACAAAATTACAAATGGTAGGCTATATGAATAAGATGTATACTTTAAGAATAAATAAATAAATTCATTATTTCAAACCGAAGAGAAACAAAATGTCTTACCAAGGAAATATCAATTCCACTCAGTGATACAAATAATTCCATATTGCTTCTTTCAGCAACAATTTTACTACGTGCTTCATACGCTACTCTTTCATCCTGAGTAAACAACAACACACGCTGCCATCCTTCCAAATAACTAACCCAGTACACAGTCACTTTGTCTTTTCTTGTTTTCTTCAAAGTCTGGAATATTCATGTTAAGTACATTTTATTATAAATAATTCTATAAAATTGTTTTTTTTT